>CM035229.1:39828124-40444655 GCA_020226215.1 Sindora glabra
GTTGATTGGTGATATAATATTGCATACAATGTTATGTGCCACTGGCTACTGTAATGAATGTCTAGGAGTTGAGCCCAATTCTACTTTTCTTTGCTGTTTTATTGTCTTATGATCTTCTATCATTGAACTGTCATGTGTGCCTAAATTGCAACTTGAGTATTGTTAATTGATAATACATGGTTGTTTTATTTTAGTGTCATTCATGTCCAGTTTGACTACTTTTAATCGATAAGATATGCATGCTTTATTCTACTGCACTGTATTGGTCACTGAAGGAGGCTCTTTTTCATGTCTTATTTGTTGCTGTTTTCTAAACTTTGTGCTGTAAAACTTTAGGCAACTTTGGAGAGGTTGTAAATGTGGAGCTGGCAATGGATCGAACTGTAAGTTTTTATAGAGTGTTGAGTCATGGTTCTGGAGAAATGTAGCTTGCTCCGATGTTCTCAGCTTTTCCCTTGTTTGCAGGTCAATCTTCCAAAAGGATATGGATATGTTGAGTTCAAGACAAGGGGGGATGCTGAAAAAGCCTTGTTATACATGGATGGTGTAGGCTTATAAATAATACTTGAGAAGGATTTGTTTCTATGATCAAGCATTCTTGTGGAGATTAATGACATTAAATTTCATGATGCAGGGCCAAATAGATGGGAATGTCATTAAAGCGAGATTTACTCTTCCTGCTAGACAGAAGGTTTCACCACCCCCAAAAGCATCTGCTGTTGCTGCCCCAAAAAGAGACGGTCCTAGAACTGAGAGTGCTCTGGCAGATGTTGAAAAGGATGGGCCAAAGAGGCAAAGAGAATGTATTATATCTGATGCATTAGTGCAGTCATTCAATTTAATTTGATGGTATTTCAGTTTTCATGGTATTTGAGTTTTTACTGATTTGTAATTTGATAATACCAGCTCCTAGGAGAAAGCCTCTCCCCTCGCCTCGAAGGAGATCTCCTGGGCCTCGAAGAGTTGTATCTCCTAGACGGCCAGATTCTCCTCCTCCTCGCCGTCGTCGATTGGACTCTCCATACCGTCGTGGAGAGACGCCTCCAAGGAGGAGGCCTGTTCACCTGCCAGAGGTCGTTCTCCATCTTCACCAAGGCGCCTTAGATCCCCTCCAAGGTCTGCTTGCAAATATATATTTGCATGATTGACTAACAATTATCTCAGTTGTCTTTGTTTAATAAATTAATTTATGTTTTGGTAGGGTCTCACCTAGAAGGATGCGAGCAAGTCCAGTTCGCAGGCGTTCACCACCTCCTCCAAGGCGCCGGTAGGTAGTTTAGATAATTTATTTTTATTGAGTAAATTTTTATGAGGTAGATATTGATATATTTAAGATTACAATTACAATCACAATTTTAGCTATGTGTCATTTCTTTTTGTTCTCTCTCCTAAATGTGTTCTTGGAAGGAGGGGGTTCCAGTAAGTAGTAACAAGTTACTACTTTTATATTGCTTTTGGTTAAAGTAGTCTTTTAATTACTACTGGATGAGCATAACATTGTAACAGTGCTTTGATTCCTTCTCATGGTTGGAGATATACTTAAATTCTGCTGGCATTGTCTGAGTGGTCTACTGTTGAATTTGCAGTCATTATACAATCATGTATATTTGTTTTAGTAAATGTAATCAGATCATGTGATTGCCAGTTATTATTTGATTCTGCGCTAGTGCATTGTATAGTACATACATGGTTTTGAAATCCAATTGAAGAAATTAAATGCTTTTCCAGGTCACCACCACTTAGACGGGCTCGTAGTCCTCCTAGAAGGTCTCCAATTGGTCGTAGACGGAGTCGCTCTCCAATCCGTAGACCTGCACGCTCACGTTCAAGATCATTCTCCCCTCCCTCTCGAAGGTAATTTGCCATGTTTCATTTGCCATTTGATTGATATATTAGAAATGTCTGATAAAAGTGGTTAAGGTAGGGGACTTGATTGAGCATGTAAATATGTCAAATGTGGGAAGTTTCTGTATCATAATCCTGCAAATTCAGTTATCCAGTTTAGTTGGGCAAAGTAATTGGTGTGCATGTCATAACTTGTTAATTTATCTTTGCACAGAGGTCGACCACCTGTGAGACGTGGAAGGTCATCATCCTTCTCTGATTCACCAAGTCCACGGAAGGTTCGTGTCTACTTTTTAAGTTAAAAGGTATTAATTGTATTTGGTTTTTATGGCTAAATTCTTCATAACTGACAGGTCTCTCGGAGATCAAGAAGTCGCAGTCCCAGAAGGTGATTCCATTTCCGTTTCTTCTATGTCATTGTTCTCAATCCCTGTGTGTTGGGAGGGGGGCCAGGGGGGGGGAATATTCATGAAAGATTGGCTTTTTGGACCAATACAAGTATGTAATGCTAACTTATACACACATTGGCATAACATTCCCCATATAAATATACATTAAATTTCTTATTCTCGTGGGATAACATCTCCAGATACTCTTCTGGTCTGATTCTTTTGGCATCGTCAATAAACTCCTGTGTTCTTGTTTTCTTGGGTTTATATATATATATTCTTAATGTATATTTTTTCAACATTTGCGTTTTGATTTTTTTTTTATATGTCAATATAATCGTGTTCACAAGTATGTATTGGTGATTCACTTGATACATACTGTGCTTGATGGTTTTAATATTTAAGCAATTAGGTAAGCAAGTTTATATAAATATATATATATATATATGGCACTGGCTGCTTGGGAAGGGTGTAAGTGTCAAACAAACTTGTAAAGTATTAGTATACTTTGGAACATTTGTACAATTCTTTTTTCGGCTTCTAAATTCAAACTATGATTAGATTAGATTATTTAATCACAAGTCTCCTTCCTCAAGTGCACAATTGTCAGAAGGTCTACTTGTTAATCAGCAATGCCAGTTTTAACGTTAACCTTGAAATCTGCTATGAGGATTGTTTGCTTTAGTGTCATTAATGTCGTATTCTTTGTGGTTTGCTGACGCCAAGTTCTCTAAATAATTGCAGGCCTATGAGAGGAAGAGGCAGCAGCAGCAGCAGCTCTCCCACCCCACCTCGCAAACCATAGATAGTAGCTGTATATCAGTCGTGTCTCTTCTTGCTGTGATATAATCAAGATACTACCAATTATGAGAAGCTATTTTGGCAGTAATTTGCTTGGATATATGCTGTCTTCTATTTGTCATCTATATTTCCTGACACCCAAACTAACTCTGGGAAGAGTTCTAGAAACTCAAAATGCGTGCAGACATTTATCTATTTTTGGAGACTATGGCAACTGCTTGTGTTATTGTGCATGGAAATGTGAAATTTGGGAGATGCTGCTTTGTTTACATGCATATAGATGCCTCGATGCTGAGAAATGGGTTGAAGCCTTGCGGAATTTACTATACTTGTTAATTGTTTCTATTCTAGGATGTTTGAAAACTGACCAGTAGTTGCCGTGTGGGATTTGGATTGGTCATTTACCTGTTAGTAATGTGTCATGTTGGAGATGGACAGTATATTTGTGTAATGGGAGTTAGAACTTTATTTATGTGGGGGATTCATCAACATGTTAGTTATTAACAATTTAACACGGCTAAAAGGGAAAAGGTGGGCTGCAGTTCCTGGTTCATTCAAATATAATTAAGACCTGATGAAATAATTAGTAGGATGAGAACTAGAATGTGGGATCCTTCGCAATTAAGGATTTGTATTTTGTGCATCGTTGGTGTAACAGGAACAAGATTAGAATTTTATTTTGGTTCTTGTAGGATTTAAGTTATTGAGGGATTAAAATTTGATGTGAAATTTATCTTATAAATATCAATTTGTTATAAATTTTGTGAGATAAAATTGGTGCCACTTTAATTTCACTGGAATTAAAATAAGGTCTAGTCTATAAATAAAATAATTAGGCTTCCAATGTAAATCTATATTTTGAGGGTAGAAATTCAGTCGTAACAGAAAATCAACGTAGGAGCTTGTTGAGATAGGAAATTGTTTTCTTATTTATTATCTATTCAATGGTAATAAAATGTAGCTATATATATATATTTTGGTTACTGGGGCAGCAATACATAAAGTTTGTGAATACAAAGCTGAAAACTACAGTCAAGAAGAGGAACTTACATACACACCACAAGCAAAATACGTCTACAACTGAAATTGAATAACAAGCAATAAAATACACTTGGTAAGTTTAGGAGTTTAGCCATAATCCTTAAAATCCATGAGAAATTGGATTTCTTGCTGAATGAATAATTGTATTTCCTGTTGTCTAAGTAAGGCATGACAAACTTTGACTCAGCTCATGTTTCCTTAAAATCAGTTGCAGAATATCCATGCCTTTGGATGCATTCTTGACTGCCGAGGTGCAAAAACCTTAGGAGATTTGGTAGGATGATTCTTGATTTCATGGTCTCCCAAATAGGAATCACATTTGGGAAGGGCCTTTGGTAGTAACAATTAATGCATTGTTCATTATACTCTCTCTCAAATTTAATTTTTGTTGAAAATCCATGACTTGAGAAGATAGTTGCAATGTTTGCAGAAGGTTGAATGTTTCATGATATGTGGTGGTGCCGATAGACTACCTTGAACTTAGAGTCCTAGTTCATCATGAGAAAGGTCTCTCAAAGGACTTAAAAAAAAGGACAATTAAAATTTTGAGAAAAAGCACCACTAGTTTGAGGTTTAGCATAATGTAATGAAATATGTTTTAGTTGTTTACACTTTAAACATACTTTGACAATCCTTTTCTTTTTAAAGAGAATTATATTAAGTGCCCAGCCTTGGATGAAGTAAAAGTTGCTCAAATTCTTACCATATGATAAACACCAAAATGGTTGACGGACATATCCTAGTCGAAGCATAACAAAGAGGTTACACAATAAGGAGAGTCTATTTCACCTTAATCATGGTCAAGCTTAGGACAAAAATATTAATCTCCCTATCTAACCTTTGGCTAAGATCTTCTCCATTTAATATTATTGATAGCTTGATTGGTAAGGGTAGAGAATCATCATTTCTTTTAACACCTTCTTTAATGTTTTAAGTCATATAAGACACAAGTATGTAATTGTGATTGACATGAAAAAACTTCTCCACAAATTGCCCAATAACTGACTTAGGCATCAAAACACGTTTGACGAATTTCCTCCTATTGTGTATGTTTAACTCTGTTTCCTGTACAGGTGCTTAAAGCTTATCTTGACCAATGGAAAGTAGTTAGGTATTTGCAAATGAAGTACTTTTATTTGATTCTCCAATACTAATTTTAGGTTTTTTGAATTTTTGAGTTGATTGTTCAGTTTAGCTACATTGTCTTGTATTTTAATAGTTTGTAACATTAAATTCTATTTCTTAGTTTCCAAAATACTAACCCTTTCAATTATTGCTTTGTCTTGAATAAACTAATTCTAGAATCATCCTAAATGATACTTGTCTAGAACAAAAGTGTTGGAACATTTGTGAACAACCCCTCCAAAAAAGGATTTATGAACTCTATTAGGTGTATTTGACCAACAACATCAAGACAAAAATCATTAAATTCCTGTAACTAATTAGTAAAATTGAAACAAACATCTTCCATAATCAAACAATTGCTTTGCAAATCTTCAAATTGGCATGGTTGCTTAAGTTGTTTTTCTTTTTTAAATTGATTAACTTTACCTAAAACATCTTTTAGTAAATCATTGTTATTATCATTGTTTAAAGGATAAATGCATGGCTTTTCATGAATTTGTTCTGTGTGTAAGATTGTTGCATTTTCGAAAGTTGAACTTCCACCAACGATAGTTGGTCCAAGTGGTAGGAGCTTGGTCCCCTTAAGTAAGGTCTCGGATTCGAGTCTTGTGAATGGAACAAACTGTCGTCCTCTCGGCTCGAATCCGGAATAGTCAGAGGTCCAATGTGGCATACCGGATACCAGATGGTCCATACAAAAAAAAAGTTGAACTTCCCATTGTTTCCAAAAACCCTCTTTTTAAGCCTAATTTAGATTTCCTAGCAACCAAGATATGAATTTTATTTGGAAAATTTAAAATTTTCTCAAAGATGCTTAACATAGATCAAATTAAAATTTCTCTAATAATAGTAAAGTAATCCTCAAAAAATAGATTACAACAACAATATTATTTTCTTAAAAATTATATCTCAATAAAACAGGGTAATATAGGTTCTGTACTACTTAGCTAATCTTATGCAAATAATAAAAAAAGTAAATCAACTCTTATAACAAGTCAATCTTAAACAAGGATGATGATTAGGACTACTTATTATATTTAAGTTTAATAGAAATGAAAAGTTATTTATTGAACCACACCATCAAGCATTAATATGATAAGCGTGCAAATAATGAAATGGAATCAATTGGTCAAAATTGCATCCTATGGTGTGGATCAGCAAATTATTCACTGATGTCTTAAGCAACTAGTCGAAAAAGTTATGCTGAAACCCTTAAGTTTTAATTATTCTAGAATTTTCAACTACCTTCACTCTTTATAGGTTTGAAGGAATCAAAGTTGTAATTACAACTAATTTACTCTTCTTCATAATTTAGCCATATAGGAAGTCTTAAAATAAAAAATCTTTGATCCATTAGGTGTATTTAAATATGCTTCTTGCAATCAAAAGATGATGGATAGGGATATAAATGAGTCAAGCTACTCATAAGTAGCTTGAGTTCGACTTACAAAAAGCTCTATTAAAGTCACTTTAAACGAATCAAACCTAAACAACTTAAGCTTAGTCAAGCTTGAACTTTATATTAATCAACTTAAGTTATTCAAGAGGCTAAATGAGTCTAATTATAACAAATATATTTTTATTTTTACACTATATATAACTAACGTAGTACGTATAGAATTCAATTACATAAGTAATTGAACCCTAGTTAGTTACCTTTCCAAGCTAGGATCAAGAAGTGGAAGTTATAAAAAATAGATTTTAAGGTTACACAAAGAAGTTTGATGCTTTTGTCAAAATAATTAGTTTTTGCTAATTATAATTCTTAGATTATGAGGTGATTCCATAGATATTTTTAATAAATTTGACAATTGTAAAAAACTATATTGGTAAGTAAAATGATATCAAAAAAATTTAATGTCTAATTTATTTATGAAAGAAAAGATTTTATACAATTAAATTTAGGTAAAATAATAAATTATTCAAATAAAGTTGTATAAATTTATTTAGGTTCATATTTGTTAAAGGTTAAGTTTGAATTTGAATATTTTAAATCTAATGAAGAATTAGGCCCTGGTTAATCACTTTTTTGAGCTAAGATCAATAAATGGAAGTTGTAAAAAATATATCTTAAGGCTGCATGAAAAAATATGATGCTTTTATCAAAATAATTAGCTTTTGCTAACTATAATCACTAGATAATGTGGTAATTATGTAGATATTTTTGATAAATTAATGGTTATAAAAAATATATTACTAAGTGAAATGATATAAAAAAATTTTGGTATTAAATTTATTTATGAAAGATAAAATTTTATTTAACCAAAATTTGATGAAATAATAAATTATTCGAATAGAGCTATATAAATTTGTTTAGGTTGATATTTGTTAAAGGTTGAGTTCAAATTCAAGTATTTTAAATTTGATGAAGAATTAGGACTTAATAATATATTATTTGAATAAATTTGTGAAAATTCATTTAGATTTGTTTTTAAATTAGGTTTGAACTTGAGTTTGAATTATTCAAACTCAATGATATTTGGCTCAAGTTTGAGTTCTTTTATTTTTAGTGAATTCGAACTAAGTATATAGATTTTTGGTTCAACTCAATTCATTTGTACTCTAAAAATGGCTAAGATATAATATAATAATCTCAGAGGAGGATGGATAAGATATAATAATTGGATTATAATTATTTTCTTTTTTATCACTTTAAAATTTATTAATAAATTTTTTATTTATTATGCTTTATTATTTTAATATAATATTAAATAAACAAAGAGAGAAATGGAATATAATTATGGCTCCATTTGTTTCGGTGAAAATTATTTTTTGTAAAATGTAGTTATAAAATATTAAAATAAAAGAAAAGTATTTTACTTGTTTAATGTTAAATATGAAGAATTAGGAGAAAACAACTTCTCCTGTTTAAAAAAAAAATTTACTTTTCTTCATTTTTAAGCCTTTAGACATTATTTTTTTTAGTCATTAATGTTAATGATATATCATCCTTTTATTAATATATATACAAATGATATTTTTCTATAAAAAATACTTTCTGACAAAATAAATGAAGCCTAAGTAGATAAAAGAGAGATAAAATTGATCAAAAAAATTAAATTGAATTATGATTTAAGGTAATTATTGCATTTAGTTATTGATTAGGGTGAATTCCATGGAAATGCAAAAGGTCTCATGTGTTTAGATGATGAGATGTAGCATTTGTGCATTTAACCTATGATTATATTAGATCCTATGAAAATATGAGTCCTATGCATTAAAACATCTAGATGCAACATCTAGCCATTAATTAACATGGATCCTATAAAAATATAAGAGTCCCACGTTTAGATGGTTAGATGTAGCAACTACAATTGCAATTATTATAATGGATTCAAATGTAATTATACTAAAAATAGGAATAAAATACTAGATAAGATTCTACTATTAAATTTAAATATGATTAGTTAAAGAAAAACAACTAATGTTGAACTATTGGATAGTGATTGACACTTGCTTTTAAATATTAGCTATGTGTATTAACAAAGCATTAGAATGGTAGGAAGTATACTATTTTTAGCTAGATTTTATCTATTAATAATTAATAAATAAAGGGAGAAATTCATTAATATTTTAAACTAAAACCCTATTTGGTTACTAAAGTATTAGGTTTTCTCCAATATTTTTCTTGAAGTAAGATTTGTATAAAATTAGTTTTAGAAAATTTAAGCTCAAGTTAAATTTTAGTCCTTGTCTTAGATGGTTAATATGAATTAAAATTTTACTTGAATTTAAATCTTTAGAAATTAAGTTGATACAAACCTTACTTTGACGATAAATTGGATAGAAACTTAATGTTTCAAAATTTAAAATAGGGTTTGAGTTGATATTCTAATCATAGTTATCCCATTCAATGTTAGGAAGAAAAAAATTATTAGTTATGTGTAGTTGTGCACCATGTAAAGGATGCATGAATAAATTTTTGTTTATAATAATTCCGAGATCTTAGCTATAAACTATAAAATCAAACAAACTAAATCAAATAGCTTGAACATGTGATTAAAGAAGATTCGGGTAGTTAAATACCTAATGCATGAGATTTCAATTTTAATTTAATACATTTGATTTTCTAAATGGTCTATACTTTATCTTTAACTTCACCTTCAATGGATTCCAAAATTTGCATAAGAAGAACATTGTTATGAAGTGTAAATTATCTCTATCGTAACCTTCTTTTACCATTTTCTTTCTAAAGAGAAGATCAAATTTAAGTACTAATAGGATGACACAAACTAAGGGTGAGTCACTAGAGCTAAAGTCCTTATTAAATACACTGGGCTGAGTTATGGATTCTATCCATCACAATATCCATACTTAACTAACCCACATTTAGGCCATAATACCATACAAAGCCCAATCGCAAATTGTCACTTTATTTGAGCTCACATAATATAATTTAATATTAATTACCATTTAAAAATTAATATGAGGCTTACATTGAAATTTCTAATAATCTTCCACTTAGGCCTACATTAATTTATAAATAATAACTACTTGGAAAGAATTAATGTCAAACTGTTATTATTTCACCTATAAATTTAATTAAGATTATAAGCATCTAACAATACTAAATATTATATCCAAAAAATATCAATGTTAAACATGTTAAATGTCTCCACATCACCAATTGAATGATTAAATACAACATGCATGATAGGATTTACATTATCTTGATATGACTAAATGTAAATTCCCTACACAATGGTCTTAGCATTCGGCCAAGATGTCCAATAAAAATTAATATTCTTATCACATCAATAAGATAGGGTTCAAATGCTTCTATTCATAATAATGAGATAGGATTTGAATGTCTCTACTTACATGCTATAACCAAAATAGGCACAATATATGACAAAAATATAAATATCTCATTATGAGTATTTTACCTAAACATATCATAAGATATTAACAAGCTTGTATTAACAAAATCCCCACTAACCCAGAATACAAGAAATGACTTAAGCTAATTCTTATTATTCACACAATCATGCTTTTATATTTAACCATAAAACTTTAGTTAGTAGATCTATGAGTATACGATCTATGAAAATTAATTAATATTCTAACATATTTTTTTCTCATAAATAGGTGCTTCAATTTAAAATCCTTTATAAGGGCAAATTTGTTATTATTGAGAGAAAATCCATGGCAGTAGTATTGTTACGATATAAATTTGGTTAAGGCTAGAAAACCTTTAACTTGATAAGGAATTTATAACATGCAACATGTTCTACTTTTTAATGGAAGTTATTGTAATTGACTGCATAATAATTCTATGACATGATGCCTTCTAACACATGTCTAAACATAGTTTTATGTTCATCTAAATAACTAGTAGAACAAGTCTGAGTAATCTATAGATACGAGATCTCTTGAACTTTTGTAGATCATTATGTAATCATTTGTACTACCCAAATACAATACTATTTGTAGTCTAAAATCACTTAACCTACATTAACAATAAGTTACATACGACTAAAGTATATGAAAAAACCCTTATCATTTAAAAAACACTCGGGCCTATTTATTTTCGATTGAAATAGACGAGAGCACAATGACATGTTAGACTCTTTTGGTTCTAAAAAGAGATAAGCCAAATACCCATAGGACTTATGTATTATAAACCTATTACATAAACGATTTTGAGCCTACCACACTTTATTCCTAAACTTTTAACTAAGTTTAATTTAATTGTTTTGTCTCAACCAACACATCTATACAATGATAGATTTAGAAGAACATTATCATTATCATGTAGATCTAGAATTACAAAAATGCTTAAATTCATTATACATTGATTTGTACTACTTTCTTGATATTTGAGAGAAATTACGATCTTGCCAAAATGAGATACAACTATATAAATAGATATTTTTAATTCTTACTCTTGAAAACTCTCTGGTTATCAGGTCATTGATGAAAAAGACTATTCTTTTCTCTAATTAACATAACTCCTATTAAAATAAGTTGCTTTAGATCATAAGCTAGTTTTAAAATGTCTAGAGAAGAGACTCTTTGACAAACTACACTTTCCTTTTAAAAGTAGTTATTAACTACTAACTAACATAATCTTGAACTTACAAACTTATATTAGCGTCACCATTAAACTTAAAATCACATTTATTTTTCTAACTTCTACCTTTTATAAAATTTGATAGTCTTTTACTATCCTAGGACGTCTCTAAATAGATAAGTTCTATTAAGCCCTAAAGATGGTTTTAGGATCAAACTTTGAAATTTGAATTTTTACATAATCCCTAAATAACCCTATAAAAAACATGTACCTAAAAAAAATCTCAAAATTAAGTTTTATTTACTAAAACTTTATAACCATTCAAAATAAATTTTCATTGTTGAAAGTTTACAAAATATTGTGTTTTTCTAGTACAATATAAAACACAAATAAAACTCCAACTTCAGTTTTGAAATGCTTTTAAAAAAGTTAACTAGATCCGATAGAAAACATTTAACATATACTAAGTTAAAAAAATTAAAATTTTATATTTTCATCAAATTAAACTAAAATAAAGTCTATAATAGGCCTTAACAACTCTCCAACTTCATTATTGACCATTTTCTCAATCACTAACCCTTTTCCACTCAATCTAATTTTATGAATTTTCATTATTAAAATTAAATGGGACAAATATTTACTAATTCAAAGATGCTTCGTTTGATGATATGATAAAAAATGACTACCTTACTAACTCAGTTCGAGTGCAAATAAAGTTTTGTGTTCTAATTTTGCTTTTACACTCAAATTGGAACTAATAATGAGTTTTACACTTAAAATTGCTCGATACATTATCTAAAATTAGGCTCTATCAATCATATCTTGTCCTATCTAGCATCGTAGAATTTTATTACATAGACATTAAATTTAGGGAATATTAAAATCTTCTTATGCATGTCAAAAACTTTAATCATGCTAAAATTTTCCCTACAAGATTATACTATGCAATATTAATTAGTATTCCATTATAAGAACTATTGTCGAAGGGCATTTATGTTCTTATAACATAATATAAGAGTTAAAACATTATACTCCTAAAATCTAACACTGATGGTTATTTAAAATTCTACGAACACAATATCTAACCTTACACTCATATTATAGCTAACTTATCATATCAATAATATAATACTAAAAAGGTATTTAATATTCTTAATACAGCTTCTTCTCTATACAATTTAAAATAATTTTTTTCTAAAAAATTTTGAATAAAATTCTATACAACTGGAACCATGATGATGAGTACATAATTACACAAAATTTTCGTGGCATAATATGAGTATACATTAATTTCTAATTAATATAATAATCGTAGAAAATTATTATATTATACACATAATTTTCAAAAATGCTACAAAAATTACATTAGATAGCTAACAACATAGGACTTGCCAAGGAAAAATTTTAGCTCAAAAATAATTTCAAAAAAATATTCAAATAAATTGAGCAAAAATTATCATAAAAATCTTTATTTCAAAAAATTCTAAAAAAATGTCCAAAAAAATATATTTGAAAAGTGGAGTACGATACTATAACTACCTTTGCCTTAAGTCACCGTCACAACAGTGCATGACCTGCACATGCTAAGCATGTCCGTAGGCAAGTATAAGACATGCTAGACTTTATCTTTTCTACCTGATTATCTGATTTTCAAGTTGGATGACCCAATTTCAAACTTGGGAATGCCTTAACCTCTTTTTTTTAGTATTTTCATACATTTTTATTGTTCTTTTGATCTAAATCCATTCTTGTATACAAAACTCAATTAACTTAATTAAATTTTCCTCTAAAGCACATTAAAAATGGACTTTTTGAATTTTTCCAAAATATAAAAAAATATAGTTTTGTTTCCTACAATTTTAAGGGTCCTTTTAGCTTCATATTTAGCCTCAAATGATTCTAATAATTTGAAAAACTTGTTCTTAAACCATCACACTCATTATTTAATCTAAAAAATAGTTAATACTTGAATTCAGAGATTTTTCAAAATTTTCTTTAAAATGGTTTCGATAATGCCACCATATTAAGGAATCCATTGCTATTTCTATGGACTTAAAATAGATTGTATAATTATGTTTTATGTTTTTCAAGTTTGTTACAGTCACTTTTATATATAAATCCAAGATATTTGTTTACTAAGTGCATTGGCTTTTTAAGTTAGGGTTTTAGTTCTATCATTACTAACGCAAAAATTTGAAGCCAGTCATGTAACTCTTATATGTCCAAAGACTATCATGCATATTACACAAAAATTGAATATCTTTCCAGATGGTGAAATTAAAAGGCACCCAAATATAGCATTTAATGCATAAAATAATAACAAACAAGCACATTATAAAAAAGATGGTAGAACAAAAATATATATTCACTAACACCAATTTGATCACAAATTCCCCAGTAATCATATGCTTGCAAAAGATATATAGATGATACCTTAAAATAACAACATAAAGTTACCTAGAAAGGAGCACCATACAAACAAGCATACAAAATATAGCCATGAAAGCATGGACAACGCAACCCAATTCAAATCCTTACTACCGATGTTTCAAAAAACAAAAAAAAAGTTATGTTTCAACTAAACATGAGCTAATAATTATTATTTGCTATGTATTCACATTAATAATAAGGTTATGTATTGGAGAATAAAATATGGGTAGGAAACATAAAAAATGTATATACTCGTATATGTTTATATGTACAATAGAAGCAATTAAATTGCATTTCAAAAAATGGCAAAGAAAGGAAATTCAACAAATTTCATATAAAATTCCATTAATTAGCCAGAATTCAAAGCCAAACTTGACTCTAATACTAATTGCAGGAATACGTTTTCATTTATAACAATTCCCAGATCTTGGTTATGAATTATAGCATGAGATAAACTAAATAAAATAACTCTAACATGTGATTAAAGAGGATTTTGGTAGTTAAATACTTGATACATAGGATTTCAATTAGACTAAATCAAATAACTCTAACATATGATTAAAGAGGATTTAAGTAGTTAAATACTTGATACATAGGATTTCAATTTCAATTTAATATATTTAATTCTCTAAATGGTCTCCTCTTTATCTCTAACTACACTTTCAGTAGATTCTAAAATTTGTATTAGAAGAATATTGTTATAAGATGTAAACTGCCTCTATCATAGCCTTCCTTTACCACTCTTCGTTTAAAGAGAAGGTCAAGTTTGAGTACTAATGGAACAACACAGATTAAAGTTAAGTTATTAAAGTTAGGAAACCTCATTAAATATACCAAGTTAGGTCATGGATCTTACCTATCATAGGATCCATACCTAATTAACCCACATTTGGGCCATAATACCACACAATGCTTAATCCTAAATTGTCACTTTATTTGAGCCCACATGATATAATTTAATATTAACTACCATTTAATAAATTAATATGAGGCTCACATTGAAATTTATAACAAAAAAGTATATGAAAGGAGCGAAATATTTTTTTCCATTATATTAATGCATTGATGTATTTTTTTCTATTTTAATTTTTTAAATGAGTTAAATTATTATTTGAAATTAGGTATACTTATAAATGAAATTCTTAATTTTGAGAAATTCACCTTATATCCCTTATATTTGTCAATTAAATTACAAACATTGCCTCTTGTCAAAATTCCATTCATAAAGTAAAATGTTTGTTAGTTTTCTTGGATTCCATTTGTTTAAGTGTGGACTCATATTATTTATTAATATATGAGAGACTTCAACGCATCATTATTTTAGTGCACTACTAAATTTAAAAACTTGAATTTATTCAGGATGCTTTATAGGTCTAAAGTTTGAAGGTTAAATGGACTAGTTTATGGGCTTTTTGTAGATCAAATTAAAAAAATTAGGCCTTTTAAAAAATAGTTCTAAATAGGTTTGGCTTGCACTTGCTGCAAATTAAAATAGATTAAATTTGTCCATAAGCTTAAAAAGGCTAAATTATTTTTTAAATTTTTTTATATTTAACAATTTAAATAACATTTATGTTTAAAAAAAGAAAGTAACTTATTAATTATTTTTACATCATAATTTAATATAAAATATAATTCAATTATAAAAAAATTTAAGTACAAATATTTAGAATAATTAGACATGATCAAAATAAAAATAAAAAATAAAAAATAAAAAATAAAATTAATGAATATAAAAATAAAACAATAAATATAATAAATAATAAATAATAAAATATAAATTAAAAATAAAAAAAGTGCTAACTCATAGGCCAGTGTAACAAGCTTGTGAATTAGACTGAGCTTGTTAAAACAAGCATGTTTAAAGATAGATCTTGATAGATCAGGCCTAAATAACTTTTAGTTGGCCTAACCTATTTGTTAGGCACTTTTAAGATTTATTGATCTATTAAATGAAATTTAATAGTTTAAAATTAGTGATGCATTATAAGGTGGTGTGATGTAGTATTGCCTATTAATATTCCATCGTTATTTATTTACTTTTTGAGAAAGATTATGATAATATACCAATATATCATCAAATTTTACTTTTTGCCCACCTTATTCATGACAAACAAGAGTCAAATATTGGAATCCATTTGACCTATTAGGACATATTTGGTTAAAAAAAAAATTTATTTTTTTGGATAATGATAGTTGGCTTGAATGGCTGGAAACTTGTCTCCTTAAATAAGGTTTAAGTTTGAGTCTTGTAAATGTAGAAAATTATCGTTATGAGAGTTTTACCTCTAAAAGAGGTCTAACCTATCTTGATTTCAAATTAGTTAAGAGCCTAATATGATTTGTTAGATACCATATATCTTTAATGAAAAATTATTTTTTAATATATTAGATTAATATAGTTAATTTTAATTTTTAAAATAAAATTTCAAAAAAAATATGAAATTAATTAATTCTTTTATATTACAACATTAACTTACTTTAAAATATTTTCATTAAAAATGAAATATTCATGTTATGACTATATTGCATAGTTCAATTTTATAAATTCATGTTTAACATGTTGGTTTAAAAATATTTTTGCAAAAACATAATTAATCACACAATTTTAATTTAAACATCACATTTAAAATTTGAAATAAATAATATATATAAATTTAAATAGGTAATTTTTATTAGTAGATAAATGTTATAACTATTAATTTATATGATAAGCAATAAGTTCAATCTAATTTAATTCAATAAAAAATGAAATAAGAGAAAAGTTTGGAATATTGGGGAGAAAAAAAAATCATAAAAGTGACATGCATATAAAAGACAACAACTTATTGAAAGTAAAATAAAAATGATACTAAGGGTCCATGTAGTTGAGAGCAAAATGAATTTTTGGAATTCATTTTCTAACTTTCCTTTATTTGGACATTCAAAAATTTTGATTAACAGAAAAATAAATTTTGGTGAATCAAAAAGTTTTATTATTTTTTTGGGAAAGCAACTTCCCATTTTTAAAAATGAAATTTAATTTTCTTATTACTCAATACATCCATACTCGAGTAAAATTTACTTTCTCACTTTGTTATGCTATCATGATTACAAGTAGAATTTATTTTTACTTATTAAAGATTTTCATGATGGATGCTTTATTTCTATTTTTATAAAATCTATTTTTATTTACTAAAGTTCAAGTGCACATTTTCATGTAATATTTATTAAAATATTCTTTCTTTTTTTCTTGTGATGGATATTCTATTATATAATATTTTACAATAATTAATTAAACTAACTATATGAATTTATTTGTAAGATTTTATAATATTGTTAATATATATTTTATTATTAAAGACCAATCATTATTAGACTACTAGACACTAAGAATGATAAAAATTTTATAAAAAATTATTTTTTAAAAAGTACATAAAATTATAATAATTTTAATTTATTTTAAACAAAATTAATTTTTCTTTGTGCACCAAATAATAGAAAATTAATTCATTTATCAAAAATGTGTTTTCTTAGAAAAACATTTTCTAAAAATTTTATTTTTCTTAAATTAACAGATCCTAAGGTTTAGTTTATTTCGTCGAAAAATATTTTTGTAGAAAAATGTTATTTGTATATATATTAATAAAGGCTTAATGTCATTTACACTAATGGTTAAAAAACATAATGCCTAAAAATTTAGAAATAGAGGAAAATAATTTTTTTTTGAAATAAAAAAGTTGCTTTTCAAATTTCCTAAAACTCTTTATATTTAACATTAAATAAATAAATTTTTTTCTTTTATTTTAATATTTTATAACTATATTTTATAAAAAATAATTGCTAAAGAAACAAACAGAACCTAAGTTATTGAGAAAAGTCATATATATAATATATTAAGTTAAAAATGTGAATTGTGATTAGAAAAATTAAGAAGAACTTTTTAAATATACAGAATTACATTGGATTTGAACAAAATTCTAGTTTGTTTTTAATTTGTGATTATTTTTTATTGTCAATTATCTTTTTATTTATATTATTGTTTTTATATTAGAATGAGAGTGAGATTCTTGTCAAACAAATATTTGTATTGACTATGGTTTAAAACATAAGAGAAACAATATTATGTGTTTTTTATAGGAGTTATGTAGGATTCTTAATAGGAGTTTATGAGAAATATAGGGATAGTGACTAGAAAGTTATTGAGTTATAATTGAAACTTTTCATATATAATATTATGTAATTTTTGACAATATAGTGAATTTCTTTTCATTCATATTCTATCCTCTAAAATTTAGAGTTTTCTGTAATAAATTATTCATGTGATTTATTATGTTATATAATAATTTAATTACTTGAATGCTTAATTGTTTGGAGTTTGGATTGACAGTATTTTTCCTCGGTAGAGAAAATTGTGATTAATGCTTTCCCAACCACATTTATCAGAATTTTCCACTTCATCTGCATATAACAATGTATGCCACTCTGGGTGTTGCTTGAATATCATGTTTGGTAAGAATATGCTCATTCCTAAACCATTGACAAAGTTTACTGCGAATATAATTTATTTATTTGATAAAAATAAAAAATCTATCTTTTTAAAAAAAGTTTCCATACATTAAACTTGTATATTTTAGATATATTTTAATCTTTACAATTAACATTCTCACATTATTATTATTATGCGTGATTATATATATATTTGTATAGTAATTCAATTTTTAAGTGTTGTACAATAATTAATTTAAATCATCAGTATTATTTAATAAAGGCATTTTTTTGAACTTTTTTTTGGTGATATCACGTCGATCCTTTTTTAATAATCTCACATAAAAAATAATAAATTTATATTTTACAACTTGTTTATACTTATTTTTTTCAATATTTTAAAGACTAAGAGACAAAAATTAAAATATCAAATCGACTTACTACTGTCATCTCTTTTAAGTTTTATAATTTCAGTTTTAATTCTTTTATTTAGATTTACTGTTTTTTATTTATTTTCCATTTTATATTGAATTTTTGAAAAGTGAGAGGTAAAAATAAAAAATTTAAATAATTTATTTTCTAAAATTAACTAAGTTATTAGTAAAGAAATAGATTTTTATGGTATTAATGTTTGAATTAGGATATTAATTTTTTCTATTTGTTACATACTATTTTATATTTAAATATTTTTTGCATAATATTTTATCATTAAAACTATTTTTAATGCTGCAATTTTAAAATATATGGTGTTAAAATAAAAATTACGAGGGGTAAGCGTTTTTGAGGAGGGGACACGAAAGGGGCAAACTCGTAATTTCATTTTTAACTAATTTCGTCAATCTCCGTTTCTTATATGGGGTGTTAGAGGAATTTTTGAAAATCGAGGGACTGTAATTAGGTTTAAGTAGAGTAATCTGCCTTCTCCGTAAGTGCAAATCTCTGAAGCATCCCCACTGTAGTTCCGGTTGCATTAAATCGGTCGATTTATTCAATTAACCATGTTTTTCAGCCAGTTCGCTGTCCGGTCAGTGCTTAAAAGCTTAACAAAATGGAGTCAAATTAATTTCAAGTCAGATGCAACTTAAATCTCTGTGATGACACGACCTATGTCCAGTCACATTCCCCTCGTTCCCCACCTTAGGGTTCATCCTCGCCCTTCATTTTTGTTCAGGTCGTCGACTTCAGAATTTGAATTGCAGGATATCCATTAGCGAATTCCCTGGTTTGCGGATGCTGTTTCTGTGAGAACAAGGTGAAAAATGCTTTCCAGACAACTGTTTGAATATACCTGATCCCACAACACCACATATTGTTCATGTCTCTCCTCCTTTTTTTATTAAGATGCATCGTTTGCCCTTTTTCTTCTTAATTTCCATATACTCCATGTTGTTTTTGCTTAAATTTTATTGTTGTGGCGTTCTTTAGTCTCTATATGTAAGGAGAAAAGTTTGAGCTTGCTTTGATTTGGGTTTTATTAGAACTAAAATTAGAAATGTAATTCTATATTTTTGTTTCTGTTTTTGGGAAAAAAATTTTCAACACAACAATGTATAGTTTATTGTTAATATCAAGACATATAGTCTTAACTGTAAAATTAAGAAATTGTGCTAAAAATATTTCAAACGATTTATCTTTAATCTTTTTTTAAAATATACTTGAAAACAAAAACTCATGTATAAACATAAAGCTCATAAATTTTATGTAATCTTCGTTTATGAATCGAAGCCTGTTTGTGTTCATGTTCCTTGGCTGCTGAGGACCCAAAATATTTGATTTAATTGTTATTGCAGTTTCGTGGTGTTGAGCTTCCTCAACCCACTTGTTTAACTTTCAGTATAATTCATTGCATTATGAATTTTTGTTCTGATACTTTGGTTTTTAAATCCTTGTAGGCAGAAAGTTTGGTGTATTCCACCTTTGTAAATTAAAGAAACTCGGAGACTAAGATTACATGGCAGGCAGTGGCCTGCCGTCTTTGGGTCGTGTGAAGCTTACTGATCTAGTGCCTTCTGAAGGGATACCATCTGATACCTATAAAATATCAGTTTCGACCTTGTCCCAATCACTGGCTCAATATTCAGCTGCCATCATCCAGTTTCCTGCGAGTGATGGGGCTCTTTTGAGATCTGGTTTAGAATCTGCTCGTCTCTATTTCCATCAAAGGGCATCATATCCACCTGCAGACATAATCCATGCTAATGACTCCCGGGAGTGGTGCAAGACCTCTGGTTATTATGCTGAACCTCATTTGTTGCAAGAAACCTATGATTATAGACCAGGCTTGACTCCTTCAGAACCAAGCAACTCGATTGAGTTTCCTCCGGCAGGGTTACCAGATATGTTTGCTTTATTTGGAAAAGCAGCAAGGGATATACTGGATGCTATTAGCTTCCATTTGAATTGCGTAGCTCTCCATTCTCTGAAATACTGGATAATGTTCCCTTGAGGAATAGAGAAATTTCATCTTCTGTATTGTCTGTTTGCTGTCATGCAAGGCCGTCATTTCAGGGGCCTCAACCCCATAATATAGCCACCCAAGAGGATGGCCAGTTGGTAATGTATGCTAACCATGATCACCAAGTTGATAAAAGCTTGATATCTCTTGTTAAGTCGGACAAGGCAGGTTTACATATAAGAGATTTTCAAGGCCGGTGGATTCTAGTGGACTGTGATCTGGGCCCTCAAGAAGCTGTTGTCTATCCTGGGCTTGCTCTCTATCAAGCAACTGCAGGCTATGTGACCCCTGCATTGCACAAAACAGAGATAAATGTGGAGGGTAATATATATGGACAATGTTCTTTAGCTTTCAAGCTCATGCCCAAATCCATGACCTGTCTTAACTGTTCAGAGATGAGAGCTGCAGGTCATGGAGTTGAAGCTCAGTTCCAGCTTCCTGTTCCAGTGGATGACTTCATGCAAAGGTCTCACTCAACTGATCATCTCTTCAACAGGCCTGGTTTTCAGTGCTTCAATTTCCCACCTACCCAGGATGGTATGCCACTTTTTGACATTTGGAATATAGTTTTTAATGTAGATAAATTTCTCCAAGTTTGATGAAAGTATTTTTTTGAATTTTCCAAGTTCTGATTTGTGGATGCATGTGGTGATTGCAATAGACATGAGTATGGGATTTTGAATCTTATATTCAGTTATTCACAATCTGCTTCTTCCACGTCCTAAAAATACTTTGCTTTCCCCACTATGGGATTGTGCAAAGGCAAATTTATTTTGTTTCCCCAGGCATGGGCAATTGAGCAGAACTAGGATAAGGAAACTGAGAGGTCAATACTGAAATGTAATTTATTATTTGAGGGGGGGTCTTTTCTCTTTCTATCCAGAGTTTAACTTCCACTAGCATATGTTTTTTAGCTTTCAAAAGTTTGAGCAGTCATCACCCATCATCCTCCTAACTACTAATGAGGTTCTGCCTCTTCATATAAGGTTGTTAGCATTTATTTTAGAGGGGAAATATTTATAGGGGTAGAGCACAAAAGGTTCTCTCTCTGCTCAAAGGTGATGTGAAATTATGAGCATACTATTCTTGATCCTCATCACTGTTTTGTTATTCACGTTAGTATTATGCATAGTTCCTTACATTTTGCTTTCTTTTTACAAAACCAATACTGCATTTTTCTAGATGGTAGAACAGAACCTCTACAATGACTTAACTTCAGCCACTGACCTGATTAATTTTAAAAGGAGTCATGTTCAATATAAGTTGCAAAATAAACAAAGGAATCAAAATTATGTTTCATGGATGAACACACTTAAAATTTTCTTTCTTTCGTCGTGGAGGTACCACCATCAGCTTGAAAGGAAAAGTGGATGGGATCTTGTTGTAACAGGCTTTCAGTATAAGCTTTAATGCATATTATAGGTGTTGCATATAAATTAATATTTCTGGTATGAAAAACAAAAAATGAAGTAGTCATTTCTTGTTTGAAAATTCAACGTAAAAATTTTGAATTTCTTGTTCCTTTCCATTTTTACATCATTTCATTAGTTGAATTCTACTGATGTTGGGCTAGTGTCAGTGTGACTTCCACTATTTAGAGTATTCCTTAGTGAAGGAAGTTTTTAACAGCAGGACCTTGGATCGATGAAATGCTGGTACAGGATCTATGAAGACATTGATGCGGAGGAGGAAGCAAAATTCAAAAAGCAAACCTCTTCCACCTTCCAAAAGGTTAAGGCTTGAGGCACAGAGAGTTTTGAAAGAAAGGGTCCAAGATATAGCAGATAAGAAAGGCATCAAGTTGCGGTTCTGTAATCTGAAGGAATGCGAAAGTCATGTTCACACCCTAGATAGCCCATGTGCTAGTATACGGATGGAGATTGGGTGGCCACCAGGAGTGCCGTTTGTTCATCCTCACGATCTACCTAACAAGGCAAAGCTTGGTTTTCTTGAGGCATATGAACCTGGCTGGACAGCGGCCCATCATACCTTGGACAGGCTAGTCAACACTCGGCTTACTTTAACTGTAACTCTCTTTTTGCAAGTTCCATATCCACACTGCCAAATTTCGTGTCTACTCATTGATTAATTTCTTTTTGCACTGCGACATAAATTGTCAAACTTCTTTCTTTATAATGTGGATTCTGGTATTAACTTTATCCTTCTACTGAACCAAAATAGTCTATATTTGTCAGTTGAATAAATTTTTTATAGAAAGTGAAGCTCTCTATGGTGATATTAACAGATTATGTATACTTTCTGGCATCTGCAGGAATCCCTCCCCTTAGGTTCCAACGGGTGGCCAGCTTATGATCAGGTTGTCAAGGGTTGAAGATATGCTTGTTGTTCTCAGAGGGCCAATGAACCTGTTAGAATCAAATCTTACACCTGCTCTTTATCGATGTTTTTAAGCAATCCGCTAAGCAGCTAGTGGCCGCGTAAAAGGAAGATGCATGCTGGCATCAAATCCCATGGATATGTCATTATACTTCACTTGGAACCTGATTACAGTGGAAAGTAGGAGATGCCAACCCAATTAAAGGAATCATAATATCATCTCAGTTTTGGATGCTCCAGCTGATGGAGATCTTGTCTGCCATTTACAGTTCAGAAGTTAAGACATCATTTTGCAAATAAATCAGAAAGCAACGTGTTCTTTACCCGTTGCAGGATATTTTATCTTGAGAAGATGTGTATCAATAATTCATGATCACCTGGGGGAATGCAGCAACAAAGTTCTGTTTTATCATCTTATGTGAGCTTTTTCAAGCTGGCAGAAAGTGATTTACCCTACCTGTCTGTGTAATAACTTTGTGCTGATAAAACATTCCAGCTTGCCATTTTAGTGTAGTCTTTACAAGTAATTATGGAAATTCCGTCACTAATATGCTATGATACTGGCACTGCAGTTTGGCATGTTAGCTATGCTGTTCTTTTTGCTTCAAAACCAACCAGGAAGGTCTCTAAGATCTTATCATCCTCTTGGAGTTAGATGATTCTTTGTAGGTGTATATATATCTTTATTTCTTCAGAAAATGAAGAGGTTTTGAAATCCTTTAATTTTGTTCCTTAAAGAGTAGAAAGGGTAGGCTTTCAGGCAACACATGTTGAATTATACATGTCCTTTTGGTTTGATCCATAAACTCTCAAGACTTAATAGTTTGGGTGACAGTACTAAATAAGAAAAAAATTGTTCAATGTCTATTTAACTGTATGAAACTTCGTTTTTTCTGGGTTTGGTTGCCATATGTTGTAGAATAAAATTGCAAAAATTTAAGAAGATATAGCAAAAACTTTATGAAAATTTAATGCAGGAGTCATTAAATTTTATTCCTTTGTACAAGACTTTTCATTTTTAATTTTTCATTAAAAAATTTCAAACTGTGTATCGATTAAGGTTACCACTTCAATGTTTAAAAATTACAAGAAAAAATTGAATTCTTGTGAAAATATTGCAACATATTATATAAAAATTGTAATTGTAATATGCAAAAAAAAAAATGAATATGGTTTATACATTTCTTTGATTCATGTGTTACTATGTTAATAAAATATTATTAAAATTATTTTACTTATTTAAAAATTTTTTAATTATTATTACATTTTTAGTAATGTGTCATTTTTTTTATCCATTGATAGTGTAAATATACTAACAATAAATCTTTTTAAACTAAAGATGTAACACTTATTTATAAAAAGAACTTATTTTATTTATAAAATACTTTATACTAACAATGCATTAATTTAAACTCTTAAATTTAATGTCATGCTAAATTTATTCTGCATTGTAAATATGATTTAAATTTGATCCATAATTAATATATATTATTTTTATATTATTATTTAATTTTATATTATTACATTAATGAAAATTATTAAAATTTTATTATTACTGTTAAAAATTATTAATTAATTTTTTTAGTATGAAACTAACAATAGATGAAATTTAAACTCTTATAAATAAAGATGTTATTAAAATAATCAAAATAATATAAATTAATTTTAAGGAAATAATGCTTAACGAATTTTTCAAAAACTAATGTAAAATACTAACTACATTAAATTACAAAAAACTTAATTTTATTCAAAATAATGATAAAATAATAGAAACAGAAAGTCTGGTTATTGAAAATTATTATTATTATTTTTTTAATATACACAGCACATTTCGCCCCGAGTGGTTTTGTCGCCGAGCCGTGGACTAAGATGAAGTTCTTTCGTCCTAATAAAGCCATCATCTTCAATGGGGCTATTTCGCCTCCCGCAAAGCCGTTGCTGTCCGCAACCTCGATGGCGGTACGGCTGCTGCCTCGTCGCCGGCATCTCCAAGTACCCTGTGGAGGTGACCCACAGATACTCTCGATGTGAATCTGAAGGAGTCTCACGTACTGCGAAGAAGTTTCGCCGACATCGTCGCCCTAATTGCGAAGAAGTCTCGGTGCAGGCCTTCATTAAAATGTACAGCCATGTGATGCCCTTAGGGTACCCTCTTGATCTGGATCGGAAAGATGTGGTCACTGCTTGAGTCCAGGAGCTGGAAGGTAACAGCTGCTAAAGTGATTAAAAGAGATTTGAGGAGAGGTTTGAGAGTGGGAGGAACAGGTGATTCTTTTCTAAGCTCAGGTTTTAGAGTTTGGGGTTAAGTTGGATGCCCATTTATGGTGGTTTTGAATATGGTAAAACATTTTGATTACAATATTTTTTGGGTTTGAATTTGATGGATTTGATTGCTTAACGATGCATTTTTGTTTGTGTTCCAACTATAAAATCAATATTATGACTACTTCTTGCTTTTCCACATTTGATACGGTACTATAATGTAGCTATGGTGACGGTGCAAGGGCTAAAGCCGAAATTGAACTTTGGCTTTTCAAAGTTGTGGATTTTAGTTATGCTTAATTTTTAAGAGCAAAACCTTATATCCATAGAATCTTGGTACAGGATCTATGAAGACGTTGATGCGATGGAGGAAGCAAACTTCAAAAAGCAAACCTCTTCCACCTTCCAAGAGATTAAGGCTTCAGGCACCTTAGAGTTTCGAAAGAAAGGATCCTGGATATAGCAGATAAGAAGGGCATCAATCTGCGGTTCTGTAATATGAAGGAATCCGAATGTCACATTTACACGTTAGATAACCTGTGTGCTAATATAGGAATGGAAATTAGTGGCCGCCTGGAGTGCCATTTGTTCATCGTCACGATAACAAGGCATATTATGGACCTGGCTGGACAGTAGCCCATCATAATTTGGACTGGCTAGTCAACACTCGGCTAACTTTAACTGTAACTCTTCATGTAAGTTCCATATCCACATTACCAAATTTCATGTTTACTCATTTTTTAATTTCTGTTTGCACTTTCTATCAACAAGAAAAAATTTCTGTTTGCACTGCGACCTAAATTGTTAAACTTACTTCTTTGTGTTGTAACTTTATCCTTCTATTGAACCAAGATAGTCTATATTTTGTTATATGAATAATTTTTTTATTAAAAAGGGTTAGGGTCTCTTTATGGTGATGTTAACAGATTATGTTTACGATCTGGCACCTGCAGGAATCAGTCTCCTTAAGTTCCAAGGTGTGGTCAGTTTACGATTGGGTTGTCAAGGTTTGAAGATATGCTGCTTCAGAGGGCCAAGGAACCTGTTAGAATCAAATTTTGCACCTGCTTTCTATTTATGTTTTTAAGCAATCCCCTTGCAGCTAGGGGATGTTTTAGAGTAAGAAGTTTGAAAGGAAGCTGTCATTTGTTTAGTTAAACTGTCATTTAGGGTTTACTTGATCCATGTACTTGCTGCACTTGCATAGTAAGAGTTGGGACTCTTCAACGACAAGAGGTAAATTGAGTAGCGACTTGAATATGAGGTAGAGATTGAGCAGTTTTAAAATGTAATATTTAGCTGTTCTAATCTTGCGGTTTTAAGAAGAAAACTTGGGGGATTAGAGCATTTTAACTTTTTTAATCTCACAGTTTTAAGAAGAAAACCTGTGGGATTAGGGAAGTTGAAGATTGCATTTTGAATCTGCGCTTTCTCTACCTCATGTTTAACTCACTTCTCAATTTTACTTTTGAGGTTGAAGTGTACTTTAAAGTGTCAGTCTCTTCTGATCTTTTTTTCCCAAATCCAAGTCTTCTCATCTGGTGAGTATAGCAAGTACATCGATCAAATAAGTGACAATGAAATTTATCTTGTCAAATTTATTATGTTAGGACACGAAATATTACAAAACCAGTTCTGTTTAATTAGAAAAATAGAATTCTCTGATTAGAACCAGAGGATCTACTTTCTAACGATTATATACCAGAAGAAAAGCACAATCAATCAATATATCCAACAAATATGAAGGCCAACTAAAGCCAGAGAAAAGCTAATAAAGTTCTGATAAACTATGAAAGCCTGTAAACTAACATTTATAACATCAACTGTCAGTCTTTGGAGTTTATTTTGTAGGTGAGGAATTAAAAGATTACCTTTTGAATATGCTAAGTTTTTTACCTCAGAAGTCAGTCAACTACTAAATTTAACTTCTGAAATTGAGTGATACTTAGAACTCTTTGTCTCTTTCTACTTTTTCCCCCTAACCCTCAAGTCCTTGCATCATGCAAATATAGCAAGTAGATAAATCAAATAAATGATAGTGTAACTAAATGTGGTCATTTTATTGCCATTTTAAAGTGAGGTTCCACTTACAAACTGTTTTATCCCTATAACCTTTACTTACAAGGTATTAAATCTCTACGAATGAGTAAACGATATATATGAGGTTCAACTAACCAGAGGAAAGTGAATGAAGCTTCATCAACTAGTAAGAGACTAAAAGTTAAAAATTGTAATATCAAATTTGAGATTGGAGAAGTTGAAGATAATTTCTGAATCTGGGACTTAAAGCCAAACGGATAAGTAGTGCAAGTTGGAAGAGGTTAAGACTTGGGGTATCATGTGTCTATTCGGTGAAACCCAAAGCGGTTAGGTTAAAACTTGGATTAGCATGCGTCTACTCCGTGAAATTTGGAGTTAATCAGGCTAGTGTATTTGTCATAATAAATAAGTTAATTTCTAGCTTAATGATTGAATAAATAAGTTAATTTATAACTTGTTAACTTGATCAATAAGATATTAACAACTTTTCAATGCATGTGGTGCATTAGAAGTCATTAATTTAAAAGTTTTATAAAGTAGGTTATAGCTAGTAGTTTGTTTTCAATGCATGTGGTGCATTAGAAGTCATTAATTTAAAAGTTTTATAAAGTAGGTTATAGCTAGTAGTTTGTTAAAAATGTTTCAAATTTACCGCTCTTCTTTTAATTAAAGGTAGTTAATTTCATTCTTTAATATTTTATATTCATCTAAATTGGAGGTTTTTTGAACAGTTATCTACTTAATTTATTATTTTAATTTTATTTTATTTTTTAATTTATATTTTCAACATTTTATTTTTATTTTTATTTAAATAAAAATATATTATTTACACTTTGTGAAAGGAATCTAACATGCAAAAAATATATTTTATGTAATAATATTGTGAAAATTTCTAATTTAAAATTAAAAATTATCTTTTTTTTAAATTGTTAATAATTAAACCTAACAATTATGATTCATATTTATTTAGTTATATATATTTGTCCTTACTTTGATTCATGCATATTAATTTTAGGATAAATGAGGGTTGAGTTATTATTGTTCTTGCCAAATAATGGTCTTACTAAGTCAATTTATGATAATTATTTTTTTAAATTATAAGAAATTCATTTATAAATTAACTTTTTTAAAAAAGAATAAAATTATAAAAATATGTACTAATTAATTATATATTTTAGACATTCAAACAATAGAATGGGTTTAACATTCCATACTCCTTCCTTTTCATCCATTCTCCTCTATTGTATTCCCCCGCTTTCCCCTCTTAACGTCCATACGTAGCGTTGGTGTCTGCATTCTTGGAGTTAATCGTCGTGCTTCAACCCAGTGTCTGAATTCTTGCAAAATAATCACAACGGACACAATGAGAATGATTTGAAGTGGGATCCGCTGACTCGCTTCGACCTAGCATCTGGATTCTTGCATACTACTCGCAACGGACACAATGGGGATGAACCAAACTGGAATCCTGCAACTCGAAGCAAACGCTTGGAACACCTGGCCAAGTTGCTTCGTTGTAGAACAACATACAAGCAGTAGTACATTTGTTTGATACTTTTTCAGTTTCTTAAAAGCAAAATCATGTTTTTGTTTCAATACAACCTTAAATAATTATATCTCATGCCAAATAATTTCTAATTAGTAAAAAATTATATAATTAGTTAAGATAGTCCCACTTATTCTAAAGTATGTATGACTCAATCTTAAATTATATTATATTAAATGTGTCATTATAAAAACGAATGAATAATAGTATCCAGGGCATCTATGTCTTCTATAATTTATGACATGAAAGTTTAAACATTAAGTTTAAAACTTCCTACAAATTTATCGAATTCACCTTATTAATCTATTTTTAATTATTTAAAATTAAAAAAAATATTAAATCACTGCCAAAAATATTTGGTGGACATCAAATTAGTAATGAAATTTTTTTAACATCAATTTAGTATCAATGTAAAAAATTTTAGTACTAATTTGATCTTTTACAAGATTTTTGTGTGCTAAATTGATGTTAAAAAAAATCTTGATACTAATTTGAGGTGAATTTTTTGAAATTAATACTAAATTGATATAAAAAAAATCTTCTAGTACTAATTTGATGTTAACCAAATTTTTTAGATAGTGATTTAGTGGTTTATATATGTTATTTTAAAATTTTATTGCATGTATTTATAAATATAAAAGAACTGTGTGCAGATCCAACCATGTCCACTAACTCTGCCCATTATTTGTTTGCATAGAAAATGGAAGGAAAGAAGATATAAAAAAAAGAAGAGGAGTAGAAAATAATGTTTTTCTTTGCTTGGTTATAAGACAAAAAATGGGTGAAAGAGAAAAGGAATAGAAAAAGAAGAGTGGGTCCCACCAAAAAATTTTCTTCTCACATATAGACAAGAAATGAGTAAAAAACTTATTTGTTATAATTTTACCTTTATTTTATTTAAATAATTATTCATTCATTTGTCACTACTAATATTAAAAACCAAATATTAAATAAATTATAAATTAAAAAATTTAATACACATTGTTAAAAATATAAAGTTAAAAGTATTGTATTTTATAATTCACATTTTAAATTGAATTATATTTAAATATTTTTTTTTAATAAATTCTCCTTCAAATTACATAAAATATCTTATTTAAATTATCTTCCTCCCTAATTACATACATTAAGATTATTCATAATTATCGTTATTTATTAAATTTGCATATACTTTTTTTATGTCGCAACTTACTTGATTGTAACCAGCGTGGAATTCATTTTTCAATTTCCACAAGCCTAACTAACTTTACTTTGGCATCATTACATAGTATTCTAATAAATAAAAATGTTTATATCAACATTTTTAAATAAAAATGTTTATATAAGCATCCTTGTTTCTTGATTATGGCTGCTCATGATGATGCTTTAAGAAGGCTTTTACTCTTAGGTTGTAAGTGGTGGTTGAGGAGTTTTAGCAAGTATATCTTTAAAATATTTTAAATAAAAATAACAAGTCACAAATTGGATGAGCAAATATCTTACTTAACAATATATATATGTAACATATTCAATCATAGCTAATTTCTTAATTCATAGATCACATAACCTTTCAACTTATTTTAACAATAAACAATATAGAAAATGGCAAGAACAAAAAATAGCAAGTATTTAATCCTTCTTGTGTCTCATAACCATCCATAATCATTCACAAATTCAACCTTATTTCTTTAGGTATTTTATTCGTTCACTTATATTTTCAATTCCAAATCAATATTGTTCCTCCATATTTCATATTTGTCCCTTCGTTTCATATTTTTTATCAATAACATATCCTTAATTGGATTTCAGCATCAACAATATCATTCACTTTTGTAGTCAATAAATATTTAATGCTATAAAGTGATTCACACAAATGCTATTAGCAATAATACACAAAGGCTGTATTTGGTAAACAGCTTTTAGCTTATTTGATCCACTTTAGCTAATTGACTCAAATTTTAGCTAAATAGCTGTTCGGTAAATAACTGATAGGAATAGCTTTTGGCCATAAAACAGCTACTTTTGTAAACGTTGACTGAAGCAACGTTTTGCTTCGGTTGGAGAAATTTACATTTTTCAAATACCTAAAATATCCTTAATAAAATTTCATATTTCCCACGTTACCCTTCATAAAAAATACCTCAGTTGTTACCCTGCTCTCTTTCATCTCTTGCGGCTCAACAGAGAAACTGCTCCACTGAAACCAAAAGAGAAGCTACTATAGTAAAACTGGGGAAGCTGCCAAACTTGAAAGAGGTGAAGCACTTTGCAGCAAGTGAAAGATAAATTGCATAACTTGTAAGATCTTTCTCCACTTCTGTTATTGAGGCTTGTTTTTTCTTTCAATTTGTGACTTGATTTGCAGACCCCAGACCTTTATTAAGTTCAAGAAATCATTTTGTTGAAATTAAACAAAGCTTGAAGAACGGGATAGGTTTTATGGAAAAACCAAATTCATAGTTATTTTATGGTTGAAATTGATTGTTTAAGGAGACCCTTTGTTCTTTTGACAGTCTAGAAGGTAGTTTTTTTTCTGTTAGTATCAGTGATCACTAATTAATCTTCTAATGCTCATTCCAATTGCTTGTTGAGAATTTATTCTTTCTATTACTCTTTCCACTTGTCTTTGAAGATCGACTAATTCTTAGCCTAGTCTTTTGATAGGAAACTTAGAACATAAGGTGAAAAACATAAACAAAAATGCAGATAAATATATTTGCATTGCAGTACCACATTCACACCACATTAGGACTTAGGTATTTCTTTTAAGTATTACTTTTTGGGATTTCATATAGTTGTTTTAAGTACTGTAATGCCTTAGGACTTAGGAATCAAATACATAATAGAATTGCACCCATTTTGCCAAGCTTTCCAACCTTGCTATGGTGTGTCATAGTTATAATAAAAGCATTCATAGGTCTCCTCCTAATGATTTAAAGCTTTTGTAAATAATTGTCACTTGAGATGGTGAAACCGTAACCTTAAACACAACTTAGGATGGTTATTTAGTGAGATACAAGGAGTAGGGTAGAAAAAACTCTCAACACACAAGTACCATTCAAATAAAATTGGTTTAGTTATGATGGAAGGAAACACTTGTTTTAAACTTAAGAATAGATGAAATAAATTATAAGCTTTTCAGAAATAAAATTACTTTCACCTTTGATAGGCAAGGACTTGACTCTTTTTGTAAAAAGGTCTAGTGACAGCTTGAATTATGTGCTTGGCACTGATAGTTTGGGCCATAAGTGCAATGTTGACAAATGGATTCATAAACGGGAAGGTTGTAAGCCTAATTTGTTATTTCTAATAAACCAAAAATTTGATTCTTCTAATGGAAGTGGGAGTGCTGACCGCTGTAGTCATAAGTGTCATTTAGAGGTTGCTGCTGTGCAAAAGTTCAATAAATATATTGTGAGAAAGGGGCAAAATTAAAGTGATTTCTTAAACATGTTATTTGATTGTAATTTTTTGTAATCCTAAACATATATATCCTTTCTTTTATTTCTATATTTTTTAAGAAACACTTGTTGGCATTAATCATTAAAGGGAAAGGAATCCCAAACTCATTTTAACTTGATATACTTGTAAGGCATATCTGTGAACAATTTGAAATTCCAATCTGAGATACACTTGTAAGGCACATCAGTTTGCATTATATTTTTTGCAGTGCTATTTCGTGGAATGTTGCATGTGTTTGCTTCCCATCCATTTTGTTTCTTTAGCTATTGAGATCTTTGCTTCATAATTATTTTTACTAGACCATGGACTGTCTATTGCCATAAGTTAAGCATAGAATCAGGATTACAGCATGATAATATGTCAATTGCAGATAGGATGGCTAACTGATTATAAATATATATTGTAGAAACTTGCAAGAAATAGAAGAAAGCATAATCCAGCGTGTTAGGCATATAGTGCCGCAAAATGATCACATGCTTATACTTCTATTTTCTTTTACCTATTGTTAGAATCATACTTATAGTCATAATAACTACAATAGGATCTTCCTATTAATCATGCCCGTAGGATATTTTTTATTTCTCTAGTCCAGTTAAAAATTAATTTTTCACAATTTTTCACATGTTAGCCTTTTTATAGTACTTAGATGGCTTCAACCCAACAAGGGAGAGGAGGAGAAAGTCAAGGAGGGAGAGACATAAGGAGAGTTACTTGGTCAAAAGAAGCACTATACATTTTTATTGATATTTGTGATCAATTGATGGAAAGAAGCAAAGGAAAAAATGGTGCAACAATCTCTCAAAGGTTACCATGGAAGAAGATAGAGACGGAGTTCCAAAAAAGAACTAAATTATTATAGAATAAAGGTAAACTTAAAAACAAATACGATTGGATGAGATCTAGATGGAGTCTTTGGAAGCAATTGAAGGGGAGAGAGACATGATTAGGATGAGACCATGATAAAGGAACGATTAGTGCTAGTGATGAGTGGTGGGGTTTAAGAATTTAGGTTTAGCTAATTTTTTCTTTAGTTTTCCTTACTTTAATGCTAAAAAATTGGAAAAATGAGCTAATTTTAACTACCTATGTCTTATTTTATAGGAAAATAGTAAATTTGAAACATTTCGAGATGAAGGAATTGATCCTGAACTTAAGTACAAATTAGATTAACTTTTTGAGCATTCATCGGTTGGTGGAGGGTCTAAGTTTACTCCTGTAGGTGATCGGCCACCTGAGCAGGAAATAGATAGGGTCTATGTTCCTTCTCCACTGCATAATGATGATGCTCACGGTACACCATTAGGTTATGAAGATGATATGGATGAGACAAGTGATCTCAACAATTGCTATATGGAAGGTGCATGGGAAGAAATATGGAGAGAATCTACCCCTACTCTAAGAGCTGCACAAAATGAAGGGGGTGAGAAAAGAAAGAGAAACAAAAGAGTTTTGAAGAGTGATGGCTCAGAAAGTAATAAAAGTGTAAAGACCACTTCTGTTAGGAGAGGAGGAGCCACTGTAGTGATGTGTAAAAAGTTTGATACTTTGTTCGAAACCATTAAGGAGAGAAATACTGCTATGATGAACTTTATGAATCTCATTAAAACATCTAAGCATAATGACATGGATGCTACAAAGCATAGTCTTACAGATGCTTTGGCAAAGATTTGTGCTTTGCCTGGATTAGAGTCCGGCACCCTTGAATTTAGCTTTGCTTGCACATTGATTGAGAATCCATAAAAAAGGATAATTCTCTTTGGTTTGCCAAGCGACGTGGTAATTGTTGAGTGGATCAAGTTCTTGTACAAGGAGCGGAAGAAGCATTAAGGCTGCGTCATAGGCATTTCCTTGCTTAGGAGTTACCTTAAGGATTTATGGATATGTACACTTAAACTATTTAAGTTATTGTTCTAGATATCTATGAAAACTTAGAATTTCTTTGATAAATATGTAACCTATAAGTACTAAGGTTGCTCTTTGTAAATGAAAATTTGTGAGGTTTGAAGTGTGGGAACATATATGTTTGGACAACAATAATTGTGTTTTATATATTATATAATGCTTGAATTAGGGACCAATATAGATATGCTAACAGTGGTTGGTTTGCTTTCTACTTGTAGCAAATCAAGGTTGGGAGTTGAAGGTGTTAGCAAGTCAAAATCATTTTAGCTTGTCTTTTTTGTGCATCACAAATTCACTGCTGAGCAATGCAGAATAGAAATAACAGAGGATATAGAGCCCAAGTAAAAGTATTGTCCACATTATTTTAGAATCATATGACATAAAGTTTAGCTAAGTAAAATTAAGCCTTTAAAACCTGTCAATTTGGAGATAGAAAAACTAGAAAATGAAAAATATCATAGAACCTCAAAGATGTCAAAATGACAGAAACTTATTCTAATTGCTACATTTTAGCTAAGTATCATAGAACCTCAAGTCAAAAGTGCCATGGATGAGCAGTTGATAAAGAAGTTATTGACTGCTAAAGGTCACCTTAGGTTTGTGTTCAGTGGGTTCAACTCATCACACCATAAAAATTTCCTCAACTTGCATATTAACACTTCTACACTAATTCTAGCAAGTGGATTCAAGTGCTTTAAAAGTTAAAATCAGTGGTAGCCGGGTTAGCCCCAAACACAATTTGACCTAAACGCAGGCATAGTAGGTATATAAACTGAAAATGTTGTCAGAATTAGTAAACTACTAGTTCACCTTCAAGTAGGAGAATCTTCCAACTATAACAGTGCATGTGTTGCACTTGTTCCTTACTCTCAAGCAACCTTGATGAACAGAACTTTACGGGTTTCATTGATTAGGATGGAGTCACTGTTGGAAATGCCAGTGGTTCAATTAATATCCATGGTCCCATTTAATAAATATGTTGATCAACATAGAAAACATCTTATGTTGGTGATAGATAAAAATTACATAACGATAGTGCCAATAATCAATTAATGTCAGAGCTTTTCAATTTATCAGGGAAGTCTTAAACCACTATCATCAACCAGATTCTAAATTCAATGGTGTCAATCCAATGTTTCACTCAATATCGATCCAAATCCAAACTCTAGATAAAATTTCCAAGAATGATAGCATTAGGATAAACAAAACAAAACTCTAACTCGATGCAAGTTAGCTAATCAATCCTCAAAGTCTCTAGCATTTTCTAACAAGTAATTGGCGGCCAGCTGCTTATCACGATCAGAAGCCAAAAATGGTTCAATGACCAAAGGTTTATCAAATCCCATTGCCTTAAGCTATGAATCATATGGCATAAAGTATCACAGAACCTCAATGATGTTAAAACCTGTCGATCTGCAGTTTGTCATAAGTATATTCCTTACTCTAATGATTGTTGATGACACATAGCATCCAAAAGAGCTTATATTAATGTTCCAGACTTGTTCTTTCTCTGTGGCATAACTGTCTTGACATTTCTTTGCTATTTTACATTGCTTTTAGCCATTTATTAGTAAAACAATGAAACTATTTAAGTTGCAGTAACGCTTTCTCTCTGTCAGTCCTTAAAAACCTCTTCTCATGGGCAACAGTAAGGTTACAAGTTTACTACTTGTAGATGATTAATTGTGAGACTCAATGCTGTTGATAGAGAATTAATTGTGAGATTTAAACATTTTAGGTTAGTGCTATTGTTGATCTCCTATTTACTGGATATTTCAAACATTGCGAGAAGGTATGATACTTATTCCTAATACCAATTACATGGCAGCCACTTTATTATCTTCATCTTGTACATCCCACAATTTGGACCTTATACAATGTGAAGTTTTTGTAATAAGATTGGACTTATTTATTTAAAAATAATATTTTACTTGTTATTTTGTAGGAATGGATAATCATGATATACAAATCATGCAACTCCTACAAAATAGGGAACTTCTTTCTCAAATTCTTGAAAATGACAATGAATTTTGGGACTTAGTAGTATGTGCAGCAGGTTATTTATGTGTTCATTACTTAAATCATATCCATAAAGAGCCATACTACACTTCTTATTTAACAGGAGAAATGTGGATAAATGAGTTGTTAGCTGGCCATGAAAAACGGTGCTTTAACACATTTAGAATGAATCAAGATATATTTCGACAGTTATGCATGGACTTGGAAAACAAATATAGTTTGAGGTCTTCAGATAGGATATCTATTTTGGAGAAAGTGGAATTGTTTGTATATATCCTCAGTAAAGGAGCCTCGAATCGAGATGCACAAGAGCGATTTCAACACTCTAGTGAAACTATAAGTAGAGTTTTTAAAGAAGTTTTGGATGCTATGGATGGCCTTTCAAGAGATATAATTAGGCCAAAAGATCCTGAATTCAAGGAAATTCTACCACAAATTGGCAATGATGTTAGATACATGCCACACTTCAAGGGGATTAGATATGCATTTATCTCTTTTTAGCCTTTTAATAAAAATAAATGTTCATCATCTTATAAATATAATTTCATTTCAGGATTGCATTGGAGCTATTGATGGAACACACATAACAATAATTGTTCCTGAGGAAGATCAATTGCGATATAGAGGAAGAAAAGGAATAACAGCCACAAATGTCTTAGCAGCATGTGATTTTGATTTACTGTTTACCTATATTTTAACTAGATGGGAAGGTTTAGTACATGATGCACGCATTTTCCTTGATACAATTAGTAATCCAAGTTTGCATTTTCCAAAACCACCATCAGGTAAATTTTCAAGTTTCTAATGATTTAATTCTTTGCATAACTTACGGATCTAGGAAGCATTTCTTTCTAATTATGTAACCTTTGTGTATATTTAGGAAAATATTACTTGGTGGACAAAGGTTACCCAGATAGAAAAGGATATTTGGCACCGTATCCAAAGACAACGTATTATCAATCGGAATTTCATAGTGCAACTCCAAAAGGATCTCGAGAAGTCTTCAATCGAGCTCATTCATCTTTGAGAAGCTGTATTGAAAGGGTTTTTGGTGTTCTTAAGACTCGATGGAAGATATTACAAAAAATGCCCAAATATTCAATAATGGATCAAAATAGAATTATTTGTGCAGCTTTTGCATTACATAATTATATTAGAAGAAATAATCTTGGTGACCCAGCTTTCAGAATCATAGATCAAGATCCTAATTTTATACCTCTTAAGATATTTCCAGATGCTGTGGCTAGTTCTTCACAAGATGGTGTTGGAGAAATAAGAACTGGAGAGATGACAACTATTCAAGACACAATTGCTTCTAATTTGATGGCAAATAGACCAACTAGACGATCATCTTAGGATGTTATAAGTATTTGTACTAAATGGTGTTATCAACATCTAGATTGGATTTATTGTTAAAATTTTATTTCAATTGGTACTATCCAGTGTTGTAATATATTTTATGATAAATAAATTATTTTTTAATTGATTCATATTTATGGAGAATATTAATTTATCAATTTTTCATTTCTTCCACTATCAACAATTAAAAAATTATAATATTTATTATTACATAAAAATTAATTGATTATAGTTATTAATTTTTTATCAATAAATTTATTTACTACAAAATTATATTAATTTAATTTTCAAGAAATATTTAATATATAATAATTTATAATGCTATATTCTTTACAAGAAAATTTAATCTATTAAATAACATGTAAGATTTAAAATATTAGAATAACAAAATACTTAAATAATTCATAATATATACTAATACCCTTATATGTCATTTTATACACAAACAGCTAATCATAAACAGTTGATTTTATTAAATACTCTTATTCAATTAGCTGGTCAAATCAGTTAACAGCTAATTGAATCAGCTAACGACTCCAACTATCAGCTAATTGCTAAACAAGCCCAAATATTCATTTAAAAGTTGTCCAAAATCTTTTATAATATATATATATATATATATATATATATATATATATATATATATATATATATATATATAAGCTTTTATTTTCATGGCATATTATAAAAATAACATAGCTAAGAAACAAGAAGGAGTAGTTGAATATGATACTCAAATATGAGACTCCAAAAACAAATTCTGAAGCTCACATTCAAATATTGCATTTGAATATAACCAATTTGATGCTACCTTAATTTGAAATACTTGAATATGATATTCAAATATGATTTGTAGAAACTAATTCCTTTGGCCATACTCGAATATTTATTTTCAATGGCTATCACTTATCATGATATTTGACTATGGTAGTCAACTATAGCTCATCGAGAGCAACTCCTAAAACTAATATTCGATTACCATAATCGAATATAGGTTGAATTTTTTAGTTTATCACTAAATTTCACCGAACAACCTATTATTTCTTCCCTATTTAACATTTTACAACATTAATAACCAGAATTTTCAACTAAATGGCACCCATAAATATTTATTTCAACTTTAAAAAAAAAGTTGAGATTCTAACCAACAATTATATTATTTTTAAATAATCATAATCTCTAATTTCTTGTACTTGCTAACTAAAATCTTAACTATCCAAATTAAGAAAATTTAAGTAGATTATCTATTTACAAATTAATGGAGGAATTGAAAGTGAGTTAGCTTACCCTCAATTGAAAGAATGAAGATGATGTTTGCTTACAGTTATAGGTTGAATTCTTGTGAATCTTGGAGGAAGAAGGAGTGGTGAGTGGTGACTATTAGGGAGGAAGGAGGCTAACCAAAATAAAGGAAAAGGGGCTAAAATTGCCTTTAAAGGAGTAATAAGATTAGTGGATATTTTGAGGGATAATTTCCTAATTTTAAAGGGATTGAGAGGGCAAAATAAGGAAAATAGCTTTTAAATCTCCTTTATATGCACCTATTTAATTCTAATTTCATACTAACTTCAATTCAATTTAATTCTTCTCATATTTGCTATAAACTCTTTTTTTTTATTAAATTCCTACCTTATACACATTTACAACAAATTAAATAATTACCACAAGCACAAAAATTCTAATAAAATAAATCAAACAAAATCTCAATTTTCTAGGGTTGTAACATTTTATCCATAATATTTTCACAGTGATTTATGTTTCATCCCCATTTCTTGTTCTAATGCAAAATGTTGCCTAATTTTATTTGCCGCATGAAGAGTATAAAAAGATTATATAATAATTTTTTTCTCAAACTCTAATTTATTATGTTATACATAATAAATATTTTAGGATTGTGGTTTGATTTTAAAGTTTGATGGTAACTTCAATTTATATATTTATGACAATGTTATTGATTGATATTTAAGATGATTATTTATTTATTTCATAGTTTTAATTTAGACTTACTAGAAAATTTATCTATAAAAATATGTGTGTGTGATTTTATATATATATATATGTGGAGATAAGTTGATAGTGGTGTAAGTCTAAAGGATGAGATTTAAAAGTGAAATTCAGAAAACAAGTGGAATATACATTAATTATATATATTTCTCTCTCTTACAATAATTATTTTCTTATTATTTTTAATTTTTATCATAAAAGTGTTATTTTATTTTTTTTAATTGCTTTCTCTCTCTTGCAAAATCTCTTTTCTTTTTTTTGTAACTGATTATAAAAATAAAATACATTGAAAATATTTACAAAGATGGGGGAAAAATGTCCCCGTCACTTTAAGTTCTGGTCACGTTACCATTTTCTCATAGGCTACGTGGATTCTACAAAAGAGTGAAGGTAGTTGTAACAATAGGATTAGAAGCCAAAAGCGGTACATATGACCCTTTTTTTTTTGGTATTATTAGTGATTAATTTCTTTTAGCAGACAGATATTTCTTTTAAACTCATTTGATATTTCCATTGAAAATCACATAAATTGTATTATGGTCTAATTGTAATACGAATTGTTATTTCACTCAATAATAAAATTTAATCATCAAATTTTACCATTTTTAATATTTTAAAATAAAAATAAAAAATTTAATGTACATTTTAAAAAATTTAAAATTAATAATTAATTTTTATTTGTTAAAAACACATGCCTATAATATCAGATTATATTATATAAGAATTTCTCTGCCCAATAAATTATCGTACAACATTTTGCAATTAAATAAATTATTTCATTAAATTAATGATTATATTTCATTTAATATTATCTTTGGGTTGGGTTGTATGATAAGACTTGGGATCTATTCCATAAAATAAATGAGTTAACTTATAATTTAATAACTTAGTCAATAAGCTCTAAATTAATCTTTAGAGGTATTTTCTACATTAATTTATTAAAAAAATAAGGTATAATTTAATAAGTTATCTTGAGTAGGTTATAACTTATAGGTAATTATCTTTTCAATTTTTTTTTGAATCTATTATTATTATTTTTATTAATTTACAATTTATACCCTTCATAATGTAATTATATAAAATACAATTAATTAGATTATATAATGTATGATTTCATAAAATATAATTAAGGTAAATAAATAAATGTATGATATCTAACAATATAATTAATTTAATTTTAAATTAATTATATCCTAATTTTTAATTATAAACATAGAAAAATATGTGTATAAATAAATATATAATATTATAAAATATAATTAATTATATTTTATATAATTATACTTTTATTATCAATAATAATAAAATAAAAATTATAAAAGTAAATAAATATATAAGTTCATAAAATATAATTAATTAAATATTAGATATTATATTTTATCTTAAATATTTTAATTATATTAATATAATTTGATCTTTAGATAAATATGAATTATTTTAATTTATATATTTATTTTTATTAATATATTTTTATATCATTTTATAATTTTAATTAGTTTAATAATTAATTTTGTAAAATATTTGTTATACAATTACTTAATTTATCAACTATAAGTTAGTTTATTAATTATTAATTAATATATTAGTTATTAATTAACTTATTAATTATTTATGGAAATAGAGTATTGGTGTTGATATTTCTCACTTTTTGGGAAAGCTTTAAGAGGAAAAGAGCTTTGGTATTTTTGTTTTTCTTATCTTTGTAAATTTTTTTATGAATTTTATTTGAATGTCGAGTTAAAAAAAATGAGATTTTGTAAGAGAGAGAAAGCTATAAAAATAAAAACTAAAATAAAATTTTTATGGTAAAGATTAAAAATAAAAAGAAAAGAATTATTGTAAGATAGAGAAATATATATAATTATATACGTAATTAATGTATATTTCACCTATTCTCTCTCATTGTTAAAAGGGAATTCCATTTTTAAATTATCTTATTTATAACCATAAATGAAATTAGAATTAATAATGAAAATCTTATGTAAGTTTTTTAGATTTACATCAGTATCAATTAATCTTTTTCCATATTAGGATCTTAAAACAAAATGAAATGAGTATAATAACTTAAAATTAAAAGATAAAATTAGGAGTGCAGAATTAAACATAAAATAACTTTTAAGAAGAAAATGAAATCTTATTATTTACTATATAAGATGATTTTGTATTTATTTTGAAATTAATTTTTTATTTAAGAATATTTATATAAGATCGATCTCCAATTCAATTGAAAAATGAAAATTAAATTTGAAATTAAGCATTCACAAATTCATAAATATTGTTATTTTACCAATTTTTCTTAGGTTTTATGTCTAAAATTCAAATATTAACAAATAAATGATTGGTATAACTTAATAAAATATTTCGTGTTACTTATTTGTATATATATCTATATTTGTGAATGGTAAATCCATCAAATTTATATTATAGATTCCATTTTATAAAATTAATATTCTATTATGTATTGTCAATATCATCTTCCTCTTTTTTTTTTTCAATCACACTTATCCATTATTATTTTTTATTTTAAAATTTACATGTACACTTCTCTTAAACTTTCCCAATTTTTTATACATATTTATTTAGTATTGCTACTTACATTGTTGTATGTTCACTCCCTACTTTTCAGATCAATAAAAATTTACTGATTCAGATTCTTACCTTCATAAGTTAAAGCCTTCTCTTCCTTTTTATTTGAAACGAAGAGTAAAGTATGAATGTAAGTAGGAATTTTCCTTTTATCATAGTTTTTTTTTTTTGGGCAATCTACTTTTATTATAATTTTCGTCAACCATATAAGTAACTTCTTTCCTGACGTTACAAAAGAATTAAAAATAGTATTTAAATCAAATAAAAAATTGAACTTATGCAAAATTAATGGTTTAACATATTTTGTGGAAGGAGTTTTATAAATATGAACTCCAATTGCAATGAAAAAACTAATTTATAAATATTTTTGTGAATACTTAATTAATAATATTTTTATATTTTTATTTGTTAAATATTTATTTGCAAAAAATATAAAAATATGATAAATTGTAATTGTAGTTATTGTTGATTACAAATAAAGTGTTAGATAAATATATTAAGTTAAAAGATAAAACTGTTATTCAATTTAATTTCATATTTTTACTCTCTTATTTTTCTATCTAAACAAGTAATGAAAAATCATTTTTTTATAATTTTCATTTTTTTCTACACATCTAAACAAAAAAATTATTATTTCCTTTCCTTTTATTTTTTTTCTTTTTTCGTTGCATCTAAGCAGAAAATGCGGGTCAATGACTAATTTGAATTTTAAACTATTGTCTTAAGGTTTTGGTTTCTCTCCATCTTTTCTCCCCAAAACCCAAGCCCTGCATTGCATTCGGTAAGTATAGCAAGTATACGGATGAAAATAAAGGACAGTTAACTAAGTACAGGAATTTCATATCCATTTTAAAATGAGAGGTTCTATCTTCTAAATGTTAAATTCAACTAATTATAGCTTAAAGCCAATATGTTATAAAAAGTAATAAAATAAACATTTAAGAAACAATAAAAGAAAGATATGAAAGATATGAAGGAGAATTAGAAGAAGGAGGAGGAGAATATTTGATTCAACTATATCAAAAATAATTTATACAATCCATATTTATAGAGCAAATTGATCAAATGTTACAATTTCACAATGATAATTCATAAATAGAATTGAAACCTAATAATTGATTATAATAAAAATGTAACATTTGATTTAATAATTAACCATAATTAAGAGTATAACATCTAACCTATGGACATCCATATTTAATAAACTTAATAATTATTTATAACACTCTCTTTTAAATGTTCATATAATAACAAGATATTGCCTCATTAAAAACCTTGTGAAGAGAAATTCAGTGAGACAAAAATCATAGCAAAGGAAAAAAGAGTATAGCGTGTATCCCTTCATGATAACATTAATTAAGATCTTTAAGTCAAAGAACTTTAATATTATGGACTAACCTTTCAAATATAACAATAAGAAGTGTCTTAGTAAATAAATTTGCTAGATTATTACTTGAATGGATTTGTTGATTATTTATATCATTATTTTTTTGAAGATCGTGAGTGAAAAAGAATTTTGGTAAAATATGTTTTGTTCCACCTTCTTTAATTTGCCATTCTTTCAATTGAGTGATACATATAGTATTATCTTCATACAAGATAGCCGGGATTATTTTTTCAGAAGATAAACCACAAGTCTTTTGTATGTGTTGAATATTATATCTCAACCAAATACATTTCTTACTTGCCTCATGTATTGTTAAAATTTCTATATGATTAAGTGATGTGACTCTTATAGTTTGTTTCATAGATTGCTATGAAATGGTTGTACTAGTACATGTGAACAAATAGCCTATTTGTAATTAACCATTATGAGGTCAAATAGATATCCTGTATTTGCATAACCAATTAGGTTTGACTTAGACACATTCTTACAAAACAAACCCATATCCATCGTACCTTTAAAATAATGAAGTACGTTATCAACACGAGATTTGATGCAATGAAGTAATTTTTTTCGGATGTAAATTATTTTATTTAATCTTGTTACTTTATACTAATATAGTAATTCTTCTCTCTTTTCTTGTTTTTATTCTTTTTTTTTCGATTCATACTTTAATTTTCATTTGTATAATCATTTTAACATTTTATTAGTTTTATTCAAAAAAATAATAGTTAAAAAATATTGAATATGATATGCAGAAATACTAATAGAAATAAATAATGAATTAAATTGAGAGAGAGAAAATAATATAAATTCACATATATGATATATTATATATTTGAGAATTTAATGTTGAATGTTAAATGAGTGAAATTTCTAAATCTATTTTTGAAGTGCATGTTAGTTTTTATCAAATGTGTGAGTATCTATATATATGGTATATAACTATGAATATATGATAAATACTTGATTATGTTATGATCGTATGATTGGAAAATTGCTATATAAAATAACAATATATGTTATGTTGATATAGAAAGAAAATTTACTTGCATTATAAGATTTGGCTTTGCGCAAAGATGAACATGAACATTTAAGAAACTAAGTTTGGAAAAATAAGAGAATTATCAAGAAGTTAGTGATATATAAATATACATATATTTAATAATTACATAAAGATATATAATTTACCTTTCTTTCTCATCTTATTTGATTTTAATATAATATGAAATATATCTTTCATAAATTTAATAATTTTTGTAATGTTTGATCACTATATGATTGACAATGAAATGAAAAATCGCAGTGGATTAATAATTGTATGAATAATATTTAGATTAATAATTCTTTTCAATATTTAACCTTTGTTATATTGAAAATTTTCCAATTCATTTTTACATATTTATGATAGTATTATGTCAAATCTTGCGAATCTTGAATTTATGACTCTAGACATTACGAGAAAAAATTATTTATAATGGCTGTTAGATGCTAAAATTTATTTAGATGCAAAAGGTTTTAGAGACATAATTAAAGAAGGAAATAAAACATCTAATTAAGGAAAGGTCAAAGTGATGATTTTTTTGCATCATCATCTTTATGAAAGTTTAAAAATTGAATAATTCACAATAAAAGATCCATTTGTTCTTTAGAATAATTTAAAAGAAATATATGATCAATAGAAAATAGTAATCCCCCTAAAAGCTCATTATGATTGGATGCACTTATACTTACAAGATTAAAAAACTATAAGTGAGTATAACTCAATGATATTTAAAGTCAGTTTTCAGTTGAAATTATTTGGAAATAAAGTTACCGAAAAAGATATGAAAGATATGAAGGAGAATTTTAACAAGGAGAATATTTGATTCAACTGTATTAAGAATTATTTATACAGCCCATATTTATAAAGCAAATTAATCAAACGCTACAATTTTATAATGATGATTCATAAATAGAATTAAAATCTAATAATTGACCATAATAAGAATGTAACGTCTAATCTACTAATTAATCATAATTAAAAATATAACATCAGACCCATGGACATTTACATTTAATAAACTCAACAAATATTCATAACATAATAAAATTTAACAAATCATGGAAACCTATAAGCTAATATTTTTAACATTAAATCTCAATCTTTACCTAGCTAATTTTTTACCTTATGAAAGGGAAAAAAATGAGAAGATTAAGGAAGTTGAAATTTAAGTTATGAATTGTTCAATCTTTATCTTAAATTAGCATTTAACTTGCGAAACCTTTTCATATTCTCAAAATATTATTAAAAAAATATAGAATTCTCATATTTAATTTAACTTTTAAAAAAATATTCTCAAGAATATTAATATTTTTAAAAATATTTTTAATTTTATATTCTTGTAAAATATATTCTTGGGGGGAATTGGATATTCTATATTCTTATGACATAAAAATATTTTCATAATATAAATAGACTATTTTTTCCATCATTCTACTAAGATCTTACCATTATTAATATCTTATTTTATTATAATTTATTATAATTAATCACCACTAGTTGCTACTCATTATCATTAACCATTGCCTTCCATGACCTATCACCAACCATTATGTATCATTGGTGAAATCTACCATCACCTATCGTTAGTTGTTATTATTGGTCACCACCTACTGCCAATGAATACCATTAGCCATTACCTACCATAAGTGATCATTGTCATCACTGCTTGTTGTTGATGACCTCTATCGGTTACTACCTATTATTGATGATTATCATTAGTCATTACCCATTACTAATAACTACTACAAGCCACTGCCCATTATCAATAACCTTCGTTGGCTACTATCCATTACTTAAGACCACTAGTAACTATCATTTGCAATTAATGACCACCATTAATCATCTATTACCACCGCTTACCATTATTAAGCACTCAATTTTTTTGGAATACTTTTAGTAATTTAATAATATTTTTAAAAATATATAAATTAATTAAAATATAATATTATAACTATTTCTAAGAATATTTTAAAATAAACTAAACATTGTGATGTTTTATTATCGAGAATTAATAATAATCACTACAAGTCACTACTCATTATTAATAACTTTTGTTGGTTGCTACCCACTACCTAAGACCACTGGTAACCACTATCTGCAATTAATGAGCACCATTAATCATCTTTTACCACCACCCACCATTATTAAGCACTCAATTTTTTTGAAATATTTTTAGTAATCTAACAATATTTTTAAAAATATATAAATTAATTAAAATATAATATTGTAATATCTTCAAGAATATTTTAAAATAAATTAAATATGATAATATCATATTCTCAAGAATTAAATTCCTAGGAATTACATTTTTAGAAATATTAAAATTTTTAAAAATGTATGATTCTACGAACCAAACGTTACCTAAGTCTTATTCACTATTTAATTCATCTTTTGAAATTGAAAAATACTTTAAAGTTCTTGTTAGCCTTAAGGATTCATGTAATGAGTTTTGATGATAATAAATGAATGTTACAATAGCATTGTATATCTTATACTAAAATGATATATATCATACAAGTCTTAACAGACATACTATATTATGGTTAATGCATATGTTTGATTATATGCTAAAAGAGCTGTATTTTATACAAGCATTACTAAATATATGATTGATCAAGATACATGATAGGATGATTATGTATGTTCTTGTGCTAATTCATTTTATATATGAATCATGCATCAATGTCTTGATATATTAGATTGGACTAATTATATGGTTTGCCAAGTTCATGAACTTGCATATAGGAAAGTCCAAGATAAAGAAGAATAAGCATTGAATGAAAGATCACATTATGCTCAACTCAAGAACAAGAAAAAAGATGTGGTTTAAGTATTGAATATTGAGAAGATTAAAAACTTAGAAACATCAAGAAAAGTCAAAGAACTTCATTGGTATAGTCTTTTCATTTTAGGCTTTGACTTTCTTATGAAATATAATATTTCATAATATAGAGCTCAAACATATTTTTCATAATCTTAACTTGATCCAAATATTTTAAAAAGATAGCCCACAATCATATTTTTATAAGATAGCCTATAGGGATATTTCAAAATTCAATAAGATATGAGGTTTTAATATTTTCAATATTGACCTTTAGTCTTTCTCTTAATCATATCTCATAAAATACTCATGATTTGATTGTCAAACATTTTTCATAAGAAAATAGACTTAAATACCTTTCCATGGATAGGTCATTTGTTCAAAATGATTAAGATATGAAAGAGTTATGATTTATACAAGTTGAGTCTCAAAATTAGATTTTTACATATTCACTATTTTTCACCTTTGCTCATTGTTTTAAACATATCTCAAAAACAACATTAGATGTGAGTATGAAACTAGTCTCATTTGAAAATAAACTCAAATAGCTTTCTAACGATAAGTCATTTGCTTAAAATAAACTTAAAATAAGGAAGTTATAATCTTTTAAAGTTGAGTATGTATTTCTATCTAAGGGAATCGATTCACTAATCAATTCTAAATATTTAGAGAGCACCTTGGACATCTTGAATTAATTCATCAATTAATTCCAGTTATTTTAGTGCATGAATAATGACTAGTAATGGTTAGTTTTAATCTTTAACAACTCCAAATGGCTATATTACTCTATAGGCTTCTTATATAAGTTAAGAAACATAAAATATAATAGAGAGTGAGCGCTTCATTTCTTAACATCATTTTACACCTTCTTTCATCAAATTATGATTTGAGCTCAAATTTGTGAAATTCTTCTATTCTTAGTGCCTTAATTATTTCATCCACTCTTTAGGAGAGTATATTAAAGTTGATATTCATCTTGTATCACATTAGAATTGTAAAAGGTGAGACATCTTCTTGTATCATGTTAGAATTGTAAAAGGTGAGACATCCCTTAAAGAATCATTAAAAGGGTGAGAAATCCTTTGTAAAAAGAGATTTTGCTTAAGGAAGAGTAAAGATTGTAAGACTTCTTTAAATGCCAATTGAAACTTGAAGGGATAGTGGATTGATATACAAGCTTAGAGAGCTTGGAGAGTGGATGTACACCTCAGTGAGGATATCCAAGGGAGGAACCATTATAAATCTTTGTGTTTAATCTTTCTACCCTATCTCTTTATTATTTCTGCACTACACTCTATTTCTATGGTTTTTGCTCTATTTTTCCTGCTATATATGCTCTATTTTACTACTGCCATTTACTAATATATTAGACTATAAAGCTCATGTTGTTGCTTAGATATTTGAGTGGTTAGAAGAGAAATTCATCTATGCATTAGCTTCTTGATTATTTATCTATGCATAGTTGATAATCACTTGTTCTATTTTTTTGTTAACATTACATGTTGAATTACGTTTCAATGCTTATGTTGATGCATAAATGATTAAATGTTTAAAAGGAGTGTATATCTATGCATTGACTTATTGATTCTTTATCCATAGTTGAATGAGTTACTTTGTACAAATATATTGAATTACTAAATGTTGTGTGCAAACTTCTTCATTGAATTATTTTGAATTTACTTCTTAATAATTTATTTATGGATAGTTGAATGAGCAAATTTGCACTAGTTTTTTCAATTGTTATCCCTTGAGTGCAAAACATCTTGCTAAAGCTACCTTGGAATGTTTGAGTTAAAATTATTCTCATGGATTTTCAAAATCAAAAGGTTTTTAAAAAGGATTTTAAAAATAAGAAAAATTTTAAAAACACCCGATTCACCCCTCTTAGGTGTAGGTTGCCAAGGCTAACAATTTATAACCTTTCCTATTTGTTAAAAAGGCTTAAATTATGTTATGAAATTATTTATGGTGCACTTAATGTTAAGGATATTAAAAGCTCTATATTAATAAAGCATTAAGGTTTAAAGTATTTTAACCATCATTATTGAATTATAATATTTTTGTTTTCCTTCAAATTCTTTCTAGTATCTCTTTAATTTTTCCTTTCATCTAAATTCCAATTAGTTTCTTAACATGGTATTTGAGTGGTATCATCTTCTTTAAGGCTTGTTGCTTTGTCATACTTTCACTAGCTTTAAAGATGATTTGGTTACTATTGGTATTTTAGTGGTATAATGACACTTGATATTGACTCAAAGGCTTTACTTCCTTTCATGTCTAAGATTTGAACCTAGGAACACGTATGTATGCGTTAAGGGGACTACCACTCTTATTATTACTAAAAAAAAGGGTGATATAGTTGCCATTAGAATAGTTAGACTACTTAAAAATGAAACTAGTTATCCCTATCATAATAAGTTTTCAATTTGATAACTTATCGAGATGGTTATCATCATCTGATAATGTTTTCTAACAATTTTAACTAGAAGTTTGGTGGATGCTAGTTTGACAAAGGTTTCAATAAGATTTGATCTCATTATTTTTTATGTGTTTTTTGCCATTATCTTAGTGAATCACCAGTAATTGAAGATTTTTTTACCATGTACGTGACTAAAGGTGAAGCTTACTTTCTAGATAAAGGTTATTAGTGACTCCTGAGGTTATTTGTGATATTTTGGATGCTAAAGAAGGTGTTAAAGTTCATTGTTTACTCTGTTTAGTGCAATTTTGTTTAATTTTCAATGGCTTTGTTGCTCAATTTAGCTAATTTAAACTAGGCATGTGATTTTAGACCATATAGCAATTTTTGGTGAAATTTTCATGGTGTTTGTTGTTTTATTATGGCTTGATAACAAATATTGGTGATAGTGGTTACTTCATTCATCATATGCATGCAATTGGGAGCATTATAGTTGAAGGCTTGGTAACTTTTTTTATTAATAGCTTGATTGTTGGTGTTCAATATGAAAATTGCAATTGTTTTATAAAGGATAAAGTGATGTATTTTGGTGTTGAAGCTAACCTATGATAGCAAAAGAAATTAATTAGCCTAGGTGACCATATATGACATTTTTGTCTTGTTTTGAGTGTAGCATGCTTGTTTGACATGGAGAGGTGACAATATTCAATAGTTTTCAACTTAGCATTATATAGTGAGTTTTTTTGTTTAATTTAAGGTGTTTGAAGCTTAATTTTGCATGATTATTTTGATTGGTGGTATATTTGATGGGAAATGATTGATTCTTGTTTTATTACTTAGCTTTAAGCTATTTAGACATGCTTTGGTATATTTTCTCATTGCTTGTGGTAAGTTCAACAAGTTTTTTACATGATTGAATGATTTGATAGGTTTTTTTACATGATTGAACGATTTGATATAGTTTTAAACAAGGTTTCGTAAAGCTCACATCTAGGTATATTTATTTTATAATTTTTTAACACCATTCCTATTTAATTTGTTGGAATTTGGTTATTTTGAAGTGGTTTTAAGCACATTTTGCATATGGATAAATTATATTGTTGTTGCTTCTAAGATTATTAAAGTTAGTGATTTATGAATTTAAGTGTTTTTGCTTTTTTAGTTATGGTTGATGTTATTTGCAGTAATTAAGATTGTTGCCTAATTGTTTCTTAGTCTAAAACTAAATAACTTTTTAGCTTGACTCTTTTTCATGTGTATGTTTGGTTTAGAGTTAGTTCTATGTATAGATTATATATACTCTATCTTTATTGAAATTGTATATTAATGCTAGATGCAATGAGCAGAACTTAACAATAATTTAGTTTATGAATATTTTGGGGGTTTGTTTTGCTGTTTTGGTGTAATTCCAATTAGCAGTGTTGGTAACCATTTGATATAATTCCAACCATTGGTGCTGGTGGTTTAAAAAGCCAATTAGGAAGTTAAAGAAGTAGTTTATAGAAAACTCATCCAAAAGTTATGTCATTTGCGTCAAGGAAAACAATTGGAAGGAGGTTGTGAGAAAAACCATGATTAGTTAGTTGAAAACTTCTAAAAGTGGTGTATGTTAAGGTTTGTGGATGTTTTTAGGATTTATGAATGTTACATTAAGGGAAAGTTGTTTCCTAATTGTTGCTTGTTGCAAGCTTTTTTGTATAATTTAAAATGCATTAAATTTTCTTATATCTAAAAACTAAGTTAAATCTTTAATATAAAAATATGATTTAATTATATATATCATTCTTTCAACAAAAATATTCTAAAATTGAGATAAATTTTATTTTTTTATTTTATAGGTTTATCATAAATATTGATTGAATTAATTAATAATATATTCTATTTTTCATAAACTTAAAATACATATGTTATACTTTAAGCCTTAAAAGATAATTTTTAAAATTAAATTCAAAATAATTGTGTATTTTGCAAATTGAAAAGCCTAAAACATAACCTTTAAATTGCAATTCATAACAAATTTTTATAAAAACAAAAGTTCTAGTTGAGGATCCTACCTAAGAATGAGTGGATTAAGTTTTAAAATTTTACGCACTTTTAAAAATTTTAATATTTTAAATGAATTTTTCAATCACTAAAGATTTGGAAACATAAGATAAGTACAAAACCTTAAGTCATATACATCATATAATCAATTACACCATCACAATAATCATAATAATAGTACAAAAAATTAAAAGAGATAGGAAAGAAAAACAAATGTAATATTTATAGTAATTTGACTTTAAAAATCTAACACTCCAAGGATTTTATCTACTATCAAGCCTACTTAACTTGGATTTGGAAAATTCATTGTCTTTTCAAGTTTGAAATGGACACTTAAGGAAGACTCTAGAAAATTTTCTTGAATAAAAAGCAATCCCTTTGAATTTTCTCATTTAAAGCACTTATTAACCAAGTGATACCTCATTCTTGGGATTTCTAAGGATACTTCTTGTTAAAATTACAAATAATGTGAATCGATACAAAGAAGTTTGGCTTAAAACTCTACAAAGTTTGATATATAATGAAAATATAAAAGGGAAAATTTTGAATCTAAAGGCCTAAAAGATTTTCAATCATTGAAAAGTAAAGAAATGTATAGACTTGTGAAAATAGATTAACCTAACCTAACCTAACCCAACCCAACCTTACTATGCTAACTTAACAAGTAAAAATTATACATTGAGTGTTACACCTAATTATATTAAGATAAGTAATCATAAAATTAAATTATATTTGAAGATATTAAGGTGAAGGTAAATTAAGTTATTACGATAGGAATATTTGATCTCAGGTGCACACATATCACTAATATAATTTTACTTAACACCTATATGACAACAATTATGAATTTGTAATCTAACTAAGCTTGAAGCTATCACTATATAGATAAACCCTAGAACATGCCTTAATAACAATTTTGTTGTAACCCCTGTGTAATCGTCATTGGGGCCAAGTCATTAAACTATATCATAGCTAACCTAAACTAACATTAACACTAAAGGAAACCATACACTAAAAGTTTAAGTGTTTTTCCATCCAAAATTAAGGTAGAATAAAAATAGAAATTACAAATTTATCCTTTCCATTATTTTGGAGTATCTTAACATACAAGGGTTGCACCCATAAAAAAGTTAAATTAATTTATATATCATCACTATATAAGGTATAACTCAGTTTAACTAAGCCTTATAACCATTGTTTTATATAAAATATATTCTATTATAATTTTAAATTTTATCATCAACAATTATGACATTGGCTAGTAAGCTTACAAGTCTCCACGATTATAAAATAGTTACACTGTTCAATTTGCTACCTAGCTCATAAAATAATTGGAAGTTCTAAAGGATAACCTCCTATTTATTATTGTGAAGGTGGTGGCATGTTATTTGAGTATCTAAAAAGTAATCCATGAGAAAAAGTAAGTTTGGAAGTTTAGTGAGTTAATATTTTACTTAAACAATTAAATTCATAAAATGTTAGTTAAATGAAAGCATAAATTTTGTAATAGAATAAATAATCTCCTTGTGGACTTACGAGGGTATAAATAAATGAATTACATATTCAATATTAGGTCATATACTAAACCTAGTGTTAACCTACTATGGAAAATTTACATAGGGTATAAAAAAGATATAGGGTTTCTCAAACAAGTAATTTTCTTTGTAATTTTTAATCATTCTTATCCATTTATAAACTCAACCTTATCCCTCTAAGGTTCTTTCATAAACAATATTAGGAATATTTAAAAGAATTTTATGCATGAAAATATTTATTTGATTATTATTAATTATGCTCAAAATGAGAAGTTATTGGAAAATAATTAGATTTTGTAATAGCATATAGAGTAAAATAATGAAGATAAGAAGAATTAAATTATATATGGGCTAACATATAGTTGGAATTAAGCAAATGTATATGAAGGAGGACTTAGAGTTGTTTTTAGATTTTACCTCCATTTAATTCGTCAAATTCCTAAACTTAAAGTTGTTTTTAGATTTTTCCTCCATTTAATTTGTCAAATTCCTAAATCGCCTTTAATGACATTAAATTCCTAATAACCTAATTTCATCACTATTTTCTCACCAAAATCCTTATCCCTTTTTCCTGATTCTTCTCTTTTCCTTGCATTCTTCACAATCATCTAACAATCTCAAGTTAAGCTCAAGGAAATATTAATAATTCTTCTTCCAAATATGATAAATTTACTTATCTCAAGCTTAGATGATGGTTTTTTTTTAGGTTGTGTTAGGGAAAAATTGATTTAAGGAATTTGAGTATTTTAAACTCAAACTTTTAAACTTGTAATTGAAAAGGGCAAACTAGTTATTATTTTAAATTTCTTCCATCTCCTCTATACATAAGTAGATAATTTACTTAAATTAACTTGTTTGTATTATTTATTAATTATTGAAGTTGAAATGTTAAGTTTTAGGGATTTAATGAATGTATGTGTGTATTATATTTATGGTACATGTTTTTAATATTTTGTGACTATAATGTGAGAATGGTTAATGTTGTTATGTTGAATTATGAGTTTATTACCATGTATGGGTTTGGATTGGTAAAAATAGACTAAATGAATAGTAAATTTGTAGAATTTCTACAATTTTAAAGTTAATAATTAAATATATACTTGAGTATAGCGTCTAGAGCTGCTTTTTAGATGTCTATGATCTAGTATGTACTTGAATATCCTAAATAAGGTGCTTTTTGAATGCCCATACTTGAGTATGGCATTTAAAGTTACTCTTAGGTTGCCCAAACTCAAGTATTTTCCTATTTCATCTAGTTTTGTATATTTAATGGAGCTTTGAGGAATCGCTATCATATATAAATGTTATTGATATATTTTGAGCTTATAAACATTCTTATAAGTATATATAGATGTGATATTGAATTTATAAGCTTGTAAACATTATGGTAAAATACAATGATAAGATATTTGTATATTGTGTTGTGAATGCTATGATAATCACATAGAAATGTGGCATGAATACTTATACATAAATGTTATATTTTTATTGTGATTTTGCATATATTATTTTAAGTGAGTTTATGATGAAATCCCTATAACATATAAGATTCTGATATGAAAGTGAATAAATAAGAGATTGAATCATGAAAAATGTAATATAATACTAGATCTGGGAAATTATTTACGAAGTGATAACGATAGCTCCGAAGAAATAAGTTTGGATTTGTGAAATGATGAAGTTGGCTAAAAGTCACAAGGAGATTTAAATACTTTCTTGTAACACTTATTTATTTTTATTATTTAAACATAATATCTATATTGTTAAATATAAGCATTCATATACGAATAAGAGTTAATTCAAGGATTTTATAATACCTTTGTATATATATTGAAAAGTAAATTATTTACTTATTATTAGATACATTGTTATCATTATGATATATGTGAAATTATCAATGAATAGGTGTAATAAACCAGTAAGGTTATGTATATAAATATGATAGGTTGAAACTTAAACGTTTCCTATAAGTGTAACGTTACAAGATAAATAAGGTAACAATGACCAAAACTTACACACTATATTGTGTATGTAGTTCTTAGAAAGGTAAATTAGATTATAGTAACCTTACTCTAAAAAGGTATAAATACTTTCCATCTTCCTTAGCTTTGTACAGAATATTTAATAGGATAACTATTAAATTTTAGTTTATTTTAATTAATTTGTATCATTTTGACTACTTATTGAATTTTATATGAACATACATTCTATTATTGTTCTTGTTTTTATTTTCATTTTATTAAGGAAACCTTCCTTTTAGATACTCAACTATTAGTTATTAAGAGGGAAGTGGGCTTACCCAAGTATGTTAGCAGTGGTATGTGTACTTAATCACTATATAGAAGAATTGCATTTTCCCACATTTTAACATTAGAAATACATATTCCTATTAGGTTTAAAATGTCATAAAACATTCCTAGTATAATTGCATTTTCTTTTAGTGAGGCTAGTAGAAGGTTGCTAAGAGCAACTCCCTATGCTAATGACTTAACTCAAGGTTAGGTTAGGAAAAATAGGAACTTAGATTTGGTGTATAAATCTCAATATAAATAGAACTGCCCCTTTTATCATTATAGTATAATTATAATATACACAAAATTTCCATCTTAAATGAATTACCAAGCTATGCCCCACCATTTAATCCGTAATAATATCATTTATTATCATACAACATATATATAAAGGCTACCATACATTAAAATCATTAAAACATGTAAAATTTCAAAAGAATGCAAAGTGAATCAATTGGGAAGTCAATTCATACCTTATAGAAAATATCTATCAAGGCTAAATCAATTAGAGAATCAATTCAAGAGCTTTTATGATGTTTGAATCAATTAAGGAATTGATGTAGGCTTTATAGAGAACACCTTAAGCTCATTGAATTTATTATGATTAGATTCCCCTAGTAAGCTTTATCTAACTCTATTCACTAATCAATTCAAACTATCCAAAAATAATTTCTAAGCTTGATGAATGGATAGGTAAATTGATTCACCTTTGAATTTCTATAGATTTTGCTCGAAAATCATTGTTTACCTACATCTTTTCATCACAAATCTTACCTATTACATCAAATTACTTAACCAAATCATCAAAACTCACAAAAATGATGTAGAACTACTTAAATTCATGATAGAATTAAATATTTCTAAACTAAAGACAATAAATTAAACTAAGTTTCTCTAAAAACCTTATAGTAGGTAATAAAGGATAAATCTTATGAAAACGAACAATTATTCAAATAAAATGTTGTTCACTAGTTAGAGGAGAATTAGTTATGGTGGATTTTAAGCTCATTCAAGCTACCATACATCAAAGGAGAGTATTTCTTAAACTAAGGCAAAATTTTCTCTTAGCATTCAATCCCATTTCAAATTAACCAAATCAATGGCAAATAGTATATGAAATTGAAAAAAAGGATTTGAAATCTCTTACATTGGTATATTGATTCCTAAATAGGAAGATAAGAGGAAATTTGTTATCAGAAATAAACAAGAAGGAAATATAGGGTTATCATATAAAGGTGGTAGTAGGGGTAAAATAGAAATTTCAAATAATAAACTCTTCCAACTTTCTATTCAATTCCTCTTTTGGTATAGAATATAACACAAGTCTAATTAATTTATTACCATACTTCCTCTATACAATTGTATTATAATTTAATTTATTTTTACTTAAAAGTTCTTAAATAAAAGGTTTGTTAATAATTTACTAATTTCTAATACCATGAAGGCTGACATTTTATATCCCCTAAGGTAAGACATAGGGTAAGTTATCACTGAAGTAAAATGTTAGATATAAAGCAATAATACCTTCCATTGTCTTGCAAAGCCTTACTATTATGAAATTATTATTATTTTTTACCTTATACACTAATATATATATGTATGTATTTTTTGTCATTTAAATAGTATAATGATTTAAAAAATTAAAAATACGTTAAGATTTCATTAGAGATTGCGAAGATAAACAAGAATAATATTATGTTGAATATACATAATTTATTTTTTTTAACTTTTAAATTGTTCAAATTAATTATGTGTGACTTTTAACTAATTGTTACAACATTATGTTGATCATGTATGATTTCAAATATCTAAATCTATATTTTTGTTTCCTTTTTACTTTATATACTAGTGTTTAAGATTATTTAATAATTGTATATAAATTTATAACTCTTAATCTTAAGATTTAATTTTCTTTTAATTTCTTTTTATTATACTTTTTCAAAAGTATTTGTGGAGATTTGTTACTCCATGAGACATCGGGATAAAGGAAATTTTGTTCTCGAAATGGAGCATGGTAAGAGTGATATTTTGTTCCTTATGCTATAAAGCATAGGGCAAGTAGAGGTTGATTTACTCTCGCCCTATCCCGTCGCCCCCATGAAAGATTTCAAATTTTCAAGTATAATATGTCTAGAAATATATATAAATATAGGAAATGTAGTTTAGTCATAAAATAATTCTTTTAACATTTAATTATATTTTAATAGTTAAAACAAACATTCTTCTAACAAAATTTCTAAAATGGATTTAATAGTAGCTTTTTTTTGTAGAATAAAGAGGAACTTTATACATATTTTAGAATAAAAGGGCAGGTCTTTATAATTTTCACTAAATTCAAGATAGGTCTATATCTTTTACTCTTTAAATAATTATTTATTTACTTTTTATTTTTATTTAAAATTATTAAAAATTTTATTTATAAATATATATATATATATATATATATATATATATATATATATATATATATATACATATAATTTTTTAGGTATCTATGTATTACATGAAGTTAAAACAAAGAACATGTTTGGGGGATATGATATTATAGGATAAACAAATATGTCAATATAGTACTAAGTTTAGATCAAATTCAAATTATTATCAATTTGTGATTGTTTTTATTATGAATTGTCTTTCTATTCAAATTTGTTTATTATATTAAGGTAGACTTGAAATTTCATGCCAAGCAAATATTTCTAAGTTTTAAATATTTATGTTGGTCAAGGATCTGAGGTATAAGAAAATTATCATGCAAGTGTCTATGAAGGTTATGTGACTTATGAGAAATGTAGAGATAATGGTTAGAAAGTTGTAAGGTTATGGTTAATTTTTTTTACATAAATTATCTTATAATTTTTAATGACATAATAGATTTCTTCTCATTTGTGATTTTCCTCTTTAGAATTTAAGAGTTTTGACATGTTAAATCTATTTATGTGCTATTGTTACTTGAATTTATTTGATTAGCTTATGCTTGTATATTTGGAGATGAGATATTTTTCTCAATAATTCATACTAGAGTGGGTTTAATCATGTGAAAAAGTAGTAATTTAAGATAGTAGAGCTTGGTCAATGTCATATGATGATGGTGATGAGGATAAAGATTTGACAATAGGTAAGAGAGATAGGGTTGCAATTGATAGTGAATATAAAGATGTGAAGAGTGTGTGCTAGTTTATAGAAGTGTTCATAAGATTTGATATTCTTGCAAATGAGGAGATTATAGATAGACTTGGTGTAACTTGTGACACTTTATTGAGGTGGAATGATTTGATAAGAAGATAATTATCATAATTTGAAGAAATTGTAATAATAGAGGACTTTCATAAATAATGCTCCATATCTTATTTGATAATAAGTAGAACATAAAGATTGATAAAGATGATAGAATTTATGTAAAGGTGAAGATTATTAAGTTCGATCTAAATTTAAATTATTATTAATTTATGATTATTTTCTATTGTGAGTTGTTTTCCTATTTAAGTTAATTTTTTGTGTTAAAATAGAATTGAAATTCTTTATTAAGTAAGTATTTTTTAATTATAAATATTTGGCCAAGGGTTTGTAGTATAAGAGAAATGTGATATAAATGCCTGTGAAGGTTATATGAAAATCCTTGCAGAAATTTGTGAGAAATGTATGAAGGTTATATGAGAAATGTATGGATAATGGATAAAAAGTTATGAGATTATAGCTAAAAACTTTCACACACGTTGTTTTTTAATCTTTGATGATATATTGAATTTCTTTTCATCCATTTTTCCCTTAAGCCTTGGAATTTTTCCCAGGTTAAATCTATTTGTATGTTACTCTAATTAATTTAATTTTCTAATACATTTGCATTTGAAAAAGGCATATTTTCCTAACATATAGTATAAGTTAATAAAAAAATAAGATATTATATAATCAAGTGTTTGATAAATAATCATATAAATAATTTGATAATACAAACTTATATTATCTTGTATTTGTTATCGACTATGCATATAAAATGATAGTATTAAAAATTTTATTAAGTCACTTGGTTCATAAAAGTAACATAAAAAGTAATTTTTTGATAAATAAAAAAATCCTTCAATCATTTCATTGACTACTAATTACTAAAATGAAGGAAATAAAACTTTTTAGGAAGTTCTACTCCCTACATATTATGGATAGCTGCTTACGCATACCCTCTAATAAGAAGAACTTCTTAAATTTTTTATAAATAGAATACAAAACTTTCCCTACTTCTTTTATATAATAACTACTTTATCATTTTATCCTTATATTTAAAAACTATAATAAATATTTATTAATGATAAGTTTGATTTATTAATTATAAAATATAAATATACTTATTCAAATATAATTATTTTATTAATTATATAATAAATAAAATGAGTATTATAAAATTATATAAAAAAATTAAATATAATATCATAAATATAAAGGAAAAAATTAAGGTGAAGTTTTATAAGTATTTGCTGTAAAGTTTTCAATTAAAATTTTACATGTGTATTCAATTATCAATAATTAGTTAATAATTATATTTGTTAATTTATAATTATTAGTGGTGAGTGAAAAACATAATACAAATGTAAAATTTTGATTGAAACTTCGCAAAAAATACTTATGAAAATTCATCTAAATTTTCTCCAAATATAAATCATAAATATAATGTCAATATTATTATGATAATAAAAATTTAATTTTGAATAGAATTATATTTATTATATATATCTATTATATTATATTATGTTATATATTATATTATATTTATTTTCTTTATTATCTATTATTTTAATTTATAATTATAAAAAAATTATGTATCTTATTTATTTTATATAAATTTGATAGGATTAATTATTATTTATATTAATTCTCTAATATTTAAATTATATTTGAGTTTATTTATATCAAGATAATTTAAGATATATACAAACATATTATAATTTTTATAGTAAGTTAAAAAAATAATAAATTACAAATTTAGAAAAATTATAATGGAAATAGAGATTAGGACTAAAGTTAAAAAAATAATTAGAAATAATTTAAATTTATCAATATTCTTATTTTTTATATTAAAATTTTGAAAAGAAATGTTACTCATTTTGATAATACTTCCTAGAAAATTCATTGTTAAACTAAATAAAATAAAAGAAGCTAGTTTCTGGAAAATATTAATTCTTTAATATTAACTAAATAACTTTAAATATTTCTTAAAAAGTAATTCCCAAGAAGTGAAGTTTATGAAGGAGCTTATTTCTTAAAAAGTTTAATTTCTCATAAGAACTTATCTTTTATGTGAACCAAATAAGTCATAATATAAAATTAGCCTTATTTTAAAAATGATTTTTGTTACAATATTTTGTAGTATTTCATAATTATATTTTTTAAATATTTTAGTTATGATTAATTTTTATTTTTGGACCATAGTCAATACCCAATCTTTGTAGTTTTGATATGGTGTATTTTCGTTTGGAATTTCAGTAGTTTCGTTTTTTAAATGTTGATGAATCTTGGTGGCTAATGTTAATCACATTTTTTATAACTTTATTTGGAATATTTAACTACATTATTATGCGATCGATTTACCGAATGGGGCTTTGATTCCAGTCGTCTAGAATTTAAGCAGTGGATTGATGAAAGCAACTGTCTTTGAGTACAAAGGTAAGGCTAACCCCCTTCCCTTTTTAACAATGCTTTGGTGAACTCTAGTGCAGCTCGTGCCCTGAGTTTCTGTGACTTTGGCTTGGTGTTGTCTAACTTCGTTTTGGAAGCAAATCTTAAATCTCCTTAGTTGATTGGAAACATATTAAAATGCACTGGAATAGAAATTTGCATAGTTATGTTGTAGGAGCAAGTTTAGTTTCTGACACCAACCTTCAAATTGTCATTATGGATAGGAAGCATTTTGTGCATTGTGAATGCTGCTTGCTTAAAATTTTGTGGCCCTTGTTGGAAAGGTGGGACACAAGTCTATGCTGATTAAAGTGGAGGGGTATGAACTGCAGTGCAGTGGGTGATTAAGTTGGCTTTCTTATCTTAGGCTATTCTTGCTAATTTATGATTTCATGATGCATGCTTGTTGTGGTGAAATTCGTATCAGTTCAGGCCTTTATGTTTTAGTAATCTTATTGAGTCTTTCAAATACAGCTTTAGAGAGGAAGAGAAGCGATGATAATACCCCTCAGTCGGAATCAAATGCAATGGAGCTTTATTTTACTTCTGGACTTACCTTTTTTTTTTTTAACACTCTTCTGATTTTACCCAAAAAAAAAAATTCAAAATCCAGAGCTTGTATGTAGAGTTTAGATTATGTCCCATAGATTTGTAAAATCGAGAGCTTGTATCAATGGCCAAGTTTAAGTTTGCCCCAACTGTAGATTTACTTCTCCTGAAGATTTGGTCTATTTGAATATATATTAGCCCAGGAGAGCCCCCTATTAAGTTTTGAGAGATTCTTAGTTACACTTACAGTTGTGATAGGCACTCGATGTTTTCTACCTCGTTGGTGTGTCTTTGTTGTGATTGACTTTGTATATATTGAGCGCAACCAAAATTTACTTACCCTGTTAAATTAATTTTGCTGTTTTTGGTTAATTTGAAGGGTAGGGTGCAATTTTCCTTTTTTTTTTTCTCTTTAATTCTATTATGTTTCTTTTATCATATTAGAGAGAGATAGACACTAAGATAACTTCCTTTTTATATATAATGAAACCTACAAATCTTGTGTTTATTTCTTTAACAAAATAGAAAAATGAGCAAAAGAAAAAGAGAATTCTAAGGCCTCGAAATAGTCTTTCTTTCCTAAATTTCATCTCTCAGTGTTATTCAAACTCGGAACTTATTGGATGGAGTGGTACTACTGTTATTTATGTTGCATGTTTACTGCTTAAATAAGAGGTACCCTTTAGAAAGGTCGTATTTCATAACAGGTTTGTTATTAAGGATTTTCCAAGAAAATGGGAGATGAGCCCGTATTGCCACCTCAATTGATTTGAATGTTCATATTCTAGAAACGAAGAACGGCTTGTTATAAGAAAAAACTCATTACGCAGCAGGGGAAAGAATTCCATTAGAAGAACAATGAATGCATACTGGCCAACAGTACAAGGATCCTTATTCTATTGCTATAAAAAGAATACATATAATATGGTGGAAAAAAGATCAAGCAGGAAAAAAAAATTCCGTGAATTGATCAGAACATACAATCCAAGACACAGCAGCAACATAGAGCAGCACAACTGCAGGAAGAGACAACAAAATTAGGAGATGTGCCCATAATGTTTTGCGCATCAAAGAAAATAGACTAAAATTATATTTTGGTTTTTGCAAAATTTAGTTTGTATCAATTTTATCTTTTATTAAAAAGTTTATATTAATCTAGTACTTATAAAATTAACTTTCCGTTAAATTTTAACTCTTCAATATATTAGATGGAGCAATTGAATTAATATATGGAATAATTAAAATTTAATTTTATAAATATTAAATTGATATAAATTTTTGGTAAAGGATGAAATTAGTTTAAATTAAATTTTGTAGGTACCAAAATAGGGTTTTTAATCTAAAAGATCATATAAGCCGAGTGTAAGCATTTCCGTACTCCTGTCCAGTTGTGCAAGGATGTGTGTAGCTAACATTTTCTTAACCAATACTTTACATGAATTCTAATGCAATAGGGACAGAACATGGGAGAGGATTTGGTTATGAACTTACCATCCCTTCCAGAATCCATCACCCCTTGAAGTGGTCTGGTCAGGAACGTTTTGTTGGGGGTATCCAGTTGCATCCTTGGTAGGGTACCCCATGGGTGGTGGGGCTGTAACGTGTGAACTCTTACCTGCTGCTGGGTATGCATTCATTGGTGGAGGAGGATATGACACTGCTGCACATAAAACATTTAATCCCTATTAGAATACATCTTAACAGAGCGGGAGAAAAAAAATAAAAAAAGAGACTCTTGGCATCTGTTCTCGGGCATGTTAAGAGGAATTCTCTTTAGTTATCTATTTAACATATATTATCCAACAAAGCAAAGATAGTCGCTATAGAAACTAAAAGAATAGTACTTCCATCATATGACATAATTGTCATTTTACTTAATTGGGTGAAAAAGACATAAAGTAGCCTTTTTTTGGGAGGAAAATTTGGATACCTAAATCATGAGAACCACTTTTGAAGATGAAATATTAATTGAAGAAAATACTTACGAGGAGCTTCTGGTTGATTATAGCGACTCATTGTTAAGGTATGCACAGATTGGAAGGTAAAGAAAGCACAGAAGAAGGTAGCTAGCCAAGGAGATGAGATGAAAGATATTGAGAAGAAGAAAGTGATTGGGATCGATGAAAGTAAACAATTGGGGACAAACATATATAGAGAGAAAGCTGATTATGAATGAATTGAAGACGGTGAGGAAGATTCCATAATGGCGGGCTTCAACGCGTTATAAAAGTCAACGGACGTGTTCGAGAGAGGTCTTTCTTAGCAGATGGGTGCTAGCATAGCTTAAGGCCGGAGAAACTATATTTGCGTTTCTACGTCTGACGTGGACTTTTCGACGCGTTTTCAATTTTGTCTTTTCTTCTTCCTCGGTTTGGGGAGAATAAAATGCTTAAGGTAAATGTGTCCCTTGAGGATACATAAATTTAATGATGATTACAATGAATGTCTTTCTGTGTTAATTTAAGAATTTAATTGGACTATCTTACGGAAAGTTTAATCCCGTTCTTTTATTTAAATATTTCCATTTCGTTTAATTTATTTGCTTTGAGCAATGAAAATAGATATTCAATGGTATTTAACCAAGTGCCTAAATCAATTGTGCATGATTATTCTAACTTAATCAAAAATTTTAAACTCAATTTCAAGTCCTTGAGAATGAAATCGTGTTAAAATTCAATTGGGATAATTTTGACATACAATATGGTCTTATCTAATTTAGATTTGAATTAATTGGCATTTAATATGATATTTTAATACCGAATGATTTTTATACCAAAAAAAAAAATATTCAATAGTATAAACATTTATATTACATTTGGTTTGCAGAACTTTTTACATATTTCCATAAATATTCTAAGGAAATGTTATATTTTTCATAAAGTTCTTTGAAACTCAAGACAAATTTTAAGAGAATCATGAAGTAGAAAATTTTCTTTAGTGATTTTTTTCTTTAACTTTTTTTACAAACAAGGTATATTTTGCAAAACCCTTAATATTTTTGTTTTAGTTATATAGCGTCATTTATTTGGATTCTATATTTATGCATGTAAAATTTTCAACTTAGGATAATTAAAGTTAAGATTATGAAATATTACTAAAATATTTTCAATGCACTGTTAGTTTATAAGTATGTACAATAATCCTATATAAGAAATAAATTACACATAGAAAATTGCATATAAATGTATGAATTTATTTTTATTTTCAATTTGTGTTTGGAAAATATTCAACTTTAAATGATAAGGATTGTAATTTTTGTGCATATAAATATATGGTTGTATTAGGGTTTAGAGTGCATAGCTGAGAATATATATAATTGTGTTATTTTGTTAATGTAAGTTTTATATGATAGATAATTTTGATGAAGTAACAAGAATTTGAATATCCTCAAATAGAAAAATATATATGACAATTAAAAGGTATTGTAGCTTTCATCAATAAGTCTTTTCTTTATGATTACTATAATTACTAAATTGTTGTGTGATTATTTCCCTTGTAGTTTGAAATATGGTTTGGTTGTATGTAAATATTGAGCGGTGCAATTTTCCTCTTGCAATGTATTATCTAATCGAATATCCAAATGGTACAAAATTAAGATAATGGAAAATGTGACTTCTGTTCAATTGAGATGTTCTATATTGGATTGAAAAATATGATATTATATAATGTAATATGTAATATTGGGTTTTGTTTCATTTTGAGTATTTTATATCTATTTTAAAGTTGGAGTATTGTAAAATTAGTTTTTATTTTAATTGAGGCTTATGTATGTATTTGAAATTGGGAATAATATAATAGAGTTGTTTTTGAAGTTGTATAGAATAGAAAGGATATACAAAGAGAAACATGGGATTTTTTTTTTAGGGGGGAAGGGTGGTGGACATATTTAGTTGGTTATTTAACAATTTTGACAGAGTATATTAAACATTTCATGCCGGTCTTTATTAACATCAACATTTAATATTGATTTTTAATGATGACTTCACAATAAAAATTAACATTCTTTTTAAAATAACTAACATCTTACCTTACCGAGTTATATTTTTCATGAAAAATAATAATAATTTTATCAATAAAAAAGCAAATATTATCTTAATTTCTTGTGCCAATTATATAATTAATTTTATAAAAAAATATATAATAATATTTAGTTAAATATTAATTAAAAATTGATGTTTATTTTGTTTAACACTCAATGTATGGGATAAACTTTCTTATACCCCTTTCACGGTGCACTATTAAATTCAATGGGTTAAATCTATAGATTTATACAATATTATATAAGTTGAATAAAATTTAATTATTTTAAAATAGTGATGCCTGCTAAAATAGTATATTATATTCTACACTTATTAACTTTAGTTGATAAATTACATGAAATTTCCTCGTAGCCAAGTCTATGATTAACTTATTCTCACATGGTTAATTCTTGGCAGTACACCGTCCTATAATTAGATGAAATTTCCATGTAAATTTATGGTTAAATTATGCTCTAGGTACTTATAGTTTCAGCCTTTTTTTATTTGGGTACTTATAGTTTAATAAATTTGATCTAAATACCTACAGTTTTGAGTAGTCACTGATCAGGCTCTTACCGTTAAGAAAACTGTTAGAAGCTGATGATGTGGACAACGTATTTGTGACATGGCAATGCATTTTGCCATTGTGGGAAGACTTCTGCACATTCTGTCCTTTGAAGTCTTGAACTTTAAAAGAAGTTTGATTTAAACCCCTTACGCGTCTCATATAAACCCCCCACTTGGCCGTTCCATTGTTCTTGTCACAGCAAAATCTCCCTTGCTTTCGCCCACCTGAGTTCTGCACTCACAAAATCTCACAACATAAAGCCCACTCCACAGAAGAGTAGCATCTAATCGCCAAGTAGGCTCTGTTCACCCTTCACTCTCTCTTTGTGTTGATTTTTTTTCCTCTCTATATGCAAATTGGTTTGAGATGGGTTGCTCTGGAATGAAGAGTATGGAATCCGATTCTGTTTTTGATTTGATCGGATTTGACAAAGGTGAAGATCCTCACCAATGTATTTGATTTGAAAAAGGTAAAGATGTACACTTTAGCTTTCAGAGGCAGCAAAGGAAGCCAGTTTTTGATGAAGCTTCTATGTCAAGTAAGCCTCTGAAGAAGATCCGAAGCCCCGAATGTCGTAACACCAGCCAAAACCAATACTGCGTTCCTCTGCAGCCATTTTCTTCTCCGTTAATTTCTTCTTCGATTCCTCTTCCTACAGCTTCATCTTTAAATTCATATCCTCCTTCATCGACTTCCAGAATCGTGTTTCCTTTCACCTTTGATAATTGTCAACAGCCTCTCCAATTTCCGCACTAATACGCAACCACCAAACAAATAAGTGCGTGAAATCGGTTTCGCCTATTCTGTTGCTGGTTATCTGCCCTAAATCAACTCATAGAAGGGAAATAGTACTTCGCAGTTCGCACCTCCTCTCAATGGCATTATCTCACAGAAATTCTGCAACCAAGAGAGGAGAATATAATGGGAGAATTCTCTGTTACTTCAACAATAGCAATGCCAGAAGGACAGCATAATCTTCAATTTTTGCAGCTTATAGGGCTAAGGGAACTCTTTCTGCGTTTTGCTCTTTTCCGTCTTCGTTTGTTACGTTTTCACTTTCCTAAAAACGTAGCCAGACCAGTAAAGCAGGGAGTGGCAGTGCACATGTATTGCACATGGTAGAATTTTTTGTTTTATTTTTGGTGGCATCTACTAACAATGGCAAAATGCATTGCCATGTCACAAAAATGTTGCCCACATCAGCAGCTTCTAATAGTTTTTTTGACGGCAAGGACATGATTAGAGATTACTTAATACTGTAGGTATCTAGATCAAACTTATTAAACTATAAGTACCCAAATAGAAAAAAGTTAAAAGTATAAGTACCCAGAGCATAATTTAACCTAAATTTAACTTATTGTCATGTGACTAGCACTTGATATAAAGCACATTCTCTTATAATTTATTCAGCTGGACACATGTTACGATATGCTATATTTTGTTTAATTTTTTCATCGCCAAGACTTCGGTAGCAAGTTGAATTCTGTTGCTACCGATAGCCACTTAATCTGACGGTAGAGATTTGTTCAGGCAAGTGTGCAACAGCCAAATTAAAGTTTGTGTGTTCATTTGCAGCTAAGTCCTTAAGTTTGAAAATTTCAGAATCAACCCCATACTCCAAAATTCCAAATAGGGCAAATCGTAGATGCACCGTGTGTAAGACAATGCAAGAAAGAACAAGTCCATTTGGCAGCGAGGCAGTAGAAGGCGAAACCGACAAACGGAGCGGTGGAAGACGGTGCTTGGGAGGATGGAGCTCGTCCAATTTTTGAAGTAATTGCGAATTTGAATGCCCTCAACAAGGCTGATGCCCACATGATCATGACCCATATTTCATTTTCTAATTAATGAGATCCCAGTATATATTCATTTTTAATCCCGATTCTGAAAAGTCTTAGCTTGATGAAATTGAAGCCCAAATTTAGAAAATTTCCAAGCTTATAAAAAATAAAATACTTAATTCATAAAATTGAAGAATTAAAGATATATATGTACAGAAATACACCCTAAAAAAAATACAAAAACAAAAGTGAATTAGCATCATTACACCAAATTGAATTGTCAAACAATGAAAGCAATTGACATATCAAAGCCAAATTGACCACTGACCAGATCATCCATTTGATGATGGTCATTGCTTCAAATGGCGTACATCTAATTGTCAAACATGAACCAAAAATAAAGATTATTTTTTCAAACCTTAAACAAAACAATAATTATATCCCAGCGGATCTGGTAGATCCATAGATCGCGATTGCAGCTTTGCTGGAACTCCAACCGCAGCTAGAGAAGAAGACGGCGAGGATCTTTACCTACAGCGAGGGCTAATGCAAGGAATCTGCGTCGTTTCATACAACATAAAGCCAAGAATATGTGTTCTCTTTCATATGCTAGCAAAATGTGAGAGGGAATTATGGAGAGACAGTCAATGAAGGATGCAGGAGAAGGATTAACATTAGTTTTTCCTCTCTTCAGACAATCTTCGTCTGAGCAACATTGGCCTTTCTTCTGCGATTGAACAGAACAGAGAGAGAGAGAGTAAATCAGTAACAAAAGTCTCGATCAACCGCAGCACAAGTGTGGCACTTTTCAAAATGTAACACTTTTTGTTGGGCCTATTTTTTTGCCAAATGATGTAAGCCGTTCAAGTGGGATAAAGCAGTAACAAAATCTCGATCAACCGCAGCTCAAGTGTGGTAGTTTTCAAAATGTACCCCTCTTTGTTGGGCCCATATTTTTACCGGTTCAGCTGATCGCATGTGAATGATGTAAGCCGTTCGATACGAATGGACAGTGGACAAGTCGCGCTATCGGTAGCAATTCTTCTGATTTCCTACTGAAGTGTGCAACTTTTATTTATTACTAGAAATAACAAGTGACCATATATATATATATATATATATATAGAGAGAGAGAGAGAGAGAGAGAATTTTAAATATAAACTCAAGTCATAAAAAGGAAAAAATTTTAAAAGTAATATTAGATATGATTGTATTACCAAAATTTTTGATATATTTTATTTAAAATTTAATGATGACGTTTTATTAAATTTTAAAGTAAATTACTCTCCCTTCCCATAAAATTTGAGCTAATTATACTGCATTCTCTTCTTATTTGGGAAATATCGTAAATCCCTCTTAATTTACTTAAATTTTTTTGCACTTCCCTCCCCTAAGACTAACGTTCCATTAATCAACTTAATAGAACAATGAATTGACCATATTTTAATACTTTCTTGATGGTTAAAATATTATTTTACCCATATTCCTAAAACTAATGCAAAATGACTAAATCTATTAATATAATACTGCGAAGAAAACCATTAAGTTTTATTTTTAAAAAGAAATTGATTTTATATTATAATAATTGTATTTTATTCTATCTTAGTTAATTAAAATTAAAAAAATTAAGAAATTATATTATTTCATTTACAAATTTCAATTATAAATGAATTTTTAGCTAATTAAAATATTTCAATTACAAATAAAGTTCTCAGCAACAATTATAGAGTTTTATTATGTCCTTCTTTCTATTATTTAAAATATTTCAAGTTGAGAGAAAAAATGGAATAAATTAAATATTTAAAGGATAGAATTACATTAGTTCTCATTTTAATTAGAATATAATTTCCTTACATATATATTATCTTATAATAGAATTATATTCATACTAATTTTAATAAAAATATAGTATTTTTTATAAGCTCACTCCCTAAAATCCTATTACATGAAAAACATACCAATAAATTGTGTTATAATTATTTTTTTTAAATATTTAAAACATATAAATAAATTCCTGAAAATAGTACTATATTAATATTAATATTACTTCGATTTCATTAAAACTTCCTTATATAAACTTTTAAAAATCTTATTAATATAAAAAAGAAATTAAATAATAAAAACTGGACGTGATATAAATCATACAAATTTTTTTTAATTATCTAGTAAACACACAACTTATGATTTATTACCACTAATTTTTTTTTACTTTATTGCTATTAAAAAATTAATGCAATAATTAATTTTCCATTAATTTTCTAACTATCTCTTCTTAAGTTTATCTCTTTGTATTAGTAATAGATACATAATTTATATGCCCATAGGATAAGCCGGAACTTCTCTAAGTAGTATTATTATTTCCAAACCGAATTTTGACGTCTGACTATAGTGTATACAGCAGTTCTATAACCAAAGTTAGAAAAAATAAATTACTTATTATGTTATAATTATTTTATTTTATTTATTTAAAATATTTTGATTGAAAGTAGATGAATGAAATGAATAAATATAATTATTGTATTAATTTATATATTTATTTTACATATCAATAACAATTAGTTTCCAAATTACATTAATATCAATTTTTTTTGTGACAACATTAATATCAATAATGTCAATTTTAGTTACAATATAATTTGCTAATTTTCTTTTTCTTTGTCTTACAACTATTCTCGTTCAATTTCTAGAGAACAGTACCCTCACCTTTGCATTATTCTCCTCCATTTTCAAAAGGAAAAAAAAAAAGCTCACCCATCATCTTTTTAGTCACCGCAAATAAGGAAGAGGAAACCATTCATTTGCACGACAGACAAATAATTTCAAATTTTAAATGAATTCCCTCCATTTAAAGAAGTGTAAAGACGGATAGCTTTTTACAGGGGAAAGATAATACCTCAGAACAGTCGAAGAAATAGGTATAGGTGCGGTGAATGATGGCAGCGATTGAGGAGGGTGGTAATCAAAATTTCTCTGCAACCTATTCCAGCAACGCCGAGGTCGAAATTCTTTGGTTTAATCTTTGTGCCATTCGCAAGGTCACAGTTGGTTGATAATCATCAGATCAGATATGTCATTCCTTAGTCATATCATTTTTGGTGGTTGGTGATTTTATAATATACATTTGTAGCAACTTGTTAGTCGGCTTACAGATGCAGTGTTGCAGAGAAGAAGCTATGTTGGGAAAAAGAAGCAGAAGCCAGCGGGGGAGAGAGATAGCAATCAATCTAAGGGTATTTTCGAAAAATACAATTAAACTTAAATGATATCTCTCTCCGTCATATTCAGGAAGATCCTCGGCATTTCTCGGAGAATGCAATGTAATTAGCCTTTTGGAGAGAGGACGGTAATTTATCCAAATTTTTATGCTTGTTGCCGAGGATCCAAGCAATATATTTTTTTACCTTTTTTTAAATTAGAATTCACAATGTGTCACATGTTCGGAATTAAAGCGTACAAGATGGCAATTGAGCATAATAGCTGCAATTTCCAACCTTATTATTTTATTAATGGTAAAGCTTAAGGGTTAGGAGTAGGAAGGATGGAAAAAGTGAATATTTAATTTTGCGATTTTCTCTTCTCTTATTTATATGTTCAGGGAAAATTTTCTAAATTGAAGAAATTTAAAATAATTAATAAGGAAAAATTTTAGAGGACTTTGTAAAATTAATTATCTCGTAAACTTCCAATCCCTTAATCAAAACTCTCAATAGAAGGTTATGTTTCTTTCTCTGCCTTTTCCTTGCTTTCTCTCGTCCAAATATTGCTCAAGAAAAATCCGTAGAACCTCAATTTTTTTATAATCGGCGCCAAGTTAATTAATATTCATCCAGGTTGTAGACGTTACTGCACCGCAAATTATAACGATGCTGGCACTTTTGATACCACACTGATACATGGATGTAATTAATGTGACAACAGCATGTGAACAACGTTGCTTAAACATGAGTTTCTTTTATGCTTCGGCTAGCAGCATACATGATTACAGCCATAGAAATGATAGAGAAAATACATATTTATTTAAAATGACACATAATAAATTAAAATGTCTCGACAAAATCAGCAGCCACAGCAGAATTCCAAGACCCAACAGCAACATAACGCAGCAACACTACACATCAGAACAAGATTTACAAAATGAAGATTACATATAAAAAAAATTAAATAGAAGCAAGTTTTTTAAAAAGAAAAAAAAAATTAGCGTCAGTCTCTCAGAAACAAAAATGATGTTTTAGTTCCTTCTATTGAATTACCATTAATATTTAATAAATATGCAAGTGTGCAAAATTATGTAATAAATTCAAGTTGGCTGAACCTTGAACTTAATGCTTCTTTTAGTAATATTATTATCACTCTTTTAAACTTACTTTTCCTTCATAAACTATAGAGCCTGCAGAATTATGAATCTATCAGAAAAAGTTTATGATACACTTCAAAAAATTTTTTTTAAAAAAAAAGATGTATCAAGCATTTTTCCTTTTCTGAATTCTTATTTTTGGAGAATTGGAAACTCATTATACTATGCGATTGAAGCTACGTACGTACGTATACTCGAACTCTATGATCAAAATTTTCATCGAAACAAAGTTGAATATAATTGCATAACCACAAGACTTGCACTTACCATCCCTTCCAGAAGTCTTCACCTTTGCTTTTGGTTTCCACCACATTTGATGAATGCTGGGGATAGCCCGCAACTTCCATGGTTGGATATCCAGCTGGTGGCGGCGGCGCTTCTACATGAACTGCAGCTGGATATGCCATTACTGCTGCTTCTGCATATATAAGAGTTTGACTAATGAGTCCAGTTGAAACTCTTGACCATAATTGACATATCACTCAAAATATTCAACCACGTCCGCTCAGTATAAGTCCAACCATCTGATCCCTCATTAAGTTATTTATTATCACGTCATTTAAGGTACAACCTATTCATATAAATTCAAGTATACATCTTGGAAAAGAATCTTAGCACTTACTTTTATTCTATACTTCGAGCTTTTTCCTACGAGATATATTAACTTAGCCGTCGGAATTATTCCTTAAAACACAAACTCCAATTATTTATTTTCTTATTTTTCAAGTCGTGAAGATCATATTTAATCCTGACAAATTAAGATCTGTGAACAATACTTTAGGACTGCCCTTGATTGATGCATGATAAAATGAAGCAGTCTAGCTAGCTAGGGCACTAATTTATTAGTTAATCACTAGACCCTTAATTAATTTCTTCTTCTATTTGCTAAATCAGCAGTAAAAGTAAACAAGAAGAAGAAGAGATTGAAAGAAACCTGGAGCTTCATGCTGGTTGTGTTGATTCATCATGATTACAGTAGAACAATAACCAATGATAGTACCATACAGAGAAAGATAGGGAAGTGGTAGGTATATGTCAAGTTATCAACCAAAGGAAAATTTAAGATAAGGTGACGAAATTTAATTATTATTATATTAATGTTTAATAAATAAAAACCATAAAATAATAAGTGTTTGGTTTGGTTGGGCAAATTTGGTGATGAATCTGAGGTCAGAAAAATGCAAGGCGTAGTTGGGATTTGATCAATGGCCGGTCCCGGGAGGAATTATTGCGGAATGCGAAAGGAAGAAAGCGCCAACAAAGAAGCAAAGTGAACGTAGTCCAAACCCCAAAGGACTCGTCGGTGAGGGCAACCGAATAAGAAGCAGCCACGTTAGGATATACCATGTAAGAATTTGGAAGTTTTTCCCGTCCACATATATGCTCCACCTTCTAGAAAATTAAATATTTTATTATTAAATTATTTTTTAATTTTTAATGTAAGTAAATAAAAATTAAAAATATAAATTTTAATACATAAATATAATTTAATAATACAAAAATTCAATATTTTAAGAAGTAAACCTCTCTATAATATTATTTTATTGCTTAACCTTTAATTTGTTTCTGTCTGCATTGTATTTTATAGGTCAAACAATTTGGTTTCACATTAAGGGTCGCAATTTAGAATTACGTATCAAATTCATATTGTATTAAAAATTAATAATAACCCAGATAATAATTATATTATATAGGGGGAATTCTAAGGTGCCCCTAGGGGTTTGGTACCTGGGGTGGTGTGGCAAAATACAGGCCATTGGATGAGATTACTAAGTCAATGCTAAGATTTTTGTAATATCATCCAGTGGCTTGTATTTTGCCACACCACCCTGAGCACCAAACCCCTAGGGGTACCATAGCAAGCACCTATTATATATAATTAATTTGTTTATTAAGTATGTTGCAAGGAGACAATCTGTCTAACCAATTTAATAACTTCAATTAACAAATTTTATATTTTAAATTCATTTATCAAGTTTAATTATTAATCATATTTCATTAAAAGTACTTTTAATCTTTATGTAAATACTTTATTAATTTTTAATGTCATTTTATTAAAACATGATTTAAATGTTTTTATCATATTTAAATATTATAATTTATTTATTAATTATTTATCAAATAATATTATTAAATATTTTATTTCACATAGAGAATATATATTTTTAATAAAATAATACATAGTATATAACATAAATCATACATTATTATATAACATACATATATTCATATATAAAATTATATATATTTTTGCAAGTTATATAAATTAGTCATGTCAGTTTGACCTAAATAACAATTTGCATAAATTATATGAGTCATAATGAATTATATAAGTTGATTCAAATTTATTACAATTTCCATCTGTATCAAACAAGTCAATCTATTTATGAGCGTAACCAATTATGTCTCCGGTTTTGTCTAACCCATGTCCATGTAATTCATGTAGCGGCAAAATTCTCACCCTAGTTTACATGCACACGACCTTATTCTATGGTGGTAACATTATTTACCCTTCCTTTGAATTGGATCAAGTATTTAATATTTATTATAAAGTTTTTTCTTTTTTGGCAAGAAAAAGGTAATGTGTGATTAATATCAATTATTTCTATTGAACATTATTATAAAAATACTTCTTCATTACAAAATATTCATTTTGAGTTATAAATATTATTTAAAGAGCGAACTCATTATAACAATTCCATCAAAATACTAACAATCTTAAGAAATCTTCACTTTTTTATTGATTTTTCACATTCTCATTAATCTTAGATTAGTGCCTTCTTGTATCAAGCTTATAACTTTAGAATGAAATAATAATCCAATCCTATAACAACAACCACATTAATGGTAATATTTATTATAAAGTTAGCAAAGAATATACTGATGTGTTATCTTATGTCTAAAAGTACAAATAACTAACATTAAATGTATAATTATAAAGATAAAATTTAGGTAAAATTCCTTAAATATTTATCATAATGTTCTTCAATAATATCACAATATGTATATAATTTTTTATTTAATTATTATTAACAATTAAAATTTGATTCTTATGATAACTATTAATGTATTAATTATTTTCTTTAAACAAAGTAATTAAAACATATATTATGATCCGATTGAACAACTTTATAATAAATATTTAAAGAAGTTTACCAAAATTTTGTCCTAATTATAATACAATTTTTTTGAATTTAAGTTACATCTATGTTCTTTAAGAACTACATTCCTCTGTATTTTATTTTCAATTTCAATTTTATTATGTGTGTCTAATATTTTAGTTGCTCCTAAATATGCAACTATAATCTACATTTGCAGATGCTATGCTTTGTTATCTTTTTGGGTCATTTAATTTAACACTGTGCACGAAATTTTATAAAAATTAATCGCCAATTTTATTATTCTTTTACCAATATTATGAGATTACACATATTAAAATGTAATTCTTAAAAAACTAAAAATATAAAAATTAACAATTTACCTTCATCGATTAGGTCATCTAACAATTATTAATTATTATTATCAGTAGTGGAACATGCAAACATGCCAACTCTCTTGGACGCTATGGATAGTGGATTAGTTGCACTGTAGGCCGAAGATAAGGGGAGGGTATGCCCTCCCCCGCGGTGAAATTTTTTAAAATAATTAAAATATATATATCAATTTTTTTAAAAAAAATTAATTTGGCTACCTCTAAAAAATAAAATAAATGTGATAGATAATATAATGAATAAAGATGTATTAAAATCCTACCAAAAAAAAAGATGTATTATTTGGCATTTTAGTAATGCAATGGTGCCACCTAATATTATTTTAAGAATTTTACTTATTATCATGTCTTGAATTTAAATTTAAAATTTTATTAATTATTAATTATTATTATTATTATCAGTAGTGGAACATGCAAACATTCCAACTCTCTTGGACGCTATCGATAGTGGATTAGTTGCACTGAAGGGCAAAGACAAGGGGAGGGCATAACCTCCCCCGCAGTAGAACTTTAAAAAAAATTAAAATGTATATATCAATTTTTTTAAAAAAATAATAATTTGGCTACCTCTAGAAAATAAAATAATTGTGATAGATAATATAATGGATAAAGATGTATTAAAATCCTACCCAAAAAAAGATGTATTATTTAACATTTTAGTAATGCAATGGTGCCACCCAATGTTATTTTAGGAATTTTACTTATTGTCATGTCTTGAATTTGAATTTAAAATTTTATGTGTGTATTGTAAGTGAATTATAAGTTCTATTATTACAAATAAAAATATGTATTAAAAATGTCATTTTATTATTTAACAAATAGATTCAAATTTAAAATTAGTTTTTATTTATTTGATTTGTTTATATTAAATATTAAATTAAGAGAAAATTTGTTGAATCCATTCAGTAACTTAATACATATAACAATTGCACTTATTTTGATGAAATTTTATTAGATATATATATTGAACATTATGTTTATTTTTAGGTTAATAACTGAATATATAATATTTTATATATATTACATCATTTTAAGATTTGATGTATGGAATGTTTAAAATTATAATTAAGGTTAATTTTGAAATTCTATTGCATCTTAATATTTTTGTAATAAAATTTTCAAACTATTTACCTTAAAATAAGAAGTTTTTCATAATATATGTAAATTTAGTATTTAATATATTTAACCCTTAAAATTTAGTCTCAAATACTTTAATATTATCAAACATGTTTCTAGTATCACTTTATTTTCTTCTTTTTTAAAAAAAGAAATTATTTGAAAAATAGAGAAGAGAGATATAGTGTAAAAAAGAGAATCTACTTTCATTTTTTAATATTATTTGATGAAAAATATTCATTAAATATTTCAGAACTTGTCTAAGTTCAATTAAATTTGTGTAATAATCAAATTTAAGCTTAAATTTTACAAGTTCAATTAGGTTGAATTCAAAATCATTTGTTTTTCTGAGCTTAAGTTCAAACAAAATGTTCAATTCGATTTGTCACATATATAATCCTAATTTTTACACAATAGAAAAAATTTAATAAATTTTCAAATGGCCTCCTTATAAATTGCCCCACCCCTCCTAGTTGCACTTTCATGTCCCTTGTAATTATAGTTTTGAAAATTGAATCAAATCAGCCTATCAAATTGGTGAATTGATAAAAATAGGCTAATGAGTTGATCCTGTTAAAGTTTTTGAACTAAAAATACATGTGAATTAGTAAGAACTAACCAAAACCAATGTGAATTAGCCTAAATTGTTTAAAACTAGTAGACCAGATAGGTTATTTTCAATTTTTTAGAAAAATTAAAGTTTTTTAATTTTATAAAAATTAAAATATAATATATATATAATTTCATATTAATCAAATTTGTACTTTTTAATTATTTTTAATATTAATTATTATATCACTTGTATTTTATTACTATAAATATATATTACTAATGTATGTGTGTGTATATATATTTTAAAAGTAAAAACTAATTCAACTACTAAATTAATGATTAAATTAGTTATTTATCTAGTCTAATAACCGCTCCATTTTTAAAAATTATACTTGTAACTTCTTTATATTTAAGCTTGTAAAGTGGATTGATCTATGTTCATGAAAAAAAGATATCAAATTTTGAATGGTTTGATTCAGTTTGTGTTTGTGGCTTAATTCATGAGTCCATGAATTTTGACTATAAATTCACATATTATTCTGTATAAATTAATAAAAAAGGACCAAATTTTAAGTAATTTGGGCTACCAAAATTTACAAACCTTGGTTTGTTGTACAACCCTATTTATATTCATTTTTTTTGGGATGTATTATAGGAGTACATTTTTCTTTTGGCCGTAGCAATACCCTTCCTTTTGGTGATAACATATAATTCTTTTATATATCAGAATTATAATTTTTTGTGAAAATTTTAAATATTTTTGTGTTATAAATATCACCAAATGAATATTATAATTTCACATTGTAAACACTTATAAATTTTAAATAAATTTAAATTTTATATAAAAATTATAAATTTTATAAAATATAAATACAATATTTTTTTATAAAATAATGCAATCTTTTTCCTGAATTTCCACTAAAGTAAAACCCAACAAATTTTATCAAACAACACTATAATAAAAAAAAATCTTTAGCGACAATAAATGTCATTGGTGTAAATTACTCAGTCGTCGCTAAATACAAAAGTTACTGGTGAAAGTGTCGTCGATATAGGTTCATAGGTAAAGCCTCTAACACCGATGACATTTTGTTGTTAATAAAAGTTAAGATTTCTCCAATGACAAGGTCGTCATAGAAAATATTTTTAAAATTTAAAATTTTTTTAATCTTAACAATGTTGTTGCTGAAAGTAAGGCTTTTAGTGACGATAACATGTCGTCGTTGAAAGTTTGACTTTCAACGACGACAAAGTCAATGTCGTGGCTAAAATTTTTTATTTTAATTTTTTAATTGAATAAAATTTGTTGTCTCTAAAAGTCTTTATTTTAATTTTTTTAATTGAATAAAATTGGTAAACTAAAATTATAATTAAATGTAATTAAAATAATATATTTATTTAATAACATAAATTAAAATATTCTTTATTTCAATTTATATTTATTTTTTAAAATTAATTTTAATCTAATGTAAATTGTACAAATGCAATATCTCAACAGTACTAGTAATTATGTACAACATGATCACATGATCCAATATAAAAAAGTGAATACCCATAAAATAATGGAAAAGGACTAAGTGACTGAGAAGGATTGAGTGCCTAAGCATCAAAATTACAAATACAAAAAATTATTATACATTAAAAATATATATAAATAATAAATACACTATATTATAAAAAAATTTATAAAACTAACATACCTTATGTCTCTTTAACATTGCTCTTCCCTTGCCACGGCACGAAATGAAGGCTGAAAGGCACTACGGGCTTATTTATAGACAAACTCTTTAACGACGATAAAATTCTCAATTATTTTTAAAAGGTTCCTATCTTTTAGTGACGACAAAAGTCATCGCTAAAAGTCCAAAATAATTTTTGAAAATTCTTCCTACCTTTTAGCGACAATTTATGTCATTGCTAAAAGGTTTTTATCAAAAATTATTCCCACCTTTTAGCGATGACAAAGACTTTTAATGATGACAAAAGTCATCGCTAAAAGGTGTGAACAATTTTTGAAAATTCTTCCCACCAAAAGTTCTGGACTTTCAGTGACGACAATAGTTATTGCTGAATAGTTTTTATTAAAAATTATTCCCACCCTTTAGTGACGACTTTTGTCGTCGCTAAAGGTTCTCGACTTTCAATGATGACAAAAGTCATCACTAAAAGGTGTGAACGATTTTTGAAAATTCTTCCCACCTTTTAGCGATGACTTTTATCATGGCTAAAAGTTCTAGACTTTTAATGATGACAAAAGTCATCGCTCAAAGTTCTTTTTATCGGAAATTGTTCCCATCCTTTAGCGACGACTTTTGTCATCGCTAAAGGGTGAGATTTTCCACTTGGTTTTTTGGACTCTCTTTAATGGCGACATTTGTTGTCATTAAAAATTTTATTTTCTTGCCAAATTTTTTATGTCCCCATGTAATGCCATTTTAATCATCACCAATGATGTTGTTGTCAAAAATAATTTTAGCGAAGACTGAGATTTTATTGTCGTTAAAAGTGTTGTTATTATTGTACTTATTTCTTGTAATGCAAAGAGAGACCTATCATGTACGCTATCTCACTGCCAATAATGTTATTTATGCTTCTAAACCCTTTTTTTTAACACTAGATGGGAAAATGTATTAAGAATTAAAATATTAATAAAATTTTCCTTTTTATTAAATTCCCACAATGTCAACATATTTTTTATTTAACTTACTTTTAAGTCTTTACAACCAATTTAAGTAAAATACAGTAGATTTAAATCCTGCCAAGGACATCTAACATTGCATAAATAGATTTCTACCGTTGACCCCCTTGAGTTGTCATAATCAATATGGTTTGTTGTCTTTGATCACTTATATCTTAAGTTCAAATCTTGCCACCAGTTATTTCAAGGAATTAAGTGATTTATAAGTACCAATATAAGCAATAGCGGAGCCAGGACCTATAGTCAATATAGATAAATGTGTTTTAATATTTTAGTGTGGTATTTTAAATGATATATATAATTTTATATAGAATTTTAAGAAAGTTAATTGAGGTACATGTTAGGGTACGGATCAACATATGCAACAGAATTTTTATATTTTGATCTGAATCTACCTAGGATCCATGCAAAAAAACATAAATCAAGGTTAGAGTTTTACCTTACTTGTGTTTGCGTTCTTTCTTTTGAGAGACTGATTCACAAATCAAACGTCGCTCGAATGCACAGTGCCTCTACAATATCCACACGGAGTGAACAATAACCTCTCCCCTCGGCAAAGCTGCTAGGGTTCGTTTTTCTCGATTGGACGTTTTAGAGTAATTTTAGGATTTGATGAAGCTTATGAGTGTGTATCTTATATGCCGCCTTCAAATTCTTTTTGTAGAACTAAGACATGTCACAATCCTAGTCCTACTAAAATAATGCTTTAAAAAAAATTTTAATCACACTAAACAACTATCACTTTATCCTTATTGTAGAAAGAGTGAGGAGAGATAGGACTTATCTATTATTATCTAATATTAGATAATTGTATTATCTCATAATATAATTATCTAATATTAAATTAGCATATAATTATCTTATATTAGATAATAATATTATTTCATAATATAATTATATAATATTTAATAACGTAATTATCTAATATTAATTTAATATCACATAATATTATATATATATATATATATATTACATGAGAAATTATTATTATCTTAATAATAATATATGTGCATGAAAATAAGCCCAATTAATTAGATTTTAGTCTAACTAAGTCCAATTAAAAATTATCTTATTCTTACTCCTTTTGTATGACCCTGTAGGTTCTTATTACGTTGATAATGATTTATTTTGAGCCATAAATAGTGAACGGTATCTAACAATACATCATTGTCACTCAAGTAGTAAGAATATTTGTGATTCGATATCTACTTAATACATGATCAACACTTCGCATCATAATTTTTTTTGTAATAATATCTAAATCGAACTGGAGGCATGGTGTGTGTCATCCTCGTTAATATTCAATTTGTATTTCTTGATACTGAGTAGACTTAAAATAAATTATCAATATCACATATTAATCCAAGTGAGTATGGTCATGCATTTCTAAGTTTTACTCAATCAAGGGATCCAAGGATATCTCTCTTTTTATGAGAGTAACAAAATTTCATTTACATCACTCACTTCCCTCTGCATGATTCGTGACACACCCAACCAATTTCCTACTCGTCATCCTAATTAAGGGTGACATAGGATAACATCAAAGTGAGTAACTCCTCATGTAAGGAACCGTAGTGACTTCAGGTTAAAGGATTATATGTATTTGTGATCATATGAGAATAATTAATAACATATTTATCCATGAAATATTCTCATAGTGGGTCAATTCAATACATTGTTCACTAACAATGTACTCATGTATTGACTTGATATCACATATCCATGATTAATAATCATCAGTCACTATACACGCTAGTCTCGATGTATTATTACTATCCTTTTCGTAATAATATTTTATTAGAGACATTTTAGGAATAACAAAGCTATTCCAAGGATAATTATTATATTTAAGTTATAATTTATGTAAAATAAAATAAAATAAAATATAATAATTATATTGTCAAAACGAAACATAATACATTATGTAATATTGCAATCATATCTATGATTGGCTCCTAGGACATACACAACAGTACACACCCATACTAAAATATATGAAGCTTTTCTATTGATTGTAAACCCTTAAAGAGGCTTATGACATGCCCTAATCTTAGAGTGAAACAATTTATCTTACTTCTAAATTTATTCTTATAAAAAAAATCTTATAATTGTTTATACTACTTTAGAATTACCTTTTAATATCAATTATTTAACTCATTTTATGTTAATAATTTACCTATATATATATATGAGCGTGGTTATATATTCAATATAATCAACATTATTTTTTTACATAAAATCAATATGTTTATAGATATAGTTGAATAATTGAAATAAGATAATCAATTTTTCATTTTAATAATTGAAGTAATTATTTATAGTAGAAGTCAATTCATAAACTGACACTATTATAAATTTGTTTTTTAACATCATCCTATTTATGTTGGTTAACAAAAAAACCAACGTAAATAATAGTAGGATAGTAATATTTTTAAAAATAAGTATAACTTATAATGTTACTTCAAATAAAAACGACAACGTTATAAAACTTTTTTTTGTAAAGGATCTGATGTAGGAAAATTTAAGATGGTGGCTATACAATAAATCAACATTAAATATCAATATATTTAAAATTATAATTTTTAAAAATAAATTATAAAATTAGATATCAAACAAAAAAATTTATTTGTAAAAATATAAAATTAAAAAATTATTTTTAAGAATAACTAACAAACAAACGTTATAATTTCACATCAATGTAATCACCCTAGTATGCACCTGATCAAATAAATACATTGCTAGCTGGAAGAACTTCTCCGTTGAACAGTCTTGACAACTTTCCGAGAATCACATTCAATTGTGATTTTTTTTTTTAAGCCCCTTGACTCCGACATACTTCAATATCACCAGAACGAATACCCCACACTTCAGCGATTAGACCTGAACAAGATCCTATGTTCTGGGCAGAACCTTAAATGCAAGCATTTTAATTATCTCGAAATTAACCCACCACAATAAAAAATAGTTGACTTGACTGGCCCATTCACATTAAGCTTTATTGAATCTTTTCTTAATTTTTTCTAGCTTATAATTAGTAAGAGTGGGCAAATATTGATCTTACTTTTGGCCCATACCTAGCCTTAATATATTAGGATATGGGTTGTATAATTAGGTCCTTAGACTGAGCTTGAGTTAAAAAAATTAAATCTAGCTTTTTAAATGGGTTGAATTTGGACATCCCATTAAAAAATAAGGCTAACCCAAAACCAACCCAGGTTATTTATTTTAAGAAAATTTTATTAAACCACCCAAAAGGGCAACATCTCGAAGGAAAAATAGCTCGTTTGGCTAATTTTTCTTGTGTTTTGAAATATTTTTAATTGTTTTGACAAACTAATATATGACTAAAATAGCAATAGTGTTACAATATTAAACTTTCCTTTGAAATGAATATTTTATTTTATTTTTATTTTAACATTTTACCAACTAAAAATTTACTAAAATTCTTTTTTTTTTTCCAATTTTTGTATTTCTATTTTTATATCATTAAATCCCTTTTTACTTCAATTTAAAATAAGCCCACACGGAATTTTGTCATGACTAGTTTATAAAAACTAAAATCATTCTTCTCCATAGAAAAACATATAATCACACAACAAAAAATTAATATTAAATATTATAAATATATCAATAATAATTTAATATTAAATACTACAAATATATCACTTGGCTTTTTATCAATGTAATTTTATTTTATATTATTATATTTAACAAAAAAATAAATGTTGAAAATTATCAAATTGACTAAAACATAATATTTGCAAAATAAAGTTTAGACATTACTAAATCAATGAATCAAATATCTAATTCATATTCAACAATAATAAATTGAAGATAATTTTTAACTCAAAATAAATTCCTATTTCTTCTTAATTCATAGTAAACAAACATTCCTTACCAAAGTAATATGAAGTATTGCCCACTCTTCTATAACTCAAATAGTCATGATATTTTCATAGGTGTTATTCACATATGTTTGGGTGTTTGATTGATTTGCTAATTCTTCATCCATTGTAACAAGAAGCTCCAGATTTTCAACCTTTAAAACTTGATCACTTTGTTACTCCAATCTTTTAAAATTATAAAGTATGAAACATGCATTGATAATTCTAATTTATGTTTTTAAATCAAAAAAAGAAGGAGTTCTCATAATACTTCAAAACTTTTTAAACAAACTGAATGATCTTTCAATTGTATTCCTCGCTACAAGATGCCGAATATTGAATAATTTTTTTTTATAATTTTAAGAAGTATTCCTTAATCATTCATTGAGATGATATCTAGTCCTTCTGTAAGGTGCCAAAAATCTTGAACTACTAGTATATCCTACATACATAAAAAAAGTATTTACCTACAACTATAAAATAAAAGTACTACAAATTATAATTTTGTTCAGCAATATTTTATAAATATTATTTGTTATTACCATCTAGAATTTGAAGATGGTTTTGACAATATAGAGCATCTTTTAAAACTTGAGAATTAGCTATTGATCCTTCCCAACCTGTTAGCATATAAATAAATTTTAAATCTAGATTACAAGCTACTAACACATTTGTAGAGATATCACCTTTCCTATTCTTATATCTTGGTCTATCTTCAATCCTAATAATTGCAAGATATGAGTCACATCCAGTGTTTAAGATAATTCTAGAAATAAGTATAATACACCTCAATCCCATTAATAATACAAATATAAAACATAAATAGATTACTCCATAAGAAATAAATTTGTTTATAACATATAAATATTAACAAATTAACTTTCCATAAACCATCTCCATTTAACATCATCTGAATTTTCAAGACACTGTTAAATTGCCTACCTATTGTTTCTTAGAGTGATAAAAATTAAATTACACAACTTTGTACGTGAGTAAGGATGTATAGAAATATTACCACGAATTCATTAATAAAGATATTTTTTGTTCTAATTGATCCACCTTTCTCTTTTAATACTTTGCATAAATTATGGCAAACCCTTTTACTTAACCTTAATTGCTCAATACAATTCTTGTTTATTCCTTAAGAAAATTCCACCTCCACCTCTCTAATTCTCAATTATGCATTGGTTCCTTGACAAAATACTAATTGTGGTATGGAACTACTAGCACATTTATAAAGAAGTGGTGTGTATATATCAAGTTATCAACCAAAGGAAAATTTAATATAATGTGACGAAATTTAATTATTATTACATTAATGTTAAATAAATCAAAACCATAAAATGATAAGCGTTTGGTTTGGTTTGTCAAAGTTGGTGATAAATTTGAGGTTAGAAAAATGCAAGGCGCACTTGGGACTCGGTCAATGGCCGGTCCCAGGAGGAATTGCTGAATGCGAAAGGAAGAAAAAGCCAACAAAGAAACAAAGTGAACTTAGTCCAAACTCCAATGGATACGTTGGTGACGGCAACCCAATAAGAAGCAGCCACGTTAGGATATACTATGCAAGAATTTGGAAGTTTTTCCCATCCACATATATTCTCCACCTCCTAGAAAAATAAATACTTTATTATTGATTTTTTTTAAAATTTTAATGTAAATAATTTAAAATTAAAAATATAAATTTTAATGCATAAATATAATCTAATTCAATCTTTTAAAAACTAGACCTCTCTATAATATTATCTGATTACTTAGCCTTTCATTTGTTTCTTTCTCCATTGTATTTTTTAGGCCAAATAGTTTGTTTTCATATTAGGAGTCACAATGTAGATTACGTATTAAATTCATATCGTATTAAAAATAATAATAACTCAAATAATAATTGTGCTATATAAAATTAATTTATTTATTAATCATATTGAAGCAAATTAATATGTCTAACCAATTTAATAACTTTAATTAACAATTTTACATTTTAAAATTATTTATCAAATTTAATTACTTATAATATTTCATTTAAAGTATTTTTAATCTTTATGTAGATACTTTATTAATTTTCAATATCATTTTATTAAAACATGATTTTAATCCTTTTATCATATTTAAATATTATAATTTGTTTATTAATTATTTATCAAATAATATTATTAAATCTTTTATTTCACATAGTATATATCTTTAATAAAATAATACATATTATATAATACAAATCATACATAATTATTTAACATATATATTCACATATAAAATTATATATGTTTTTGCAGTTTATATGAGTAAGTCATGTCAGTTTCACCTAAATAACAATTCATATAAATTATACAAGTTATAATAAATTATATAAGTTGATTCAAACATATTATAATTTTTACTTGTGTTGAACAAAGTAACTTATTTATAATTTAAACCCAATTATGTCTAACCCATATCCATATAATTCATGTCGTGGCAAAATTGTCATCTTAGTTTATATGCACACGATCTTATTATGAAGGGGGTGATATTATTTACCCTTTCTTTGAATTGGATCAAATATTTAATATTTATTATAAAATTTTTCTTTTTTAGCAAGAAAGACGTATTGTGAGAGATTAACATCAATTATTTCTATTGAAAATCGTCATAAAAAAACTTTTTAATTACAAAATATTCACTTTCAGTTATAAATATTATCCAAGAGTGAACTCATTATAATAGTATCATCTCCTAAGAATCCTTCACTTTTTCATTGATCTTTCACTTTTTCATTAATTTTAAATTGATACCTTCTTATATCAAGCTTATAATTTTAGAATGAAATAATGATCCAACCTTATAAGAATAACCACATCAATGGTAATATTTATTATAAAGCTAGTAGAGACTATATTGATATGTTATCTTATGTCCAAAAGTCAGTGTTTTAAAATTCAGATTGGATTGGCTGATTCAATTGGTCCAATTGAGAACTAGACCTCAATCTAATTCGGGTGATGGTAGAAACCTGGGAGCCTAGTCGAACCGCTTTACACTGATCTAAATTAGGACTAGGCAATTCAATTAATTCAACTAAGAACTAAACCTCAATTCAATTCGAGTAATGGTAGAAACCTCAGAATCTAGTCAAATCATTTTAGACTAGTTTGAAGTAGTCTTAATCCGAAAACCTGCTTATCCAACATAAGCTAATTTAGATGGATTTGTTGACTTGATGTTTCATTCAAAAAATTATAAAGTGGTCTATGCAAGTCTCGAGCATGAGACTTGTCCATTATCCCATGCTACCTTACTACTAGCACTAACTTCCTCTTCGTCATGTATAAGGTTTTTATTATATATAATGCATACTGTGATTTATTTTTCTAAATATTACCTTATTTAAATTTTTATGAATAATATATATTAAATATTTGTATTTTATGCTATGTATAATTAAATCATTATTATTTTGTAAATGTTTAATTTAAAATTTTTATTAGATTTAAGTGAAATATAATTTTAAATATTATAAAATAATATTAAAATTGTGCTAGATGATTGTAATTGCAGTAAGATTAATATTTATTTTATTTTCTTTCAAAAATATACTTGTAAAATTTGAATGAATTTAATTATATATATGTATAACATATAATTTATATATAACAATATATATTAATCGATTCATCACCCTATTCAATCGATTGAACCAATCCAACCTTAATCCTTTCATCTTACCAGGTTAGTGGCTGGGTCAGATTTGAAAATATTGCTAAAAATATGAAAAATATGAATAATTCACATTAGATGTATAATTATAAAGATAAAATTTAGGTAAAATTTCTTAAATATTTATCATAAGATTCTTCAATAATATCACAATATGTATATAATTTTTTTATCTAATTACTATTAACAATTAAAATTTGATTCTTATGATAATTATTAATGTATTAATTATTGTCTTTAAACAAAGTAATTAAAACTTATATTGTGACCTGATTGAAGAACTTTATAATAGATATCTTATCTAAATTTTGTCCTAATCATAATACAAACCTTTTGAATTTAAGTCACATCTATGTTCTTTAAACGCTACATTCCTCTGTATTTTATTTCCAATTTCTATTTTATTACATGTGTCTAATAGATTAATTGCTCCTAAATATGCAGCTATAATCTACATTTGCAGATCTTATGTTTTATTATCTTTTTGGTTCATTTAATTTAACACTGTGCACGAAATTTTATAAAAATTAATCGCCAATTTTATTATTCTTTACCAATATCATGAGATCACACATATTAAAATGTAATTTTTAAAATACTAAAAATATAAAAATTAACAATTTACCTTCATTGACGAGGCCAACTAACAATTATTAATTATTATTATTATCAGTAGTTGAACATGCAAGCATGCCAACTCTCTTGGACGCTGTGGATAATGGATTAATTGTACGGAGGAGCGAAGACATGGGGCATCCCCTCCCCCGCGGTGGAATTTTTTTTAAAAAAAAATGTAAAATGTATATATCAATTTTTTTATAAAAAAATCTAATAATTTGGATACCTCTAGAAAATAAAATAAATGTGATAGATGATATAATGGGTAAAGATGTATTAAAATCCTAGCAAAAAAAAAGATGTATTATTCAGTATTTTAGTAATGCAATGGTGCCACCCAATGTTATTTTAAGAATTTTACTTGTTGTCATGTCTTGAGTTTGAATTCAAGATTTTATGTTTGTGTATTAAGTAAATTATCAATCATACCATTAAAAAAAATATGTATTAAAAATATTATTTTAGTATTTAATAGATAGCTTCAGATTTAAAATTAATTTTTATTTATTTGATTTGTTAATATTGAATATTAAATTAAATGAAAATTTGTTGAATCCACTCAATAACTTAATACATTTAGCAATTGCTCTTATTTTGACAAAATTTTATTAGACATATATATTGAACATTATGTTTATTTTTAGGTTAATAATTGAATATATAATATTTTATATATATTACATCATTTTAAGATTTGATGCATGGAATTTTTAAAATTATAATTAAGGATGATTTTGAAATTCTATTACATATTAATATTTTGTAATAAAACTTTCAAACTATTTAACTTAAAATAAGAAGTTATTCATAATATATGTAAATTTAGTATTTAATATATTTAACACTTAAAACTTAGCCTCAAATGCTTTAATATTAGCAAACATATTTTTAGTATCACTATTTTTTCCTTTTTAAAGAAAGAATTTATTTGAAAAAATAGAAAAGAGAGATATAGTGTAAAAAAAGAGAATTTACTTTCATTTTTTATTATTATTTGACAAAAATATCCATTAAATATTTTAGAACTTGTTTAAGTTTGATTAAATTTGTGTTGAGCTTAAATTTTACGAGTTCAACCAGATTGAATTCAAACTTATTTGTTTTTATGAGCTTAAGTTCAAACAAAACATTTTCAAATGGCCTCCCTATAAATTGCCCCACCTTCTACCCTTAGTTGCACTTTCAATCCCTTGTAATTATATTTTTAAAAATTAAACCTGACCAGCCTATCAAATAAAGTGAATTGATAAATAGACTAGTAATCGATCCAATTAAAGTTTCTGAACAAAAATACATGTGAATTGTGAGAACCAGCCCAAAATGATGCAAACTCGCGTGAGAACCAGCCAAAAATGATGCAAACCGGCCTGAATTGGTTAAAACCAGTAAATCAGATAGATTTTTTCAATTTTTTAGAAAAATTAGAATTTTATAATTTTACAGCAATTGAGATATAAAACTAACTTATCATAAACTATCTCCATTTGACATCATCTAAATTTTCAATATAATAGTCACGAAACTTCAAATATTCTTTACTCACTTTCATTATAACTCACAAGATACTATTAAATTGCATACTTATTGTTTCTTTAGAGGAATAAAAATGAAATTGCACAACTCTTGTACTTCAAATTGTGAGCAAGGATCTGTACAAACACTGCCATGGATTCACTAATAGAGACATTTCTTGTTCTAATTGATCCATATCTCTCTTTTAATACTTTGCATAAATTATGGGAAGCCTTTTTACTTAACCTTAATTGCTCTTAATTGCTCAATGCAATTCTTGTTTGTTCCTTAATATAAACAATTAAGAAAACTCCACCTCTCTAATTCCTAATTATGCACCGGTTCCTTAACAAAATACTTATTGTGGTATCAAACTACTAGTACCCTTATAGAGAAAGTTATAATAGTAACAACAATTACTTTCATCTCTTTCTCATCCTCATCTTCTTTTTTTGACGCTTCCTTGAAATAATTATTGCATTATTATCCATTCCTTCATTACCTATAAAAATACATAATAATATCAACTTATCATAATAAAAATGTAAACCAAGAGATACACTAATTCAGCAAATATATAAGGAAAAGTTAGCCCTTGCTACACAATCTTAACTACAATTCCAATGTAAAAAATCAAAAACTTCTATTAGCTTATGGTTTGCATCAAATAAAACTTCATGATAAAAAGCTAACAATTTCATCAATGTAGAGAACAAAATCTCTTGCTAAGTTTGTATCTAAAATATAATTAGTGTTTATCAATTTTATAATACAAGTAAAATCACTCTATACATAGAAGCAAGCAAAGTATGTACAACACCTTAATTGATTTATGATTTTGCTTATGCAAATATTATTAATAACAATTACTTTGGCATATATATATGGTCAATTTTGGATTAAATGACTAAAATGGATAAGCAAACTACCGTGTCAATCTAACCTATATAAACACTAAGAAGCAATCACTATTGAGTAAAGGACACAATGAATAAGTGAAACAAGACATAAAAGGAAGCATGAAATGATCAAAAAGGAAATCAATAGTCATAAATATGGAATAGTAGTAGTTTGCCATTATTCACCCAATTTCCACACCTACCTTCATAGAAAAACTTAAAAATGAGACAAATTGGGAAACAAAAAGAGACAAACTCGAAAAATGCAAAGTTCTATGTTAAGCAGAGAAATTCTAATAGTTGGATTGCTTATATTTGATATTTATACTTAACTTTGACATATAATCAGACGCAAAAAAATGTTTGCTTTTGATGTTGACTTGTTGCTCATACTTATTTAAGACCTAGGTACATTTTATGCTTATCTTTTTTTTTTCTCTATTATACCAATTCAAATACAAAACCTATCCTTTAATTAGAACATGGAAAAGAGGATTCAAAATGCTAGCCTAATATTAGAAAAGGATCCAACATGGAGAATACAACTATTGGATCATCTGGATCTGGAGATGAACTTGATAGTGATTTGTTGGAAATTTCTTTAGCTATACTTCATCTTGCTTTAATTTTTTACTAGTTTACTTCAAAACAATTAAAATTGAGTTTTTGTCATTAGACTTCTATATATTAATGATATATGTAGACCATACTTTCTTTGTCACCTCTGCAATCATTATTTTGACCTTCTCAATTTTTTATGGTACTTTTCTAAGTATTTCTTGATATGTAAATGGAGGTTCCAATAGTGCTTTAAGTTGCTTTTGAAGTTTTAAATATTTAAAGTTGATACTTTAGAGACATAGGTATGTCACCTATAATGTTAAGTTACAAATGGCTATCTATACTAGAAGAATCTCTATTGATATAAATTTATTACTTTCTAATTTCTATAACTATAAATATGGAGACCTTAAACTTGGTTTTCTTTCAAAGGCATGTTATCCCTTACCTATTAAGCATATCCAACAGGGAACATGACATTTTGACAAACACAATGTGTGCGCAATACAAAATAAGATAATCGCATGAGAAAATAAAGAAAATTTTTGTCCTTAAACAAAAATTTATTGTACCCACGTTAATTACAAATATAAACTCTATAATTTCAAACCTTATTAACTTAACAAACACAAATTACATAAAAAGTAGAACAAACTCCAAACTATAGCCTCCAACCCCAAAAGTGAAATAATTAACAGATAAAGCCCAAATGAATAGAGCTGAGTATTTAGAAGAAAAGGTTATAATCACACCTTTATAAGATTTAAATGCCTTGGAGAGGCAGAAGACTTGTTTGATGCCATGAAAGAATAAAGACTGTGCTTATTGCATTGAATAGAAAGACATGGGCAACAACAATAGCAGATGGATGACGTGAAGATTGATAGCAGCAGTAGAGCAACGCAAAAAGATTGGCCTAGGGGCGGCAGCAACATCAAAAAGGTACTAGAATGATGAGAAAAGCATAAGTTTCATAGAAAGGAGGAGAGATGGAGACGTTTATCGAGTTAATGTTTTCAAGGAAGGCATTTAAAATTCCGCCTCATCACATAGAATTTTAAATTCCCTTTTTTACTTGAGCAAAATACCTCAACCAAATACTTAGGATTTTGAAAATCCTATTATTAGTTATCCGAACAAGACATTTTATTATATGGTATTTTAAATTCTCAAAAAATTACTTCTCCCTCTTAAATTTCTACATCCAAACACATGATAGTTAAGATAAAATTAATACAAATTATATTATAAGATATTTACTCTTTGTTAATTGATCATGGAAATTGACTTTAATTCATTTGGTGGTGCATGTAGAAGATTTATATTGTTGTGAACAAGAATCCATGCAATTGGTAAGTAGAAGTTCTCATTGTAGATTTATTTGGAGATAAGAAATTGCTAGAAATTTACATATATATAAAAAAAAATTATTTTGTTGATAGTAATATAGATTTGAATTTAAATTTCGAATATAAACTAAGAATCATTAATTAAATATATATTGGTGAGATAAATTTATAAAATTTGATTTAATTGATACAAAAAATTTAAAATTCAAGTTTGAATCTCACATTTGATATATATATATATATATATATATATATATATATATATATATATATATATATATATATATATTTTGTTAAAGAATAATCAAGTTGATTAGCGAATGATACTTTTGTCATTTTGTAATCACAAAGATTGTCAATAAATCATGGCAACAAATTATCTCTATTTGTTTAGGGATTATATCAAAGCACAATCATCTAAAATCAAAGGATAACCTTCCCAATTATTAATCCTCACGAGATAAAAGTAATTTGAAGAACTGACACAATTAGATTGAGGAGAGTGATTGGAAAGAGCTCAACACCGTCAGAAATGTACGAATTTGGAAGAGGAAAATGAGAATATGAAGAATTGTTGATAAATGATGTCGTTTTAATATCTGTTGGCTTATTTTATGAAGGAAAATAAGGGGGACTTGAGTATTTAATTATACTGTATGATATATTATTAAATTTAATTATATAATAAATTTATTTTTTTAAGAATTAAATCTCATATATTATATAATAATATATCAATAATTAAATATAACAATTTATCGATATTCTACTTATCTATATCGTAAATATTTCTAGAAAAATAAAGTTGTTATAAAAAGCATAATTAGTTCACTAAGAAAAAATCTATACTATATTCAGAGGGATGTCTAACGTATTCTAAAACAACAAGGAAATATTATGAATAAGTTATTAATTACATCTCTAAAATTAAATAGTGTTGATAAAATTATTATTAAATTATATTTAATAGTTAATTTTATTTTTAAATAATAATCCATATAAATAATTTTATTTTTAAATATTTATATAGAGGAATGAAATTATTTTTATAAATTATTATTTAGGGATGAAATTAGCCATTCAATATAATTTAAAGATCATTTTATGAACATTATATAATTTTAATGACAAAATATATGTATATAAGAGGATGAAATATATATATATTTCATAAGTGAAAGGATTTGTGAATTAAAAAGTCTAAATAATCGGATATGAAATATGTGTTGATTTATCATTTTTATTATTATAAAAAAGTAATAATTTTATTTTACACTTTGTTAATTCACAAATACTTTCACTTATGCAGCATCCAAACAAAAAAAAACCATCCACTTATATACACACATAATATGATATAAAGGAAATTAGTCTCATTGATTAACAATGCTATAAGAGTTTTATTTCTTAAAAGGTTGAGTGTTTTTATTGTTAAATTGCATTTAATGCATTAAAATTTATATTTTTATTTCAATTCACTTACTTTGAGATTAAAAAAAGTGGTAATTTAATGATAAAACTCTCAACCTTTAAGAAGGTGAGACTCCCTATAATATTATCTTATTTAATTCAAATCTAAAAGCCCAATATTGAGTGTCATTATATCATAAAAAAGGTTGCTATTTTTGGTTTTGGCCAAAAATTATTCGTAGAATTATTTTTAAAGGTAAATAATACTCATCTCTTGTCATGTTATTTTTAAAATATATATTAATTTATCTTTTTATGTAAACTCATTTAGCTTTATTATTTTTGAAAAATAAAAGAGGTAAATGTATATTTTTAAAATAAAAGCGATATATATATAATTTGGTCAAATGTTAAAAAGTTGAGTGTAATTTTTTATTTTTAAAAGTATTTTTGGTCTTAATTCTTGGTTTTATTCTATTTTATTTTATTTTATTGGTCTTAATAAACAGTTAAACAGACATAATGGAAGCGAGGACTACAGAAAAGGAAAGGACAGCCCAGAAGCCCAATGCAGGTGAACTAAACTGGGCCCATGCTCTTGTCATGGCCCATTTCTTATTACTAAGCTTTGGTCCTTGATATGGCTAAAATGGGCTACAATAAAAGCCCAAAACTGTCACAGTAAAACCAGGAAAAAAATGTAATGTAGTTTTTATTTTCTTTTTCATGTTAATCTCTTGCCATTCCGTATCATCAATTCAAGAGTAATATGTACATAAGGGATTAAACAAAAATTATAGCAAATTTGAAATATATATTGGATTTAGTGTAAATCAATTCTACACTATCATCTACTTATGTATTACAATATTAATAAAAAATTATTAAAAACTCATTTATCACTATTAAAATTTTTAGTTACTACTATTTTTTAATGATATCTTCTTATTTTTTAATAATATCAAATATTTTTATATTATCAGTGAATTAAATTTAAAATTATAAATTTCAAATGAAGTAAAACTTTCATTTTAATTGAATAGCTTGATGAATTTCTTGTCATTACGGTGCTTCGTTATTTTTTCTTTTAAAATACAAGGTGTATTTTTTTAGTTAAATATTTGTGGTTGACTTAATATGTACAAGTCTTGATTAATTAACTCTTTTCAAGCATGTTTTAATATCTAGTATAATTTTAGAGAGAAATTATGATACATTACTAATGGTATACCAAAATTTACTGTTTATTAAACATTTTTTTAAAATTAAATCTTATATATTACATAATAATATATTAATTATATCTGTTGGTATACTGTATACCACATACGCTTTTTGCAATTGGCAATAATGCAAAATATTTAATTGTGTGTTTCGGAGGCCGTAACCATGAATTTCGTTAGTTTTATAAATATTTTAATAATTTAAACTCTAACAACAGGCTAGTCAACAGAACCATTCCAATCACATTGAAATAGTGTTGTAGCCTTGATATATCAAAACACATGTAATTGGATTTTGCCACGGTATATCCTTGAAAAAAATATACAAGTTTTTGTGATAGTATAACACAAAAAATATAAAGCTTGCAATTTTTTTATATAAAATTTTATGATTTTTTCATATAAAAAATTGTCAATATATATAGTCTTAGTGTGCAATCATATAAAGCAAGTCGTAATTTTATCATTTATAAGTATTAGCTAACAAATTTTTGAAATTTTGTTTAGTTTTGTATAAAAATATTGCAGAGTTTAATGTAAAAGTTATAAGATTTTATTGAAAGAATTTGTAACTTCTAATATGAAAATTACAAAAATATGTAAGGGTATGACTTCTTTTTAAGAGTGTAGCAAACGAACCCCTTTTAATTACCATGCTAAGTGCGATTCTTCTTTAACCACAATATTATGTATGGTTTTTTTTTAATTTTTTATACGTTAACGATACTATTCAGATCTTTCGTCATAATTAACTAGCCAACTAGTTGCTCAATATGAATGGTTTAGTTTGATTAGATTAAATCCAATCCAAAATTTCATCACATTCACCTATTTTCAATATTGTACAAAGCACTGCTAATCTAGCCATGAATTGAATTTAAACCCATCTTTCTTTCTTTAAATTCAAGTTCTCATCAAACACCTACCCACCCAACTACACAAAACCCAAATTGGTTGGAATTTTAATTTCTTTGCCCTTTTCATCACATGCACTCTTCTTCCATCATCTTTATCTGACCCCATTTCTTTGTTGTTTCCTCAAGGTTGAAATGATGAAATAATAAGCAATTTAAAAAGCCTGGCTTCCCAGGGAATCCCCAAAGCACATCAGCACGTAAATGCAAAGGAAAATCCACAGCCTCTGTCAGTCATCAGATTTGGTATGGACAAGACCCACACACACCCAAAGGCATCATCCCAACCAACATTTCTGGTTCCTCTCTCTGGAATCAGCATCTTTCCTTTCTCTCTTTGTGTGACGAGAAATCAATGTGAAATGACCTGTCATTTTGTGTTTGTGGGGAAGGTGGAGAAGGGAGAAAACTACTTATTAATGCACATGGAATTATGAAAGCCTGCCAATGACAACAACTTTGTATTGGGAAATGCTATTTCTTCACTTCATGGTAAGTATTTTTCCCGGGTAAAATATATAAGAAATTGAGAAATTTTTTATATATTTCAATTGTAATTATAACAGGCGTCTCTTTTTAACAAACAAAATTTTGTCATTAATATTTATAGTTTTTAATATATCAAAATTAAAAAATTAATTTTTAACATAGGTATTTTATAAGAATTGATGACTAGATAATAAATAACAAAATTAGACATTTGCGAGTAAAAACATCTAAGAATTTCTTGTGGTATGTATCCACTGCATTGATTAGATATGTGATGACCCCCATTTCCAAAAACCTCTTCCTTTCCCTTTCACATGCATCAATTTTGGTAGTTTTTGATTTCACGGGAATTGAATTCTGATGGTGAAGTTACGTGTTGTGTTGAGCAGAGAGAAGTGATAAAGATGAACATGTATGAGTTCATGCATCAAGATGAATCGTGCAGTCGGAGGGCATACTATGTATCATTCTTTTTTTAATGACATAGATTTATATTATTAAATCAATGATTATAATTGACCAGAACTTTTGATTAAAGTTATATTCAATTTTTTTTAAAAAAATTATATTTTTTATCATATTTAAAGTTTAATTTTTTATCTTCATGTGTGTATTCAATAATTTGATAATTCCTTCATTTATAAAAAAATAATAATTATAACTTAATCAATATTTAAATAAATTTATTACTATTTAAAATTATTAATTTAATAATATAAATTTATACCAATGAAAAAAAAGTGATGCACTATATATTTCACCATTTGCATAATCACTTTGCCGCAACCACCTCAGATAAATGCCGCGATCACTTCAACGTCGACTGTAAAAGCTGGATACTTTTCATAATAATATTTTTAGAGAAAATTAAACTTTACCATTCGCATGAGATTTTTTCTTTCTTTTACTTAATTTGCTTGTAATCTTAAAGATTTGTAATTTGTCACTATATACGTTCATTTGTTAATATTTTATTTATTTAAATTATTTGTATCTACAATTTAAGAAAAAAATTTACATATATTATAAATAATATTTATTTTCTTAAATTTTAACTTAATTTAATATGAAACCCTATTTGATACTTTCTTTTTATTAATCATAGACTAAATTATAAAAGATAAATTTTTAATGAAATTATTTTTTTAAAAATAATTTAATTCTGAATGAACTTTAAATTAAATTAAAATATGAAGAAATAATAATCACATATAATATATGTGAATTTTTTGTTAAATTGTGATTGAAAATAATTTAAGTGAATAAAATTATAATAATTAAAAATATAAATAAATAAATTACAATAGTTAAAATTTTAAATAAATTAAATAAAAAAGGCAGAATCGCAGTGGCTAAAATGTGATTATTTTCTTATTTTTATAGGGTCGCAAAAAATAATACATCAAGAATTTTTACTTCTATTCATGTGACCGCAGACTCATGCTCCCAAAAATCAAGAACTTCAATACATTGATATTGGTAGGGCACGTTATTAAAGTTTTAATAAAAATATGATTGAAATATTCATCGAATACATCGAATCCTTGTACAATTGCACTACCAGTTCTATTTTAAATAAAATATCTTATTTCACCCGGTATATAAATAATAAATTTAGTCTAAACCAAATTTAATATTCAATAAATATTTACCTCTTCAAATTTTATTAAATATAACAAATATGACACAATAAATAATTTGTCTGAAGCTAAATTCTTCCCTTCAATAAATAAGATAAAAATTAATATTAATAAAATGTGGATTTAATAGAAAGCATATTTATTTTAAACATATTTTACTGTTAATAAATAGGAATTTAAATTTAAAAATAATATTTATTAAAAAATTATTAATATTCTAAATGTTGAGATGATTATCCATTTTACTAATTTATATATTAAAAAAAAGGAAAAACAGAACATGTCATGATCAAGTGAGTCCCCCATGCCCCCCCACTCCATAGATGAACGAATATAATGCATTCTCTCCGAAAATTAAACTAACGGTCAAAATTTCATATTGGGCATGGATAGATATAAAGCTACCCTCTTCTGAAGGATCATACGCTCAAGCAAGGTATGTTTCCGATACAAGAAACAATAATGGCTCAATTCACATACCCCCTCCCCCCCCCCCCACCACCTTTTTTTTCTCTCTTCAGCATTACCGGCTGTCATCCTTAAAATTGTCATCGTACAGTCCTAAAACATTGAAAAGCCAACAAAAAGAAATGAAAGCGGTCTTTCAGTTTCACTTTGTCGATGTTGTTGCAAAGAACCTGATACATAATTTCTCTCTCCACCTCTCTTCCATTATTATAATTTTAAATTCATTTTATTGAACATAAAAACACAGATTAGTGTATGAATGATTATACTTTTAAAAGATACATATATAAATTAAAATGAGATGATTTAAATTCATCAAGTGTGGATGAATATATGTTGATTTGAACTCAATCTCGCTCGTATTCTAATTAAGTAAACTCCACAGCTCATTTAATCAAAATTTATTGTCAATCTTTTTCATAATTGATGGATGTTGAATTATCTGGCAATCCTTCTCTCACAAACCAACTAATAAATTATACCTTTCCATCAATTTACTCTCTCATAAATTAGGATTCAATATCGACATTAGTGTCATTGAATCTTCTCAACCTTAAAAATTAATTCAAGTTGTTACGTTATTTTATATTTATTACTCTTTCCATTTCTTCTTATTTATCACATTTTAAAGAAATTTTTTATTCTTTTTTATCTATTATTTTAAAATTTTAATAAAGTATTAAATATTATTTTTTTAAATTTATCATTTTCTTTCATTAATAAATACTTTATTATTCTACACTATTAGTCAATTTACATTTATTTCTTTATATTTTTCTCTCTATTTTCAGTTATCTTGAATTTTGTACATAGAAAATAATCTTGTAAAGTTCATTAAAAATAAATAAATTCAACTACTTTCTTAATATGTGTGAAATCAGTTAATGACGACAGATAAATAGAAATGGAGGGAGTAATTAATACTTAACTTTTTTTATGATTGATGTAAAATAACTTAATATGTATTAATTATTTTTTAAGTTTTTCTATATATGTACCGCAAGATTTTCTATTATACTCAAAAAATAAAACACTCTATCCTATTCAAATTAAAAAAAGAAAAAAGAGATCTACAACTAAGTGAAGTTCACCTGTCGCCGCGGGAGTTCCTCCACTCTATTTCATTCTCTTCCCTCGAAAAGGAGTGTAACAAATTATTTCATATGGGATTGTCACCCATTCAACTATTGGCTTGTTACATGCTTGCATATGGAAGTGATTAATGGGAATCTCATAAAATAAAAAATAAAAGCAATACAAAGGGAAGGAGATTCTCAATATGTGAGGGTTTTAAAAGGGTGGAGATCACATGTACAATATTATAAACTTCAAGTTGAACGGGAACAAAAGAGCAATATATTATTGTATAAAGAAACTATTTCCATAAGTCAAGATGCAAATCATGTTTTACAAAATAAAAATAAAAAATGAAAGATGCAAATGTTTTCCCCTTAAAAGAGGGACAAGAACAAGCACACATGATGATCCTAATATCTATCTATCTTCCACTTATAAAGTAATTAATCAAATGTAGTTGTTTTATGACCCCCTTGCTCTTAGCCTCCTTCTCTTTTTCCCCTTTCTCTTTTCCTAACTTTTGCATAGATGCTTTTTTCCTATTCAAATTTCGGTGGTGGTTATACTAAAGTAGGGTCAATTAATTAATGTGGTTGTGAGTATATATGAGCAATAATGGTGGTAGAATATGAAAGGGAAAGATGAAAAGAGTTGAGGGGTAGGATCAATCTAAGCTACTTCTCATCTACTCATCTTGGCCAATTCCCTTTTCTCTCCTTAATGATCAATTTAATTTAAGAATGTGAAACTTAACCAATGTTCACCTCCTACAACAATCAATAAAGTGAGTACTTATAATATTAAACAACATATCAAACATAAATTGTGGAATATGTATCTAGTACAATATGAGGTGTTTGAATCCTAGAAAACATAGGAGAATGAGAGATAATTTTTTTTTTATTTGAAAGTTCTTGTAAAGAATGAAGGATTATAATTAATCCTTTAAAATTAATATTCAATATTTTTCAATATTAATATTTTTGTATTTCTTAGTTTAAAATTTTTTTAAACATCCAAAAGGGTCATTTCTTAACCATTTATTTCTGTTCATTCTTTCTTATTATCTTCTCTTTTCTTTTCATTCTAACTCCAAAACTTAACAAATTTATATATAAGCCTTGCAATTGGTTATACTAGCTTATTTGTTTTGTCAAAAAAAAAATTCTTTTATATATAGGGACGAAACCAGAGAAGAAGTCTTTGAAGAACTAGATTACAGTTTATTACCAGCGTTTATAAAAGTCATTTAATTTTCGAGAGGATTAAACATGAATTTTCTTTGAAAAATATTAAAAAAATAGGAAAAAGTTTGTAATTTTACAAACTTTGGATTCCTGTTCGTCTATTTATCTTATTTACTTGTGTATTTATAAATGTAAAAAGTTAAGATAATAAAAAAAAAATTCATTTACTTAATATTATATATAAAATTATATGGTGAAAAATAACACTTTCTAGTTTAGGATAAAAAATGTTATTCCTTCTCACTAATTAATATGACATTATATAGTATTTCTATATTTACAAGACAATATACATAAATTATACAGAAAATTTTCATTTATACACAAATTACTAAAATTTTTCTATACAAATTATTTTCCTACAACAGGTTGATAGCTTCAAATCCTATGGGTAATTAATTGAGTTTTAGTATTTGTTACACTGTTATACTCTTCTTTAATGTCTAGGCCAAATCTAGAAAAGTTTATTATGTTTTTCAAATGATGGAAAAAGATAGTCCTAGATAATGATTCCTTTTTAGCCAAGATCTTAATATGTAATAATTCATAGTACATAACTTCATAATCACGTACCAACTTTTAGTAAATAACCTTTTTCTAATCTACTATTTAGTGCCGAATTTGTGGTCACATTAAGCAATTAGTTGGGAATATCGAGGATATGAAAAACCAAGCAATTTGCCAATCCCTTAATTAATGTGATATAGTGAATCTGTCTGTACGACCTGCCTGCCTCATGCTGCATTATCATTACAATACAATTAACTTAGTAACGTCCCAAATCTCAACCTTATAACAATATTATGATAATAATATTAAAGGCTTTGTTCTGATACACATGTAAAAATTTAGCATTAATGTGACTTCTTGTAATTATAAAATTTTATAATTTTATTCTTAAAAATTTAAATATTTTTATGTTACAAATATGAATATTGCAATTACAATTTTAAAAAACTACAAAATTTTATGAAAAAAAAAATGTAATTTTGTACTGAAAACTTTAGTGATATTTTACGAAATGTTGTAATGTTTAGATGAAAATTTGCAACATTTTCACAAGAGCACGTAAATTCTTTTTAAAAAAACTAATATTAAAGTTCTATTATTATTATTAATATTTATTTATATGTTGTGACCCCTAATTATTATTGTAAGATCAAGCCTCCTCAAATGGTCCGTAGATTCAATTGATTTGGATGTAAACAAACAAGTTGGAGAATCCTTTAGTTGGCAGTTTCATTTAATTATTTTTCTTGAAGTTTTCTCTGATCTTAATTAATTAATAATTAACATTGGTATTTAAAGATTGTGATCATCACTGCCTTCTTCGTTGGCACTTCAAAATGAAGCTCGTTTATTTGTCATCATGCCTCCTTAGAGCAAGCTAACATATCCAAAAACTGCATATTTAATTAAACAAATTATAAATTAAATGCTAAAGACAGAACCAAAAAAATCTGCAACACCATCCCATGTTGGTCTCTGTTTTGTTGGATCTCAGTCTGTAATAATAATAATAATATAAGTACAGTAAATTGAATAATATAATTGAAGTCCGCTTGCCCTTGTGCCTCCCATCATGATAATAATAATTTAGAATGTGAAATCAACTTTCTACGAAAGCTAGCTGCATCTCCATACCTCATTGTGATGATAAAATATATAGGCTCTGAGTAATAGGAAAACCCTAATTAATTAATTAATTAGGGTTTTTCTAAAACGGCATGAACTGGTGCATAATTGATATTGTACACCTAGAGTTTGTGGCAAGATTTGTCCTCAAGGAGGATGACAATTTTTTACAACACGTTAACACGAAATGATAAAATTCAAAATATTTTACACATATTTGGAATGAATTTATATGAATTTTGAATCAAAAACAAATTAATGCACAATTTCTTTATAGATAAAAAAAGTGTGAAGGAGATGTAACCCAATCTTATCATATAAAGTGTTAGTGAGATATTAAAGAAGTTAATTAGTAGAGATTCATTTAAAGATTCTTATCGAGGTCAATCAAATCAAGAGATATTGATTTAATTAACTATTAAACATTAAGAGATTTCTACAAAGTGATAGTAATATTAAAGAAGATTTAAAGCCATGATAAAAAAATATGACAATAATCTTATCGAATCTTTATAATTAATTGAATTGACCAACATTGACAATACAAAAACATAAATTTAAATCAAATTTATATAATTTTAAATTGCAAATGAAACAACCTATTTTTATTATTGATTTTGAGTTCAAGTTTTGATTTCCAAGAGTGGTTAACATCATTTGCTTAATCATATGACTTTAATAATTATTATTTTTAATTAAAAATGACTTATCACTAAATTTAAATTGAATTTAATTGATATTTTAATTTTAATTAGTTAAGGTTAGTTACTGACGTATATCATAATTTATTTTATAATTATTGAACATGAAATATGAAATTTCATTTAGAAATAACATGAAATTAACATGTAATCCATATTTGAATTTTGGGTAATAAAAATTGTCAAAAAAAAATTATGAGGCACAAGTTTAAAATCCCTCAACCAATCAATCAATTGTTACAGACTTTTTGTGAAAGAAATTATAATATGTTACTAATACAGTAGTGTAGTATACTAATACACTGTTAGATTTGATCATACATTAAATTTATTTTTTTCTTATAACCAAATTTGATATGTTATATAATGATATATTTAAAATCAGGTTTAATAATATATTAATATACTATTATATTAGTAGTATATCAATCTTCTCCATTTCATTTACTTTAATTTTATGCAATTAAAGATTTCTTAATTATTATTAACTAATCAATCGAATTTTATAAAATTTTTATTTCTAATTCCACTCAATATATATAAGCATACTAACCCCTCTTAACTAATTAATTTTAGATTTAATCCATTAGTTTAAAAAAATTGAATATATCATTTTAAAAAAGTTCTTGTTTCTCGGATTCTTAGAAGATTTCTAACTATAAAAAAAAAAAGGATCTAATTTATATTCTTGAAAACATCCTCCCTTTCATATTATTTTTTCCAAGATTCTTTTCAGAAGATTACAGTAGGAATTTGTTATAAGTGAGCACTACTCCAGCTAAGACGAAACCTTAGCTGCTAAGTTTGTTCAATAAAAACTGAAAAAACCCCGGCATGATTCCAGGTATCTTTGCCTTCCTTTCTTTCATAGTAAGTTTTTTTTTTTTAATTAAAATTTTAAAAGTCAGATCATCCGTCTCAGTTCAAAATTATTTATTTTTCAAAATTATTAACAATAAAATATAATTTAAAATATAAATATTTAATCAATTTAATTCTCCTTTTAAGGAGAAGCTGCTTTTTTTATAAAAAAAAGGTAAAAAGTAATTAATAATTTGTTGAATATAATAAAATGAATTTCTTTACTCTTTTGCCTGCAGCCAATATATAATTCATCCAATTCAACCTATCTATCTTTATCCATGGATTGAGATTTTTATCTCCTTCTATTGGTCAGACATCAGATTTTTCTTATACAAAATTGTGCGAAATTTGGATATAAAGCTTCATTGGCAGTTATGGTAGATTGGACAATACACTCGAAAATCTGGTTTGGCTAAAGCTGTTCACTTAGAAACGCGCTCTACTTTTGCTCTAAAATATGATATAAGACGGATTTTAGAAGATAAATAAATTAAAAATATTATAATTTAAAAAGAAAGTTAAGAAGGTGAATATTTATAAAATTTTGAATTTACAATTTTCTACTAACAAACATAATATTTCATTTTATTTGATAAGACATCAAGTAAAAAATTAATTTAAAAATTAAAACATTAATAATTTTTTTTCACTCTCAATAAAAATCGTTCTTAAAATTCAAATCTCCATTAACAAATAAAATTCATTTGGATAAGTATATTTTTCATAAGATCAACACATCATTAATTATTTTTTATGTGTTTTACAGGGTTTCAATCCTACCTCCGGCATGGACCACATAGGAAGGTAGGTTTCATATGGCAATAAATGAACTAAACCCTACATGAATGATGGGAAAGTTGTACCACATAGGAAAAATCCGTGCAAGTTAAATGCAGTTTAGCTTTTTCCGTTTCAATTAAATTCTCAGCAATTTGACTGGTACGTTATTATAAGAAAGTTATATTATGACTCACGCTTGGTATCTTTATCTTTATCTCTATTTAATGGCTCTTTAATTTTCACCGCTAACAATTGAAGCCAAGTTTTTAATGCATATCTATCTGTCTTAAGTTTTTTTTTTGCAATTTAATTACTTATTACATTTGATTTTCTTCATGGATATCATGTGAAAGAGATTTTTTTAAAAAATAATAATAATAAAATCACATTCAATTTTGAACGTGAACTTTGCTTATCTTTTAGTAATTCAATAGATCCCACGATGAAATCTGATTATAATGTGACAGAATATGGATAATAAATGTGAATGCATAGTATTACTGAAACGGATTGCAAGGTCAGCATCGCATAAATTAAGAGAGCACAATTATAAATTTGAAAATTATTTTTAATTTATTATTATTTATCAAATTTTTAAACACATTATTTTCTAAAGCAATGTTTAAAAATCCAATTATACCAAGCAGTTTAGTCAAAAGATTTGTGAATCAATCATGTAACTATTTTCAATTAACTTTTAAGGTCAGTTTTTATAAAATTGGTGAATCAGTGTAGTCAAATTGTTTGAATTGATCATGGTTTGAACAGCTCAACAGATTAATTTCCTTTTTAAAAAATATTATTATTTTAAAAAATAATATTATTTCTGTTTAATATTTTAAAGGAGTATATATTTAAAATTCAATGTTTCATGTAGTGAAAAATTATCTTATTTTTATAAATAGAAATTGCATAATAAGAAAATTGAATTTAATATTTTTTGTGATAATTTGAATTATAAACTTGTAAAAATATGAAATTATTTGGTAATATTTGAAATATTTACATATATAGTTTAACTTTTTGATGAATGAATTATTTTTAATTTATATTTATATTATAATTTTATTTCAGCTCTAATCAAATAATTAAATTTTAAATCACTTTAATTTTTAATTTAATGAGCAATCTAATTTTTAAAATATTATTTTAAAGTGTAATTTTATGTTTTAGAAGAATCCAATTTTACTTAAATACAAGCAGGGCTACACTTATAATTATATTTTAAACTCTCTTTTTACTTTATATTAAACATGATCAATTTCTACAAGAAAGTAAGAAGATTTATGTAGTAGAATTTTTGTTAACGAATGAAGCTTCAAGAATAAGCTGCGGTTGTCCATTTCGACAGCAGTTGAAAAATGGAAATGTCATGTTCCTAAACCATAAGTAGAAAGTTCATTCATAGGATAACAATCCACTCAATTCCTAATATTTGAATTTCTTTGGCAGGGGATAAAAATATAATATTTTATTTTAAGATCATAATACATTGTATTGAAATTTACTATTTTAAAGAAATTTGAATTTTTTATTTTTATGTCATGTCAAAAAATTGAGTATATAATAAGACACAAAATCGTAAAACCAAAAAAAAAATATATTCCTCTCTTTCTAATATGAAAAATAACAAAAAAAATAAAAAAATCCAAATCCCATTTAATATAAAGAATTTCTATTTATTTTTCTACTAAATTCCTACTGAAATCCGGGGACATTGGTAACAATCACACTTAAAACCGACGGTATCAAGAACTTTAAAATCAAACGGCTGTGATCATCCGAGAGACGTGGTCGTAGCGTAACTGGGTTGGAGCAGCAAGCAAGCAGTCCTATTTCTCGCTGGTGAGCCAAAATAACGCCACGTGGCAGAGAACTGTCCGATCCCCAAGCAACGTTTCCCATGCCACCAGCATGACTTAAGCTGTCCTCCAAAGTTAAGCAAACTGCCAAACACACCCTATACCCGCACCCCTATTACTGGGTTCCACAGTCCTCTTCCACGCTGGCACTCGCATCACTTTGTACTGTTCCTCCCCGACCCTGTCACACATGTGTCCCCCGGCCCCTCACGTTTTGCTGGACCCCAGAGAAATAATCGCGTATAGCGGGGCTGTGTTGGACATTAGCGATGCCACATGGAACCCCAGTCGGCAGCCGTTACGTGGCACATATTTGGGCGCGTAGTTTCTCTTTTCTTGATTTTGACAGATTTACCAGTTACTACGCCCGATAGAAAACGTTACTTGAAAGATTCTCTAGTTACGATGAGAGAATAGAATTACAGAACTACCCTTGAAGGTGGACTACAACTTCCCGCCGATTGGAGATCCAGTTGGTTACGAAAATAAAGTCGATTAGGAACAGGGGCCTTTCTGGTAACCGAATCCATTCTTTTTCTGTTTTTTTTTTATATTTATTGACAAATATATTTAAATCTAAATATTTAATTTAATATAATAATAAATTGCCAAAGAAATCCAAACCTAAATAAACCCCACTATCGTCGAGGCTGGCTCGCCACCTCTATTGCATGTCCCTTCTGTTCATTTTCCCGATCGCATCGCTCCCTGCGCTATTTTTCTCTCTTCAAAACCACCAAAGACTCCAAAATAAGAACCAACCACTCCCTCTCTCTCACACACTAAAAACGCAGAGAGAGATACAGAGATCAGCGCAGGACGAATCAGAGAGCCCAAAGAAATCTCCTTTTTCTTCTCTTTCATGGCTGTTGAAGCTCGCCATCTCAATCTCTTCCCTCCTCAGCTCTTAGCAAACCGGTACGTTTCAGGTTTTGTTTCAGTTTTATATCATTTACCATCGTTTCTGTTACTTCTTCTTCTTCTTCTGTCAAGAATCTCACTGGGGATTTGATTGGATTTGCAGAGAAATCATGAACCCCATTGAACCGAACCTTAATCTCTACAATGCCCATATGGGGTTTTCGTCGGTGCCGTTATCGGGGACGACGACGGAGACTTTGGTTCCGGCGTACAATTCACTGATTGTCGACTCCATTCCTCCAAAAACTGCCATGAAATCCGACAGCGGCCTTACCTACAATATTCCCCATTCAAGAAAGCGCTCTAGGGACGCAATCAATCCGTTTCTCTCTTATCAAGCTTCCCAATCGCACAAGAACTGTGGAGCCTTCTCGTTTCTCGGCGAAGACATTTCTCTCCAGATCCAACATCAACAGCTCGATTTGGATCGCCTCATTGCACAGCATGTAAGTTTCTATGCGTTACAAGTTAGAACAATCCCATTAAATACATATAATGAGAAGTTTTGGAATTTGATTTCGATTATTAACCGTTTTCTTTCTTAATTATGGTTTTCCAGATGGATAAGGTGAGGATCGAATTAGAGGAAAAGCGGAAGTTGCAAGCGAGGAGGATAATAGAGGCTATAGAAATAGGAATGATGAAGAGGCTTAAAGCGAAGGAAGAAGAAATCGACAAGATTGGGAAATTGAACTGGGCTTTAGAAGAAAGAATCAAGACCCTCTGCATGGAAAACCAGATATGGCGGGATTTGGCACAGTCCAACGAAGCTACAGCCAATGCTCTGCGCACAAACCTTGAACAAGTACTCGCACAAGTTAGAGACGGCCGCGCACGCGGGGTTGCGGGACTAGACGACGAGGCCGCCAACATCCGACCACCAGGTGGAGCAGCACTGATGGATGATGCCCAGTCATGCTGCGGCAGCAGCGGCGGCGGTGTTGCTGAGGATGAGGACGAAGAGAGAGAAGGGCGCACGTTAGCTGGTGGTGCGAAGGACGAAGGTTGTAGTACGAGTAAAACGAAGTGGAGCAGATTGTGCAGGAACTGTGGGAAAGAAGAGTCGTGCGTGCTGATATTGCCTTGCAGGCATCTCTGCCTCTGTACTGTTTGTGGGTCTACTCTGCACACTTGTCCCATCTGTAAATCCTTCAAAAATGCCAGCGTCCATGTTAACTTGTCCTGATTTGTTTGGGAAACATCAACACAAAATCCCTTCCAGATCAAAACAATCCTCGCAGAATGCAAATTAGTGAAAAAAAAAATTGATAACTTGCAAGGAAATTTGTTTTGTTTCTTTGTAGAATTTCATCCAAAATTCCTTTTTTTTTTTTTTAATTTTTTGGTTCATTTCTCTGTGCTTTTTCTCCGTTCCGTCAAATTGGCATTAACAAAGTTCATTGATTCTGGGTCAGCGTTGGTTCTGATCACGTTATCGGGTTAGCTCGGCGCATTTTATCCTGGACGGCGCAGTTTAGGAAGGTAGTTTGGAGTTATGGGGGTAAAAAGAGCAGGTGGGGCCCGGGCTGCATCTACCCGACAGCAAGGGGTACTGTCCCAATAGACAAACTAGGTACTGTACGAATAAGAAATAGATAGAGCGTGAAAGGCACGCTCTGGGGCTGAAACGTGGAGTCAACGAGTGATTGAAAGGGACGGTTGTGTGGGGTCAGAAGCTGGCACGTAGGACGCGCGCAAATGTCGCTGTTGGCGAGGAGAGAGAAGGAGGGAGTAGCTTTTCCTGCAACGGCCATTTGTTGTTTGTCTCTCTCTCTCTCTATTATCAATCTCTTTCTTGTTTTATGCGCTGTGTTGTAATGCACGGCTTTTATTATGGCGCTCGGCCTTTAAACGAAAAGCCAATCCGGAAACCGACGCCATTAGAGCTGGAAGACTCGAGCCAAAAAATAATGGAAATTCATGTGAGTTGCGTGGAGAAGACGACGGCGTTTTCCTATGTCTTGATTGATGTGCGTTTTTGGTTTGTGTCCAAATAATAATAATAATAATAATAATAATTACGGAGGCGGTGGTGGTGATAAATGGGAGAGGGATGGTGGTTGAAAGAGGCGTGCGGTAAGGAGCTTGTGACGTGGGGCCTACTTGGGTCAGTGTCAAATAGGGACTAGAGAAACAAGAACGCACGACAATTATATTCTTAGCTTCACCTAGATTTAATCATGTTGTAAGATGTAAAATAAAACAAGCAAAACAGATTTTACATTGAAAAAGTTTTGTGATGTATCATATTTTTACTATTACTATTTTATTTTAAACGATGAGTTTGGAAAAAGAGTTAATCTCTGGTTAAGGACATAATAAATAAATTTTATAGGGATATATTTTGATAAAATTATAGTAACTTATTTGTTTAGTTGAAATAAGTCAAATATTTTGCAGCCGAAGTGACTACTCAGATAATAATGTAGTCAGCCCTCCGAGTACACCAATATTATTGTTGAGAAATAATAATAATAAATGCATCCTTACTTTTCTCATAAAAAATCACTAAATAAAATTTTAAGTATTTTATTAATAAATTAAGATTGTTAATTTATTTGTTATATTTATATATATGATGAAATGCATACAAATTTTATTTTTTTAAAATTTGCAGAATTCTTTTGTCTAATTTTGACATTTTATTTTGAGTGGGTTACTAGAATTGTTTGGAAAGGGTTGGCGGTGCAGGCGTGTGACAGGAGTTGGAGGGTACGGGAGGTGTCGTCCTTTAAGCAGTAATAATAGAATGGGGGCAGTACAGGAAGATCCTGGGCAGGTTTGGATTTCACTGCACGCGGTTAAAAATGGTAACCCGCTTTCCTGATATTTTCCCCCCTTTCTAGAATCCTTGTTCGTGAGGGCCACGTGATTTCTCCACGTTTTTATGGGTAAAAACCTTTTTCTGAATAATATATCAATCTGTTGTGGGGATTTTAATATTCTTTAGGATTAGGATATGATATTCAAGATAGCATCATTTTAAGTTTCTGAAAAATATATTTATATATATATTTTAAATGTTTCAATTTTTATAGAAATTTTTTCTAATTTTAAGTGATGAAGTTATAATTTTTATATATTTATTGCATGAAAAATTTATGTATAGTTATTTTTATAAGAAAATTACGAAATTTTACATCAAAATTTATAGATATTATAATTTTTATTAAAAAATATTAAAATTTGTAATTTTTTTAGGAAGTATGTAACAACACGTACATGACTATTGTAAGCATTATTATATATGTACATCTATGAAATTAATTCCTTATTTTTGTTGATTCTATCCAAAATATAATAACAATTGTGCTATTCAAATAAAATTGCATCCAATTCATTAGAATTTGTGTAATAAGTGTTTCACGCTGACAAATTAGATGAAAAGTAAGTATTTATTATAAATTTAAAGGATTAATTTATAATATTTTTAATATTACTGTAGTACTAATATTATTTGGCATAAATTAATAGGTAAAATAAATATATTTTAGGCTTTGCTTGGAAGATATTTACAAGTAATTATTAAATTAAATCAATGATGCGGACTGTGATGTGGAGGCATACCCGTACTTTCTTTTTTTAATGGAACTTAACATTTAGTTTTTATTATTTTAATTGCACGGGCAAAATTATTGCTATAAACAAATCGAGAAGCCAAAATAAAAATCCATATGGTTGAGAATTTTAAAAGAAAGAAATTAGTGATGAGGAGAAAATATATAGAGGTAGTGGTTCAATAAATAAATAAAGAAAAGAAGAGTGTGACACATTTTCCGAATTTCTTAAATATCTGCCTTTCTATGTACATGCATGGACCTCAGATGGCCCAGGTGTGAATGTGTCATTTTATTATACAAAGCAAGTTAGGTTTTATCACGTAAAATGAGCTATTAAATAAAAAAAATCCTATGAATCTATATGTTCAAAATTCAAATATTAGGTAGTGTAAGTTTTCTTATTATTCATAACACTAGATATCTATTTTTAATTTTTAATGGAAACTGAACTACGGTACTTATTATCAATAATGTTATATATATTAAAAATGAAATTTAAAATTAAATTTTAAATATAAAATAATAATTATCAATTAATAATGAATAATAAAATAAATATATAAAATTTAATTCAATAAATATAATAAATTTAAAATTTAATTAAAAATTATATTTTTGATATATGTAGCATTTTTTAATTATTATATATAATTATAGTATTTATGAGTGTGGCATGAAGAGTTGCGAGGCGTGCGGCTTTGGGTACCAAGAATGAGTCACAATAATGGTGATGCCATTGGATTTGACTAGGACGATTGTTATATGTGACCTACTTTGTATGCGAAATGCCATTTGGATAACTCCATGTAGTCAAAAACCTAAAAAAAAAAAAAAAAAAAAATGCACCCTTTGTTATCCTTGATAATTATGGGTATCTTAATTTACGGGATTCATGTTTGTATTGATTAGTGATTATTTTGACAAAATATGTTGTCAATAAATGAAAGGGAGTTATAGATAAATTAATACAAATTCAAAGTATTATTTGGACTAGTGTTGTTTAGAAGAAAAAGAAAGCCTTTGTAAATGATATAATCAACTTTATATTTAAATGTCTAGAGCACTAGTTTAATTTGTTACGATGGAGAATATCTTTGTAAAATATAATTGTAAAATATTAAAATAGAGAAAAGTATTTTATTTATTTAATATTAAATATAAAAAATTAAAAAATAATTTATTCTATTTAAAAAAATTACTTTCATATTATATTTTTAAATATAATTTTTTTAATTATCAATATTATTAACATATTATTCTTTCATTAATATATTTATAAATGATATTTTTCTATAAAAATATTTTTCAATGAAAATAAGGATTTTAAGTGATATTTAATTTTCTTTGAAAATTTTATTTTTAATTATATCTTGAGTTTGATTTTAAAATTTTCTATGTATTTAGTATATTAAACTATTTCTATTGTTTAAACAATCTTCCATTTTTTTTTAATAAGAAAGATTTCGATAGGTGGGGAAAAAAGGACCTCCGTGAATGATATCCACGTAGGTAAGAGGATAAGAATGTATAGATTATTTCTAACGGACAGATAAATTTTTTTTTGTCTTTTATCTGCAGTCTACCCATTCAATTCTTACTGCATAATGGAACTAGCTTAAGCAGTAAGTTATTTTCAAGAAAGGGATTACATATCGAATGCGATAGCTAGCATTGGGCATTGAGAGAATTCAGATTCGCGACGAAAAGATAAAAAATTTTATCTGAATTTCCCTCGCCAATTCAATCAACCGAAATTGACACTACCTCAATGTAAAATGATAACAAATAAAATATAGCTCGTTTTTTATAATTAAAAGGGGAGGCAGAAAAAAAGTCATGTTGGTATTTAAAGAATTAATAATAATTAATTTTTCATAAAAATAGAATAATTTCAAAAAATTTTAATGAAAAGATAATGCATTAATAAATAATTAATGTAAAACTCATTTATACATTGAATTATTATATTTAACCAATTAACTAATGAATTCTATTTTGGCAAAACACCATCGGCTGTAAACTTGTAATAATATTATGAGCTTATATTTGATTTATTATTAGTATAAAGTATTTTGAACTAATTTAAAAATATTTAACAATTGTAAATAAATTTTGATAATTTTTTATTAATATAATAATATATAAATAGATGATAATATAAAATTAATTTAAATTAATTAAATTTAAAATTTAATATTATCCAATAAGTTTTAAGTCTTCACAACCAACTTTTGTTTTTGTTGACTTTTTCTTTCTTTTCTTTTTTTTCTTTTTGTGATTTGTTGACTTGTTCTTTTGCGCGGTTTGGAAAAGCTCCGTTTTGCTATCATAATAATGTCCACCGTCGTACGAATTTTTTTTCAATATAAAATTCATGAACTTATCTGTGAATTTGAAAGGAAATTAAATTTGAGAATGATGTGCTGTGGCTAGAACTTTTTATATACGGATTCATTTATTTTTCCAGCATAAATTATATTAAAGCTTAAAAAAAATCTATATTATATATATATAGAAAGAGAGATTATTACCAATTCACATTCCATTTTTCCTACGAAAATTTACATTTTGTGATTTTCAAATCAAAAAAATGAAATTATGCTTTGACACATTATTAAAACGGAGGTTGTATGATATGTATTCATTTAAATTTTCATTAAAAAATTAAGTCTTTATATAATTATTTCATTCAATATGATAATTTTTTTATAAAATTTAAAAAAATTATAAAATGGTTTTAATACAATTCTGAAAATATTTCTGTAACTTTTAATTTACTATTTAAATTTAAATATAATTTATTATCAACACAAATCAATTTTACATTATTATTCATTTATATATTATAATATTAATAAAATTAATAAAATTTTATTATTTTTATAAATTATCAATTTTTTAGTAATTGTAAAAAAATAATACATTAGTAAAATATTAAAATAAAACTTTTTATTATGCCCAAAATTTATATAAAAAATTACAAATTTTATAATGTAGTAAAAAAAATGTATCATCGTCACGAAGAAAATAAATCAGCAAAAGAGGTTGAAGTGTCAATATTAGAATCAAACAGACCATGTTTTTCAAAGGGACAATTCCCAAAGTAGCCGTATAAATCACATTGGAATCAGCTCCAATTATCTTTGGTCTCATTCACATTTTAGGGCATATATCAATTTTCAGATCCCATTTTTCAAAAGTAATTGCCAAGCAATTGGCTTGCAGGTCCCCATCCAATTCCAAGCAGTCCTTCTCTCTCCCCACCATTTACTGCCAATGGGTCCAAACAAAATTATGTGTTTACAGGGAAAAACAAAACAAAATTTGCTTGTTTGATTCATTTGGGGGACAAGAAACCTTGTGTCAGGGTCCCACATCGGGCAGGTGCGAACGCCAAAGTTAGCATTTAATAAGCCAGTCCAACAAGGACAACACAAAAATAGTGGCAAGATTTTGATTTTTATGTGGGATAGGATCTCTGGCCCTGCTGTGGGCCCCGCTGGATCAGGACCATCTGTCCCTTTATGACCGGCATGCCCTCCCATACACGTGAACCTGATTCCATATCCCCCACCTCCCTAGTCTTCATTATCTATCTTAATCTCTATTTTAATTTACTTAATTAATTAATTAAACATAGAAGTTTCATTAACAATTTAATTATTTATTTTTCCCCCAAGCAGAATAAAATAATGTCTCGTGACCAAGATGATTGGATAGAGGTATCATGCCGTTTACTCATTTCAAAAGATACGGATTCACGTAAATGTAAATGAATATAATTTATGATTAATAAAAATTAAATTTTTTACATTGTTAGCATTTTAATAAAATTATAATGATATATTTAATTTTAAAGAGCAATTATAATAAAATTAAAATTCTACAATAAAAAATAAATTAGGTGTTTTTTAATACAGGCGAATATTTCTACAATAATATTAAAAAATTACTATTGTTTGTGTTACTTCCCCCTTGTTTTTAAAAGATAAAATAATATCTCTCTTTTTCATGAACTTGAGCATTTTCTGTCCTCTAGTTTTGTGATAACGATGCATTGATTAAAATAAAAAATAATTTGCATTGTTTTTTTGAATTAATTAACTGTCTTGGTCATCCAGTGGAATTGGACTTACCACCTGAATAATTAATGAATTAAATATTTTGAATAAAATTTACAAAGGATGTTTCTACCTAGGAATCTAAGCAAAAGTTAGAGAGCATTTTTGCCAAAAAGGGCATTATTCCCTTTTGGTATGCTTTTTATAAAATTAATATAATTTACAATTTTTTAATCATATTATTGGCTTCTTCATACTTCACGCACCATAATGGAATTGGGCGCTAGTGGACAATATATGATATCCGATGCAGAAATATCATATATTTTTTCCTTTTTTTCTTCTTCGGCCTGCAATTTGATAGCATTTTAGACCATTGAATTTGTACATAGCCCCAGTATATATTCGTTTTCCATCAATAATTATAAAGTATTTCGTTCTCTTTTCTAGTTCCTGGACAAACTATATATCACTGTCAAGGAATAACATTTTTTTCTTCCTCTTTGAAATTTTCAATGCCACCCACCTCTACAGGGATCATACTCTTCTTTCACACATTGTTAATATAATATAATCTATCCTTTTAATTAACAACATTAGTTTGAACTCATAATTTTTTTTTAATGTATGACACATACTGTGGTTAAGTAATAATGTAAAATTTTGTTATTTAAGCCAGTAGGGTGGCATTTTATAGGAAGGGAGGGGTTTGAATCGCCATTTCTATTCCTTTTTTTCTTTTTTTTTCATTTAGTCGCATTATAGGTAGATTTTTGGAACAAAAATTACTCTTCTCAAATTCATAAGGATTAGTCAAAGGATCTGCCAGCTTTAAGTTAAAAAAGATTATTTATATATATTGAGAATTGTAGTAATTTCCATTTTTTCAATTAACCGAAGAAATTATACAATTAATCTAATGATAATAAAAAAGGCATTGAAGTGAATTTATTATCATCATTAATTTTTTATTTTTAATAAGTACATTTATTATAAAGATGAAAAATAATTAGTAGAGTTAATTTAAATATTATCTCTTATTTTATTATTATTTTATTATTATTAAATTAATAATATAATTTTTCTTGTGTAAATGAATTGCTAATCTTATGTATATTTTATGAATTATTTATGGGGGAAGCATCAATCCAGTTGGGCCATCTTTCACATATGCTTAGGCCAAAATAATAGACCACTGATTGTTTGCAATTGTTATCATGACATCCCAAATTGTATGATCTATAGTTTTCTATTGTGCCATCAAATTGCCGTGTGGAATTCTGATTGCCCATTTGGAATCTGGTTACGTTAGATATCATAGTCCGCTTTAGCGGTGATCTTTTTCTCCTTTCAATTTTTTATGTTTTCGCATTTGGATTATATACTAGAAATTGAGAAGTCATTGTTACATTATATGTCATATGCTTGGCTTCTAGTTAGTTATCAAGGGAGTAGCATTAATGGAAAGTCAAGCAAAATCACTCTTGAATGTTGGGTTAATATGTTAGAGATTAATTCAGGGAGTATTATGGAGCACACACAACCACTTGTGATAATGAAAATATGAATCTAACTGTAGTTGGTTGAAGTAGTTGTGATGATTAATGAGATTATTGTAATTTTTTTATCACAAATTTAAAATTTTCTCAATGTTAATCATATTTCAGGATAGATGACTCTTTCAAGAAAAATTTTCTAATATTACTGGTACTTTATTTGATAGGATTAGTAGAATATTTCATTCTTGTTATTTTTGTTATAAAAAATAAAATGATAAATCATTTTATATTATAAAATTTAAATATGTTATTTATTTTTTAATGTCATTTAATCCCTTAAAATTGCAAATAGCATGATTAATTAAATCTAAACCGAGTTTTTGTTTTTTTGCTAAAATAAATCTAAATCAAGTTACATATATTAATTAAATCTAAAAGAAGTTTTTAATATCTTTGAAATTAAGGAGATGATGAGTTTTTTAAGTCCAACGCTTATCTAATAATTATACATAGAAGTTACCATGTTTGGTGGAAAAGAATGGAAAGAAAAGGGAAAAAAATTTTAAAATTTGAAAATATCATTTGTGTGGATTGGAAAAAGAAAAAAAAGAAGAGAAAAGAAGATAGATTAATATTATTTTTATATATTAAAATTCTAAATTTTTATATTCTTTTTAATTAAAATCCAAAATTTTCTTTTCATTCTTTTTATTTATTTATCTACTCTTCCGAGCATGTATTAATGTGATTAAAAAAAGTTGTTGATAACTTTTCAACGTTTAGCACCACCAAGTTAGGCGACTCCATAAGCAGTTTGAGCCACCGTGGACCCCTCAATTTGGTTACAATGACCTTTGATCTTATTTTCAAAGTACTTGCTTTGGTTACTCATTTCAAAAGTCGCTCTCGCTCTCGCTCTCTCTCTCTCTCTCTCTCTCTCTCTCTCATTGTTGCAAATTTGACCTAAGCATGATTGTACATTTGGCTCGTCTTCAATAATTTAGTGAAACAAAATCCAAAAAGTATAAAGAAACAAAGTTAAGAAGACCTATAATTAACAATAATGGCTGATTAGAAAAGAATTGAAATGTAACTTGTAATTGAGAGGGACGGTTGGATTACACTAATTAAGCACAATCCCTAATTTAGTGCATCCACACTCATTAAGGTGGGTCCCCCACCACACCCTCTAAAATGAGAGTGATGGCATGACATTTGATTAATTCAATAAACAATTTCACTACTATTCGGTGATTAAACAAAAAGAGTAAATTAACTTTTTAAAAATCGGTATCTTAGAAAATAATTCGGATTGCCAAGGTATTACAATTTTTTAAATAATATGACCTCAAACCTCTTATAATCATTTGCAGCAGAATTTAAATTTAAGATATCATCGATTGAAAATAATAAATTTTATTATTTTAACCACCTTAAAGATTAATATTAATTATTAATTTTGAATTACATTTTTTTAAAAATTTTAAATTCTTAGATTTTCAAAGAACACATCTCATGAGAAATTTTTTGTTGAGTGGTTCATTGAACATTAAAATTCCCTAAATTTTCCAAAGTTTTGAATTGCCTTTACGCAAATCATCAACCAAGTATGAAAATCATTGCCAAAGGGAAAGGCAAACCAACACTAACCCACAAATGCTCCATGTCTCCCTTTATAGAAAGAGACGTGCAAATGAATAAACCAATCCATTTTCATTGTTTTGGCCCCATTTTCTCTATAGAATCACACATCCACTTCATGTGGGACCGTATGACCTTTCCCACTCACTTCCCCATCTTCTTCTTTTCCCAATAATATCCATTTGGTTAAGTAAAATTGCCCATTAAACATCATTATCCATCAATGTAGCTGTAATTAATTAGGTTTACAAAAATCAAGGGCACGTTCAAATCCATCGTCACGTACACACCACGCACTTGGCCACCAATTAGGACAATGACACTCAAACCAATGGCATTTTCTTTTCTCTAGGAGATAAAGGGAAAGCCCTTGTGAGTAAGCATCTAGGCCCATTCTTATTGCTTTCCTCTATTTAGCAAAAGGTGAGCCAAAGATTAAACCATCTTAATTTTTGATTACTTGCAGAAGAATATATAATTTATTCACAAATAAAATTAGTTACTTGTATATATAACATAATTTAGATTTAACTTTATTTTTCTACTGAAATTTGATAAATTACTGTGTGTGAAATTAGTAAATTAAAATAAGTATAATTGTATTAGTAAGAAATTAATTTAGTAAAAAATATATTAATTCTGAGTAAACTCTATCTATTATTAGATAGGAATTCAAATTTTGGAAACAATTTTCATTAGAAGAGAAAAAAAATCTATTAATACTAATTTCTAAAATAATTATCTCATTTGATATCTCATAAAAATAAAAAATAATTATAATTGTAACTTCTTAAATTTTCTTAATTGATCAGATTTGCAACCTCCAATTATTTATGTTTTATGTTTGAATCTCGTTACTAATAATTTCAAAAAGTTAAACAATATGTAACTATTAAAAGTGTAAATATTTGACTTGTTTTTATTTTGAAATAAACAATGTATTTAAAAAGATAAATGTAGTCACATATATTATTGTTTTTATTTTAAGAAAACTTCACAATTGTTATAAATTACCCATAAATAAGTTTCCATACCCCTCTAAATTGATAGCATATATTTTTTTTTTCTGGGAATCCAAATGGCTGTTTGTGAGACTTGGTGCATGAAGTTGGCCGCATACAAATTCCAATAAATTCAATTTGAGGGGTTTGGGAGTGTGGGGCTGCTGCTTATAGTATTGGGACAGTACAAAGCATAGAATATGGATCCAATTAAAGAGGGCATGGGAGGGCCATGATAAGGACTCCAACTTTCTTCCCTTGTGAAAGGGCTCACTTATGTATTACTCCCATCATCTTTGAAATGATTTTGTTGCTTCCTTTTGTTCTATCCTAACACATAATCTTTTCCTTCTCTAAAGTGGTTTGGCCCCACTACTTTCCCATCTTACAAGTCACTTGAGAAAAAAAATTGATTAGACCTAAGAGGGTAGATTGAATTGAAATTTAATGGCGTTGGCCCCGTCCTCTCCTCCATTTTGTATATGACATGTCCCTAATAAATGTGAACCACAAAGTCTAAAGGTACCACAATAAAAGGCAATCAAGAAAATTCAAAGAAATTTTGGTTTTCAATTGACATCTTGCTATTTGAGTTTGGCCAAACCTTAAATTATATTGCCTTCTGAAATTATCGTTGAAGTTGATAGGTATTAAGTCGTTATTTATTTTAAAGTATTTTAAATAATGTTTGATATTTTTTAAGACTTTTTTTTTGCTGCATCTCAACTTTAGAATCTATATATATATATATATATATATATAATAGATTAATTATTTCTATTATTATTTAAAAATCTTTTCTCTCCTTAAAAAATTATAGTATAACATTGATTAATCGTAAATTTAAAGAGAAAAATAGATGCAACAATCATACAAATCTTATAAATATTATATATTTTTTTTCAAATGCATGATAAATCAATTTCTCTGAAAAATCTCTTCTCTTTTAATTAAGCCAATTGTCTTTTTTTAATTTTTTTAAAAGAATAAATGCTAATACAAAGAATTTGGCCCGCTAGATTGTCAATTTCCTTTTATTTAAGTAATTATCTTTCTCTTCCCGCTCTAGTACCAAGCATTACTTTAGGATGATGCAACCCCTGTATTGGCAGTAGCCTAGCTGGCTTCTTCCATCTTCTTGCCTTTCTTACATTCTCTTATTCTCATCTTACTTTGTAAGGGTAACGGGATGATATGTTTGTTTTGATAGAAAAGGCACATTGGGGGTCAAGATAAGAATCCACTACCTCTCAAAAGAAATTAAGAGGGCACAAATCATCCACCTAGAAAGAAATCATATCTCACAACAATGAAATTTTGCTTTATGTGGGAATTTCAATGACCTGCCATGAGCCTACTTTACAAGTGATGATGAATTTTGGTATGATGGGTGGTGGAGTGAGGCTAAAGATAAGGACATTAGTTTATTGCAAATTTTGAATGCTAGAACACATCCCACTATGGATGAAACATGGAAAAGAGAAAACTAAAGTAAGCACAAAAGGGTAAAAAGAAGCAACATTTGCAACTGTTCTTTTTCCTCTTGGCTTTGGTCGGATCGGTGTTGTGGGGAAGTGTAAACATCAGCCTCCCCCACTAACATAATTTCCATGTGCCAAAGAGCACCTAGTCTTACTCACCCCATTAATGGGTCTTGAAGATTATGGTTGCAAACCCATCACTTCATGTTTTGGAGAAATTTTTAAGCAAACTTTATTCACCATAAATTACAAAAGAGAGAGAGAAAAAAAGAGATACAAATATATAATACTTACAAAATTTGTTGACATATATAGAATTTACATTTATTATTATGCATATCTTTTCTTAAATTCACAATGAATAATTCTTATACTAATCTTTTTTATATCTTGAGAAAATGATTATGCCTCTATTATAATTTTTTTTTCTCTCTTGCTTCTTAATGTGGACTTTTTCTAATCTAAGATTGTTCTAAATAATAGTTCCTTCTTGTATGCATTAGACATTCTTGCAAAAGCTAAACTTTACAACTATTCATGTTCTTTGGTTGAGGTAAGTGGGCACTCATGATATCTAGTGTTATATAAATAAGATTTTGTATGTGGATGGATAGAATGCAAAGTAAAGAGCTTGGACAAACCATTGAAGCTATTGTAGTTATCGATCTCTTATCAAGAGCTTGGTTGACATAGTCGTACTATGTACTATGTAGCCGCCCTTACCCACTTTGAAAAATAGAAGAAAAGGCTCAATGCATTTCCATAGCATGCATGTGCTGGCACGTTCCAAAACTTCGTTAAATGACTCCACTTGGCTCAATTAAGAACATGCTTGCTCCAAAGCTTGCATAGTAAAGATAAAACTAAAACAATCAGCACTTTCAATAATTTAGTAATTTTTAATGTTGATTTAAAACTTTTATTTTATCTTGAATTTAAATTTAATATCTTAAATATATTATATGACTAATCATTTTTGCTATTAAAAATAAAATAAAATAAACAAGAAAAAGTAGAAAATTTTCTTCCTCGAAACTCTATGAAAGTGACGTATTCTAACTCGTGAATTAAAGAATTTAGGGTGAGATTATAAAGAATCATTTATCACTTTGGATGGAATATATTGAGGGAAGGGGGAATATATATATTTGTTATGATCATCAAAATATGGGAGTACATTTTTATTGTTCTGTCCCCAATTCAACTTGTGAATAAGAAAGGTTAGGTCCACATTTATAATGGGCCATAAAATTTTTGGTGTTGGAATTAAAATTCCAATCTTGTGAACATGACTCTGCAATATACCTCTCTTTGTTGGTTTTCTCTCGTGCTACTGTTTTTCACATCATCTTTTTGGGATAAAAAGAAGAAAATAGAGCCTTAAGGCACAAGGTTCGATCCGTTGTTCTTGTTAAAATCATGTACACCACAGGTTTTTCTCATGTTAGAAGACGGTTTGCAGTGTCCCTGCACTTTAGATGATGACGTGTCCACTCACATGATCTTTCCAATATTTTCATATATCTAATCTAATCAACTCATAATTCAATAATTAGTGGAGGATAAGTGGGATAGATCAAAACTTTAAATCATATGTAATATCATTGTCATTCACTCGATTTTGAATCTTTAATGGTGAATATTGAAGCTGAGAAATGTGAACGTGTTATTTTACTTTATTGATATTAATTTTATTTTTTTGCACTCACTTTTAATTTATTTTTTTATAGATCGAAAAATTTGTAATTATATAAATTTTATTATCTATTATATTTAAGTGAACGATCACTTTTCATTTTAAATAGTGTAATATGCATTTTTTTTTATTTTACTTTGTTATTCTGACAGTACATGCACCGTTATAGAGCACTATCAACCAAAATGGCAACACCCTGTTATATGTTCCGTTTATATATTAACAACCCAATTGTTAGTATCTTCCTCTATTATATATATATATATTCAATTGGACCTAGTGGGCTGCACTAGTGTAAGACAGTATGTCACTGTTATATAAATAGCACATGCACTAGCAATAACCTATCCCATCTAGGAAATTAACTTTTTATTCAACCGATATTCTTAAATAGTGGTATTATTTTGTATACATTATTTTTCTTATTATCTTTCATGTATTAACATAAGTTCAGTTAAATTAGCCCACTTATTTAAAATAGATAAACTAATTTCAACTCAAATTATAATTTTTTTTTAGGGACAAGATGACTTGTAAGATAATTACACATACAAGAATTATTTCTCTTTTTTTTTTAAGAAATTTTTTTTTCATCATATATATATATATTTGTTATAGAGAAAATTATTGACCGGCGGGGAAGGATGAGAAAGATCAGTTTTTTATTTTATTTTTTACGGGGAGAATCATTTAAATAATTTTTATGGGAATTGAATATAGGATTTACACAAAATCCACGAATCTTGGCCAAACGAGGGCTTTAACCCCCTTCTTTCAAATTTCATTTTTTTTTTCTTTTGAAAAATGAATTGAAAAAAATCTGCATACACTTCTTCCAAAAATTAGAACGATTTCATAAATTTTTTGATAAATTATGCATATATATTAGCCCAAAAAATATATACCTACTTTCACTTTGAATTTAGAATTATTCAAATCTTAAAAATATGGATGATAACCTTTGAATTACAGGAACAGGTGATACCCATTAAATCAAGAGAAACTACCTCATCAACAAATAGTTGCTTCACGATGATAAACTGACTGTCAAAATATTTTAGATCTAATAGAAAATCCTGAATCCTCTCTTTTGAGAAAAATTTATTATTTATTATACTTGTATCGAATAAAAATTAATTTTATATCTAATAAAAAATATGAAAATATTTTAGAGTAAAAAAAGAAAGAGGGAGAAACTACTTCAATTAAATCTGAATTCTCTTTATTTTTTATATCAATTTCAAAAAAATAAAAACATAAATTTTATTTTAAAATCTATTATTTTTAACCGAAATTGATAATTTTAAATAAAAAATTTATATTTATTTTTTCCTCAAATTTTATTTAATATTTTTTTAAAAAAAATGCACAATTTCCAAATCTATTCTGATTTGACCCATTATTGTGGTCCAGCAGGCACCCACTTACTCCCGCTGATAGTTCTAATGATGATAGTTGAATAACATAAAAGTTTTTGTACTTCCATACCAAGCCCTCCAAACCTGACAAAACAAAGAGGACCACATTGATAAAAACGGGGAGGATGGTTGCGGTTTAATGTGTTGGGCCTGAGTGACGCTGGGCTCCACTTCAACGGCAATTACGATCTGACCTATTTAACACAACAATGTCTCTGTTATAATAAGATCTCACTCTTTCTGGGTTTATAATGGAATAACAGACAGCGACTGCACGCTGCATGGCTTAGGCTTGTCCCCACACCTTACCTTCCGTTCACAGAATGTGTTGGTGTGAGGTGGGGTTTGCACTCTCCATGTGCGGATCATTCACTGATGGCAATGTATTTTGTTTGAGTTCCTTTTCGGTAATTTAAAGTCATAAACTGACAAATATATTAAATATGGCAAATTTTCAAAACTAAGTGCATTTATTAGTCTGTGGAACTTGGAAAAACAATAGGTATTACCTACATTTTTGTCTATTAATTAGAATTATTACAATAGGTTGGACCTAATGAATTAATTTGAGATTAATATAATTTTTTCTATTTGAGAATGATATTAATACAAAAAATAATAATAGTAAGTTAATCTAATAAATGAGCGGAATCAGTAAATATTAATCCATCCAATTATTGAATTAATCTATTAGTGTAATAATATTAACAAATAATAAGTAATTAATTTATTTTTATTTATATATTTAATATTATTAACATATATTATATAAGTTAATAAAAATAAATAATTACATTAAAATTAAAAAATATTTAATATTAAAATTAGTGAATTTATATATTTAATATTATCAATATATATTACACAAAGTTATTAAAATAAATAATTATAATAAAATTATAAATTATTTGAGAAATTAAATTTATCATTATAAAACTTAAAAATTAATAAAAAATGATTATGCAAAGTAATTATTATAACTAAATATATATAAAATAATTGTCATAACTAAATAAATATATTAATTATAGTAACAAATTATTATTAATACAATAAAATATTAACGTATTCATACATATATTTTAAAAAATTTTCCCATTAAAAATTGTTGTACTTTGATTTATTTATTTTTACTATTTTAATTATATCTAATAATAATAAATTTTTAATTCATACTAATAATAATTAATTTTAATTAAGTAATAATGTGAAATTAGTAATAAATGAACAAGTAATGTAATAATAATAAAATATAATAGGTTACAAAATGTATTTTAGATTATCTAGTAAAAATTGACCTGAGATTGATATTATAATGACTCGATCTGATGAAAAAGTCATCTGACTTGAGATTGATTTAATGTAGAATTTTTACCTGTTAAATTAGTTTCGTAAGGTTGGGTTATCCAATTTCGACATTTTTACTATTAATTCATCTTTTTACAATAAAAAGTGATAAACAACAACAACAACAACAACAACAACAACAACAACAAGAATAATAATAATAATAATAATAATAATAATAATAATAATAATAATAATAATAATAATAATAATAATAATAATAATAATAATAATAATGGAGTAGTAATGGTAATGACAAAGATAATGGTAGTAGAAATGATTGTAAAAGTAATAGTAATAACGATAATAGTGGTAATAATGATGATATTGGTGATGGTGATAATGATAACAATGTTAATAGTGTTAGCAATATTGATAGTTGTGAGAAAAAAAATGATTATAAATATAATAATAAGAGTGGTTAAATCATTGAATGCTTATATGTAAAGATTAAGAATCAAATTATAATAAAGATTTTAAAGAATATTAGATGCTACTTGAATGAAAATTTCTAAAAATAAAAAAAGGAGTTTTAATTTTCAAAGAATAACATAATGCATTGCAATACTTTAGGAAAAGAAAAAGATTCGAACAAAGAAACTTATTAAATGTAAGTAAAAATAACATACTCCACTGTGCATTAGACAAGCAGTAACTTAAAGATTCAATTTTTTAATTTTATTTTTAACCACTTAAAATCTTCTTCAAGAGAAAAAAACATTCTAAAAGTAACAAAAGGTATATTACTATCAGAAGTGTTGGAAGAAAATTCACCTTAATATTCTCAAATGAAATAGTTACTTGCTTGTAATTATTTTATCAATTCTTCTTCCAAAGTGTTGTTGTGAACCATATATTAAAAATCTCTTTTATTTATTTTTTGTTTGATTGATATTGTCTCTAATAAAAACATAAAAATAAAAGCTAATTAGTTTTTCATTTCCTCATCTTTTGCCTCTATTAAATATTATATTAAAAAATGTAATAAAAATATTTTACACTAACCTTTGTCATATATATGGACCAAATTATTGACTCATATTATATTAATATTATAATTTTTTTTATGTATGTCTCTCCTAAATACGATAACAAAATCCAATTATATTATACTCCACACCTTACCATCAAATAATAAAATCTTGTAATAGGCATAATTTTGTAAATTTATATGAGAATAAAGGTTATTAACTCTTATATTACTAGTTATGATTGGCTCCATTTATTTCATTAGAAAGTATTTTTAATAGAAAATTATTATTTACATGTATATTGGTATAAGAGTAATATATCACTTATGTTTGCCGTTTGAAAAAATGATACCTAAACTTACATTAATAGAGGAAAGCAATTCCTCTTTGAATTATTCATATTTAATATTATACAAAAAATATTTTTTTCATATTTTAATATTTTATAATTATATTTTATGAAAAAAAATACTTTCTATCAAAATAAACAAAGTTTAAAATGATACCTTTTAAAACTAAACCAACCTTTGAACTAGTTCACTAACTAATTCACTAATTAAACCAATTTTAATTTTAAAATTATAAATTATATATATTGATAACATATATTTAAAGTAATAAAATACAAATGGTATAACAATAATTTATGTTGTAAATAATTGAAAAAATAACACAAGTTCCATCAAAATAAAATTGCAAAAGTATTAGACCTTAATTGTTATAAACTTATAAAATTTTATTTTTAAAAAAAATAAAATTTTCAAAACAAAAGCTAATCCAATTTATCAATTTTGCTTGTTCATATTGGTTTATGAATGAATCCTTTTGATTCATATGCATTTTTTTTTATCTAAATGCTTTAACTAGATAGTCAGTTAGTTCATTGTTTATGAGTCCAATTTTCAAAATTATAATTGAAATATAAAATTATATAATTTTTATATGATTATATGATATTTAATTATATTTTAATTATAACTTTAATGTAATATAATGCTTATGATTGACATACTTCTCACTTTCTTAAATAAAAAAAATACTCTAACTATATATATACACATACACTCTAACTATATATATATTAAATGAAAGTCAAATTTTGCATTTTTTAGTGAGACTATCAATTGATAATTTTGAGAGAAGGGATTGAATTCTTTTTCAACTATTCCTTGTTTCATTCAAGTGTTTCTTCATTAATAATAGTATGTATTTTGATATAGAAAAATTTGAATCGAGGATAATACTTCCCAGTCTTACAATAGGATTGATTGATATATAATTTATGCTCCTAAAAAATGATTAAGAGATTAATTAAGAAGTTAATTTGTACTATAATTTTAAAAAAATATATTTGATCAAGTATTGTCTAATCAGGTTCCCTAAGAAAGTATGGGGTTTACATTGATTTTTGGTCCTCTCTTTGAATAGTGGGAAACTTCTTATTTATAGCCTTAAGTAAGATGATGGGCAACATGGTAGTGGCCTTATATGGAGGTTTTAGGCCATATCACATGAATTGAGCCGAATAGTTTATTGAACGTTGTTGGAACACATATCCCTGACTATTATTCCATGTTGAAAAGTGTGTTACATTTGAATGGGTAAGTATCGCATGCTTGGTGATACTGTCGATAGCTCCTTAGTCAATTAGCTTGTAGAGGTTTGTTCGGTCCATTACTTTTGATTTATTTATGTACCACCAATGATGGGTTTTTAAATGTTTGGTTAGGTTTGGGTACATGAGGTCTAATTGAAACACTAATATCATTTGCCTCATTTCTTCACTTGAAACATCATGTCGTTTTGCTTTTTAAGATAGTCTTGATTGTCATTTATTCATATAGGGAGTAATAAATGCTTTTTAAAGTGGTTTTAGTTTCCAATGCTTATCTTGGTCATTCCTTTTATTTGCTTATAATTGTTAGATTGCTAAGATGATGTAGATCTTTTCTTTTTTCTTTTTATCAATCTGGCATTGTAACCTATTGGAAACCATTTTGTTAGCCTAAGAGTTATAGCTTTCATTTCTCTTAATCTACTTAGTTTCTAGGTATTTTTCTTTTCCATTTTTTTAAAGCTTCCAATTTTATGCTTCATTTCTTTGACCTTAGTGATATGCTACCATTACTTTATTTGTTTATAGCTTGATTTTTCTATTGATATTTTAATTTTTCTGGTTGTGAAGGGAGCTTATGTTGATCATTGATTTATCCAACTTAACTATTACTTGTACATCTGCCCTATCTTTTTTAAAGGTATCCTATTTGCCTTTGTTTGGCCTTTAACTTTTAATGTATGAACTTGGACTTATCAATATTTCTTCAGATTCTGACCTAAATTATTTTATTGGCTCAGAGCTATCTTCTCTTATTACAATTATGGTTGGTTATTCAAAAGATAAAAATTGTATCAATTGAGCTAACATAGTTCATGTTAAATACCTTAAATTCAATTGGATAACTAATGAGATTAGGATTCAAATGTCATCTTTTTGGTGGCAGGATTAAAAATTTTTAGACAAGTTATAGGATTGGCATTTTCCAAATGAGCTTGATCGGACCATTATCCAATATTTCGCAACTTAAGATAATGAAAGGGTGTGTAGTTATGACCCTATGCCTTTTATCATGTTTTATAGGGATAATGGTGAAAATGAGATTGAATCCTCCTTTATCTTAGTTTCATCAAGATATTCTTTATGGTTTGAACGTGTGCCTAACCTAACTAACTTTGAATGCTTGGCTCATTATAGTTTGTTTTGAGATTGTAGCTCATGGCTTGGGAGGTATTCCATCTTTAGATAACTTTTTATTTTTTGTATATTTTCAAGTCATCAACTAGTAGATGTACCTATTTTAGCCAATGGCCTAATCAATCTTTTTTGAACAATTTGGAGTCTATTGTTAAAAATTGGAAGAATTTCTTCTTTAAGATTTGTATGGTAGATGACATACACCCATTCTAGTTGACTAATGAAGGGCTTTGCAATTTTCCTATCCAATGGGAAAAGAGAGTTGATAATTCAAAACTTTATTCTTTGGATACTTATTTACTAGATGATTAGGATTTGATCCTTCAAATGTTAAGTATAAATCTACTGGACTCCCTCACAATCTTATATACTTTCCTTTCTAAGTTTTTATATGTTATTATTGTTGATTAACTTCTAATGTACTTCTTTTGTAAGTGTTTGGCTTAGGAAAAAAGACTTTACTGCTAAGATGCTTCATGTTAGTGAAGACAGGTTCCATCAGGCTTGTGAAAAACACTTAAAGAATAGAGCTCTTCTAATTAACGATGCGAATAGTTCTAATAGCCTTTCTATATTGATGCCATCTTTGCTTGGTGAAACTATTGGATCTTTTGTTCCTTAATAATTTAATCCACTAATTCTTGTTAGTATAATTAAGGGGGATGCATTTGATCAGATTGCTTCTTATGACTACTCAAAGAAAAGAAAGATGAGTAAAAGTAGTGATGCTTTTAAAGGGAAACAAGTTGAGTTTACTATTGATGTTTCCACAAGTGATTGTTAAATAGCTTTATCTATTTTGATTCATAGTTTCTTATTTGAGGATTATACCTTGATGAATTGTTAGGTTTCATATATACTTAAGCAAAATGGATTTTTAAAATTTTATGTTATGTGAAACCTTCTCAGAATTAATACATAGAGACATAAATCAAGAATCAAGGATTACTTCTTGAAGTGCATATTCAAATCACGAGCACAGTCAAGTGATAGTGCCATTACGATATTCATATAGAGTGAATGATGACTTTTTAACCTTCACGAATTTATTAGGAAATGTCTCTCTCACAAGGAACTAAGATTTAATGTGCTTTTTAAGTTTTTATGTTGTTTTTTTGTGGCAATTTTTTTTATTTTATTTTTTAAAAAATGACACCTTTATGCTCCTTTATAAAGCTAAAAGCATGCCACTTTTCTAATCATACTAAGAAATTACCTTTAATTTTTAATTCCATTCAACCATTAATACCTTATCTTTATTATGGTGAGAGTCAGGAGAGATAAAGTTTATTCGTTAGTTATCTAATATTACCTTAATATTAATAATAAAATATTATTAGATAATAATATTATTTTATAATATGATTATCTAATTTCAAATGATATAATTATCTAATATTGCTTTAATATTAAATAATATCGTATTATATATTATATGAATATATATTATTACTTTGATAATATATAAGCACTAAATAACAAAACTAATTAATAGGATTTTAATCTAACTAAAACCTAATTAATTATTATCTCATTCCTACCCCTTTTGTATGATCTTGTAGATTCTTACTATATTGACAATGACCTATTTATAGACCATAAACAATGAGTGACATCTAGTAATACATCATTGCTACCCAAGTAATAAGAATGTCTATAATTTGACATTCACCTAATGTGTGAATAACACTTTGCAACACAATCTTTTTTATAACAATATTTAAATTGAAATACAAGCATAGAATATGTCATCCTCATCAATGTTCAATCCTCATTTTTTAATACTAAGTAAACTAATTTAAATAAATGATTAATATCACATATTGATCCATTTAAGTATAGCTATACATTTCTTAGTTTCACTTAATCAAGGAGTCCAAGGATATCTCTCTTTCAATATAGGAGGAATAAAATCCTATCTATATCACTTACATTTTTCTGTATGATTTGTAATACACCCAATTAATGCTTTACATGTCATCCCGGTTAAAAGTAATATACGATGGCATCAAAGTATGTAACTCCTCATGTAAGGAATCATAATAATTTTAGGTCAAAAGACTATATATAATGTGGTCATATGAGAATAACTAATGACATATGACAAACCATGTAATATTCTCACAATAGATTAGTCTAATACACCTATTTATTAAGAATGTATCCATGTATTAACTTGATATCACATATCCATGATTTATAATTATTAGTCACTATATATGCTAATTTTGATGTATTATTGCTATCCTTTTCGTAATAATATTTAACGAGGGACATTTTAAGAATTGTAAAACTATTCTAGAGATAATTATTATAATAAGTTATAAATTGCACAAATATTAAAATGAAATTACATTGCCTAAAATAAAATATGATACATTATGCATTATTACAATCATCTTATGATTGTCTCCTAAGACACACATACTAACATAAACTACCCTGGAGATGGTAAGCTTAACCTTGATAACTTAAATAATTTTTGCTGTAAGGATGCTAATTTGTGACCATATGTTATTGGATGATGGCCATAAAAGAAATATGTTTTTTATCAATGAGATCGATAATATGATATGCGATCAAAAATCCATCAGTGACTTAACCAGGGATGTCTTAGGCATACTTTTCCTAGTTCCAATGCTTGCTATCAAAAGAGGAAACTTGTAAAATTTAAAGGAATTGATCCTAATGTGGCCACTAGCTTATAAGATAAGTTAGATAAAGCTTTGGATAATTATTGAACATGCTAGGAGACTCTTAAAGAGTCTCAAGATAGTTATAAAGCTATCTGTTTAGAAGTTAAGCTTGTCTAGTTAGAAAAGATAGAAGTATAGACTTAATTTAAATTAGAGGAAGCTAGACTAGAAAATAACCTTTATTTGAAAAAGGAAGAGCTAATAAAGACTTAAGAGGAATTAACTCAAGTTTATTCCAAAATTGTTGTTATCCAAGACGAGATCAATAAATTTGATGAATTCTTTTATGGAATATTTTTACGAGGTTTCAATAAGGTAGCTGAATAGGTGAAATTATTTAATCCCAACTTAGATATTGAATTTTCCTAAATGTTAGATAAGAAATAGATTAAAGATCTTGAATCGAATTCTTATGGTCTAGACACCTAATCAATTTTAGTTATTTAATTATTTTGAGACCTATGTGTCCATCATAAGCATCTTGTCCTTGTACTTTGATCTTATTTGGATGCTTGTGATGTATTTGATGGTGATGACACTATGCCTTTGTTTTTACTTTTATATTGGTCATTTTAACTTAGATTCTTGAGGCACTTAATGGTTTATTAATTTTAACATGCCTATTTTGCTTATTAATTATCCAATAGTCTGATTGAATGTAATAGATTGATGTTCAAAATTTCTAGCTGAGGATTTACTCGGATTTAATGGGTATGACCAAGGACCTACTCGAGCTTGATAAGTATAGCTGAGGATTTGTTTGGGTTTTATTTTAAAACTTTTATATATGTTTTTTCAAATAAATACCTTTTTCCTATATCATGTTTTCATTATAAGTGCCTTAAATCAATAGTCATATTTGATAGAAGTACTATTTCAAGTGAGACATGTTCTTAGTCTGAGGGATTAGCTTTCCTTGCAAAGTTTCTAGTTGATACCTTATTCTACAACACTTTCTTAACTAGCTTGCCATTTTGAGTGATTGTCTTGCTCTATTTTTTTTTTTTATAAAACTAAGTCATTCTCTCTAAATGATCTTTGTTTAACCTTTTTGTTAAAGAACCAAGCCACTTTGTTTCTTATACTCAACAGATCGAATTTAGGCACCTTCTTTTACTTCTTCTCGTAACTCTAACTCCTTCTCATATCATATTGTATTTTCCTTGTCCAAGTATAAGATTTATCAATTGAATTGTTTGCCTAATTCTATTAAGAGCATTGCTTTAACTTCATAAGTTAGTCTAAATGGTGTCTTTTTTGTGGCTATTTGAGGAGTTGTCTTGTATAACCATAGTACTCCAAGGTGTTTATCTACCTAATTCCCTTTAGCTCCTTCGACCTTTCCTTAAGCCTTCAATTGTGATTTTATTTGCTAATTTAACTTGTCCATTTGTTTGGGGTTGCTCAACTGATAAGATTTTCTATTTTATGCCTAAATTGCTTCTTGTAAGGAATGTTAGTATAATATTTCACAATTATGAATGTTCATCCTTTATTTTTCATACTTTTTTTTTGTAGAAATGGGTGAATTCTTTTCTAGTAAATCAACTTCCACTATTTATGATTATTACTTTGGGTAATCTGAATCTATAAAAGATGATAGGAAAACTACTTAAATAATAAAGAAATAAATGTTTCAATAAGTTGTGCAACCTTTTCTACTTGTAAATGATGAATTTCCAAACATACTGCATTGCAATACTCTAGGAAAAGAAAAAGATTCGAATAAAGAAACTTATTAAATGTAAGTAAAAATAACATACTCCATTATATATTAGATAAGTAATAACTTAAGGATTCAATTTGTTAATTTTTTTTTAACCACTTAAAATCTTCTTCAAGATGAAAAAAATTTCTAAAAGTAACAAAATGCATATGATTATCAGGAGTGTTGGAAGAAAATTCACCTTAATATTCTTAAATGAAATAGTTACTTGCTTGTAATTATTTATTTATTCTTCTTCCAAAGTGTTGTTGTGAACCATATATTAACAATCTTATTTATTTATTTATTGATATTGTCTCTAATAAGAAAATAAATATACAAGCTAATTAGTTTTTCATTTCCTTCTCTTTTGCCTCTATTAAATATTATATTTAAAAAAATATAATAAAAATATTTTACACTAACCCTTGTTATAAATATGGACTAAATTATTCACTCATATTAAATTAATATTATAGTCTTTTTTATGTATGTATCTCTTAAATACTATAACCAAGTCCAATTATATTATGCTCCACACCTTACTATCAAATGATAAAGTCTTATGATGGGCATAAGATCATTAATTTTATATGAGAATAAAAAGAATAAATTATGGTTATCAACTCTTATATTGATAGTTATGATTGGCTCTATTTTTTTATTTGAAAGTATCTTTAATAAAAAAATATTATTTATACGTTTATTGATACAAGAGTAATATATCACTTATATTTGCAGCTTAAAAAAATGATACCTAAACTTAGATTAAAGAAGGAAAGCAAATTCCTCTTTGAATTATTCAAATTTAATATTATACAAATAAAATATTTTTTTTATATCTTAACACCTTATAATTATATTTTATGAAAAATACTTCCTGTTGAAATAAATGAAACCTAAAATCATAGCTTTTAAAATTGAACTAACCTTTGAACTAATTCACCAATTAATCTACTAGTTAAACCAATTTTGATTTTAAAATTATAAATTATATATATTAATAATATATATTTAAAATAATAAAATACAAATGGTATAACAATAATTTATGTTATAAATAATTGAAAAAATAACACAAGTTCTATTGAAATAAAATTGCAAAAGTATTAGACCTTAATTGTTACAAAATTATAAAAAATTTATTTTTTAAAAAACATAAAAATTTCAAAACAAAAACTAATGTAATTTATCAATTTTGGCTTTTTTGTATTAGTTTCTAAATGAATCCTTCCTATTCATATGCATTTTTTTATCTAAATGATTTACCTAGATAGTCAGTTAGTTTATTATTTATTGGTCTAATTCCTTAAATTATAATTAAAATATAAAATTATATAATTTTTTAAATAATTATATGACATTTAATTATATTTTAATCATAACTTCAATGTAATATAATGTTTATTATTGACATACTTCTCACATTCTTAGATAAAAAAAAAACTTTAACTATATATATATATATATATTAAATGAAAGTCAAATGTTGCATTTTATTAGTGAGATTATCAATTGATAATTTTGAGAGAAGGGATTTAATTTTTTTTCTACCATTTCTTTTTTTTTTTCATTCAAGTGTTTCTTCATTAATATAGTATGTATTTTGATATAGAAATTTTTTAATTGAGGATAATACTTCCTAGTCTTTAAGATAGGATTGATTAATATATCATTTATGCTCCTACAAAATAATTAAGAGATTAATTAAGAAGTCAATTTGTATTGTAATTTAAAAAAATGTATTTGATCAAGTATTGTCTAATCAAGTTCCCTAAGAAGGTATAGGGTTTACATTGATTTTTGGTCTTCCTTTTGTACAATGGGAAAGTTAGTTATTTATAACCTTAGGTCAGATGATAAGCAACATGGAAGTGGCCTTCTAGGGAAGGTTTTAGGCTATATCACATGAACCGAACCAAATAAGTTTATCAAATGTTATTGGAACATGTATCCCCAACTATTATTCCATGTTGAAAAGGGTGTTACATTTGAATGGGTAGGTATTGCATGCTTGGTGATAATATTGATAGCTCCTTAGTCGATTAGCTTGTTGAGGTTTGTTCGGTCCATTGCTTTTGATTTATTTGTGTACCACTAATGATAGGTTTTGAGATATTTCGTTAGGTTTGGGTACAGGGAGTTCAATTGAAACATTGATATCACTTGCCTCATTTCTTCACTTGGAACATCATGCCATTTTGCTTTTCAAGATAGTCTTGATTATCATCTAGTCGCGTGGGGAGTAATAAATGCCTTTTAAAGTGGTTCTAGTTTTCAATGCTTATCTTAGCCATTCCTTTTGTCTGTTTATAGTTGTTGGATTGCTAAAATGATGTTGATCTCTTTTTTTTATATGTTTGGCATTATAACCTATTAGAAATCATTTTTTTAGCTGGAGAGTTATAGCTTTCATTTCTCTTAATCTACTTGGTTTCTAGGTATTTTTCTCTTCCATTTTTATTAAAGCTTCCAATTTTATGCTTCATTTCTTTGATCTTGGTGGTATGCTACCATTACTTTGTTTATTTATGGCTTGATTTTTCTATTGATGTTTTAATTTTTCTATTTGTGAAGGGAGCTTATGTTGATCATTGATTTATCTAGCTTGATTATCACTTGTACATCTACCCTATCTTCTTTAAAGGTATCTTGTTTACCTTTGCTTGGGCTTTAACTTTTAATATCTAATCTTGCACTTATCAATATTTCTTTAAATTCTGACTTAAATTATTTTATTGGCTCAAAAGTTAATAGTGCTACTTATTTATTTATGATTCAACTATCTCTTCTTATTGTAATTATGATTGATTACTCAAAAGATGAAAATGGCATCGACTGGGCTAGCATAGTTTATGTTAACTACTTTAAATTTAGTTAGATAAGTAACGAGGTAAGGATTCAAATGTTATCTCTTAGCGGTAGGATCAAGAATTTTTAACAAGCTATAAGATCAACATTTTCCAAATGAGTTTGATTAGATCATTATCCGATATGTTGTGACCCAAGATAATGAAAGGGTGTGTAGGTATGACCCTATTCCTTTATCATGTTTTATAGGGCTATCATGGTGAAAATGGGATTAAATCTTTCCTTTTCTCAATTTCATTAAGATATTCTTTGCGGTTTGAATGTATGCCCAACCTAACTAACTTTGAATGCTTGGCTCTTTATGGTTTGTTTTAAGATTGTAGCTTATGGTTTGGGATGTATTCTATTTTTAGATAACTTTTTATTTTTTTTGGTATCTTTTTGAGTAAGAGTGGCAATTCATGTCATTCGAATCAACCTATTATTAATCGTGTTATTCGTGTCAACTCATAGGTCACTTATTTAACTTGTTTAATAATTTTAAATAATAAAACCTATATTATAAAATTATTTATTAAATTTTATTATTTATTATTATTTTAAAAAATATTTTTAATTATTAATAAAATATTATTTTAATTTATTATTATTATATTAAATTAATAATTTTATATTTTTATTATATATATCTATTTATAATTAAAATATTATTTATTTTTTAAATAAAATTATTAAAAATTTAGTATAAACGTCAACCCAAATCTGAATAAACATATCAGGTTGTCATGTCATGTTAGAAATTGCCACCTCTATTTTTGAGTCATCAGACTAGTGGATGTACTTATTTTAGCAATGGCCTAATTAGTCTTTTTTGAATAATTTGGAGTTTAGTGTCAAAAATTAGAAGAACTCCTTTTTTAAAAATTTGTATGGTAGAGGACATGCATTCATTCTAGTTTACTAATGAAGAGCTTTGCAATTTTCCTATTTAATGGGAAAAGAGAGTTCATAATTCAAAATTTTTTTCTTTGGATACCTATTTACTAAATGATTAGGATTTGGTATAAATCTACTAGCCTCCCTTACAGTCTTACATACTTTACTTTCCAAGTTTTTATATGTTAATGTTGTTCATTGGCTTCTAATGTTCTTCATTTGTAAGTGTTTGGCTTCGGAAAAAAGACTTTACTATTAAGATGCTCTATGTTAGTGAAGATAGGTTCCTTCAAGCTTGTGAAAAACACTTAAAGAATAAAGCACTTGTAATTAATGATGGGAATGGTTCTAATAACCTTGCTATATTAGTGACATCTTCGCTTGATAAAACTATTGGATTTTTTATTCCTCAGCAATTTGATCCACCAAATTTTGTTAGCACAATTAAAGGGGAAGCATTTGATCAGATTGCTTCTTATGACTGGTTGAAGAAAAGAAAGATAAGCAAAATTAGTGACACTTCTAGGGGAAATAAGCTAAGTTTGCCATTGATATTTTCCACAAGTGACCATCAAAGGGCTTTATCTAGTTTAATTCGTAGTTTCTTATTTGAAGATCATGCTTTGCTAAATTACGCTAGAGATGGTAAGCTTAACCTTAATAACTTAAATAGTTTTTGGTATAAGGATGCCAGTCTGTGACCATATGTTATTGAATAATGACTATAAGAGAAATATGTTTTTTGCTAATGAGATTGATAATGTGATGCGTGGTTGAAAAACCATTAATGACTTAGCTAAGGATGTCTTGGGCATATTTTCCTTGATACCAATGCTTGCCCATCAAAAGAGGAAACTTGCAAAATTTAAAGGAATTGATCCCAATATAGCCACTAGCTTATAAGATAAGTTAGACAAAGTTTTAGGTGATCATTAAGCATGTCAAGAGAGTTTCAAGATAATTATAAAGCTGTTTGTTCAGAAGTTAAGCTTGCCTAGTCAGAAAGATGGAACTATAGACCTAGTTTAAATTAGAGGAAGAAAAATTAGAAAATGACCTTTATTTGAAAGAGGAAGAGCTAATAAAGACTCAGGAGGAGTTAGCTTAGGTTTATTTTAAAAATGTTGTTATCTAAGACAAGCTTAATAAATTTGATGAATTCTCTTATGGAATATTTTTACGAGGTTTCAATGAGGCAGCTGAATAAGTGAAATTCTTTAATCCCAGCTTGGATATTGAATTCTCCTAAAGGTTAGATGAGAAACAAGTTAAGATCTCTGATTGAATTCTTATGGTTTAGACACCTGATCAGTATTTGTTACTTAATTATTTTGAGACCTGTGTGTCCATTATAGGCATCTTATGCCTTGTACTTTGATCTTATTTAGATGCTTTTGATGTATTTGATGGTGATGGTACTATGTCTTTATTTACACTTTTATATCAGTTATTCTAACTTAGATTCTTGAGGCATTTAATGGTTTATTGATTTTAACATGCTTATTTTGCTTATTCATTATCTAATAGTTTGATTGGATGTAGTAGACTGATGTTAAAACATTTTAGCTAAGAATCTACTTGGGTTTGATGGGTGTGGCCAAGGACCTGCTCAAGCTTGATAAGTATGGCTAAAGATCTACTCGAGCTTGATAGTATGACTAAGGATTTGTTAAGCCTTAATGGTTGTGGTTGAAGATCTGCTTAGGCTTTATAAGTGTGGCCAAGGATTTGTTTGGGTTTTATTTTAAAACTTTTATATATGTTTTTTCAAATGAATACCTTTTTCCTTTATTATGTTTTCATTGTAAGTGCCTTAGAGAGATCAATAGTCATTCAAAGGAAAACACTATTTCAAGTAAGACATGTTCCTGGTCTAAGGGATTAGCTTTCCTTACAAAGTTTCTAGTTGATACACCCTATTCTATAACACTTTCTTAACTCAAAATGGTCCTTACTAGGTAAAGTGCTAGCTTGCTATCTTGAGTGAATTGTCTTACTCCATTTGTTTTTCACAAAACTATGTCATTCTCTTTAAATGATCTATATTTAATGTTTTGTTAAAGAACCGAGCCACTTTATTTTTATACTTAGCAGATCGAATTTAGGCGTCTTCTAATAACTCTAACTCCTTTTCATATCATATTGCATTTTCCTTGTTGAAGTATAAGATTTATTAATCAAATGGTTCACCTAATTCTATTAAAAGCATTACCTTAACTCCATAAGTTAGTTTTAATGATGTCTCCTTTATGGTTATTTAAGGAGTTATCTTATATGACCATAGTACTTTAAGGTGTTTGTCCACCTAATTCCTCTTAGCTTCTTCGACCTTTTTCCTCAGGCCCTCAACTATGATTTTATTTGCTAACTTGTCCATTTATTTGGAGTTACAACTGATGAGAATTTCTATTTGAAGCCTAAATTGTTTCATGTGAGGAGTATTAGTATAATATTTTACAATTATGAATGCTCATCCTTTATTTTTATACCTTTTGCAAAAATGGGTGGATTCTTTACTAGTAAATCGAGTTCCATTATCTATGATTATTACTTGTGGTAATCCGAATCTATAAAAGATGATAAGAATATTAGTTAAGTAATAAAGAAATAAATATTTTAGTAAGTTGTGCGACCTCTTCTACTTGTAAATGATGAATTTTCAAATATTTTTTTTATATTTTTAATACTTATCAAAGCAAATAGCTTAGCTTATATCTGCTTTATAAAATAATCCATTGCTATGATAAGGAATTTTTATTAGCTTATGGCTTTTGGGAATGGCCTTAGTAGGTTGATCCTTTATTATGCAAATGGCAAAAGCATAGTTACTGTGTGTAACTTTATCGCTAGCTTTCTAGGCATTTTTCCATGTTTCTGGAAATTATCACACCTCTTTACTAAATGCAATATATCACTTTTCATAGTTAGCCAAAAATATTTAAATTGAATTGCTTTTGATACTAAGGTCTATCCCATCATATGGTTATCACATATGCCTTCATGGAGTTCTCTTAGTACATAATATGCTTTGTCAGGTGTTAGGTATTTTAACATTGATAAGGAGAAACTCCATTCGTATAGCTCTCTATTTTAAAGAAAAAATTAGGTTAATATTTTGATCAACTTTTTAGACTCTTCCTAATTGATAAAAAATGCTCCAATGGTTAGGTATTGCATTACTAATGCCATCCATGTCACAACTTTTACAACTTCCATTACTTTAGTTTCCTCTATGCTCAACACTCAAATTATTTCTTATATCATTATTTGATTGTTGAGAGCTACCTTTACACTTGCTAATTTTACTAGCATATTTGCTTAATTATTTTGCTCAATTGAAATTCATTTTATTTCGTGGTTGGAAAGATATAGGAAGTTTCTTGCTTTTTAGGCATATTATTTCAACATTAGCTTCTTTATCTCATACTCCTCATTAATCTAACTTGCGACCAATTAGGAGTTGCTTAACATCAATACTTGTTTGGCTCCTACTTCTTTTATCATTTGCAATCCTATTATTAAGACTTCATACTCAACTGGGTTATTAGTGGTGTAAAAGTTAAATTTAAGGGAATATTCTAGGGCTAACCTATTTGGTTCTTTAAGAATTAATCCTACTCCATTTCTTCTTTGATTAGAGGATTCATTTACATAAAACATCCATATTCTTTTCAATTCTTCCTCTTCGCTCCTAGTTAGTTCTACCTTAAAATTTACCAAAGCTTGTAATTTGATCATTTTCCTAACTTTGCATAATATCCTATATTTTGATAATTTTACTGCTCATGAGATAAGTCTTCCTTCTAAAATCTGGTTTTTGTAAGACTTATCAAATATTTTAGTCTATTTGAACAATGACTTCGTAAGCTTGAAAATAAAGTCAAAGCCTTTTTAAAGTTATCAGCAATGCAAAGGCTAGCTTCTCTATTTTTTTTTATATTTTCTCTCCAATCCCTATAACACTCAAATTACAAAGTCAATAGGCTTTTGTTCTCCTAATTCTTCCAAAACCACTACTAAGTTAACTGCTTTATTAGATGCTACAAGGTAAACATACAAATGTTTCCTTTCTTGAGGTTTTACCAATATTGGCAATTTGGATAGATACAAATTTAATTTCTTAAAACCTTTTTCATAAGAATTACTATACATAAAATTCTCAATATTCTTAAGTATATTGTAAAATGGCAGGTATTTATTCCCTAACTTGGACATGAATCTTGAAAGCATGAATAATTTTCTTTTTAGCATCTGTGCCTCTTAAACATTTTTCAAGTTTACCAAGTTAATGATAGTTTGATATTTTGATAGGTTTACCTCTATACCTTGTTTCGTAAGCATGAAACTAATGAGTTTCCTTGGTTTGACCCTGAATGCATATTTGACTAGATTTAGTTTCATTTTGTGTTGTTTTAGCATTCTAAATGCTTTTTCTAAGTCCTTCAAATGTTGCTTGGGTCTTAAGTTTTTCTAATGTAAAACTCAAGGTTTTATCTAATCTATTTAGAGAAAATTTTGTTTATTAGCCTATGATACATTGCTTTTATATTTTTTTAATCCAAATACCATAACTTTGTAACAATAAATACTCTGATTTATGATAAAAGTTATCTTGTTTTCATCATTTGCGTGCGTGTACAATTAGTTATACTAGAAAAAAATGTCTTTGAAGCTACATTATTTACTAACTAGTCAATGTTTGAGAGTAGGAAAGAGTTTTCAAGGCATGCTTTGTTGGGATTAATAAAGTCAACACACATTTGCCACTATCCATTTGACTTTTAAACCATAACCATGTTGGCTAACCAAGGAGTGTGATTTACCTCTCTAATGAATTTAGCATTCAAGAGCTTTTGCACTTTTTTCCTTATTGCCTCTTTTGATTTAGCTTTAACATTTCTCCTTTTTTGCTGGACTAGCTTTACATTAGGGTCAACATTGAGTTTATTGCATGTTACGTTGATGTCCAAACTTAGTATATTAGATGATTTCCTTGCAAAAACTTGTGAATACCTTCTAAGTAGTTTAGTTAACTCTCTTTTCTTTTCATTTGATAGATCAATTACAATTTTTACTATTTACTCATCTTGTTACTCGAATAGGTGAATGTTTTCTACTTCAAACAAAGGCTTTAGCCATCTTGAGTTGATGTCTTTTACATTAAGGGTTGCCTAGTCTATCACTTAACATTCTTCATTCTTAATAGTAGTATTATTAATGATCAGTTTCATGCCACTTGTATTAGGCTACTTGTATTCTAAACTAGCCATATAGCATTTATGGGTAGTTAGCTGATTTGCCCTTACCTAGCCAATCCTTCTAAGTATAGGGAATTTCATTAGTAGATATGGAGTGGAAACTATTACTCTTACCTTGTTTAAAGTTAGGTGGCCTAATATTACATTATAACTTAGTTTGGTGTCCTTAAAATAAGAAAAATAACTTCAATATTTTATATTTGTGATGGTATGTTAATCATTACCATTAGGGTTATTGTGCCCTCTATAGGTACTTATTTTTCTAAGAATCTGATTAGCATATTGTTGAATATTCATTTTAATTATCATACGGGAGTATAGAATGTTAACAAAACTTCCTTGGTTCACTAAAATTTTCCTTATCAAAAAATTATGGACCAACACTAATATTATTAATAAATCATCATGGTTGTGATCAATATCCCTAATGTTTTCATTAATGAAGGAGATCATCTTATAAAGGATCTTAAGCTTCTTCTGCTCAACACTTATAATATAATGCGGTTGCCTTTTTCTAGCATTTTTAGTGTCTCTTCCCTTGGAAAAAAATATCTAGCTATTGTATTGATTATTCCAATGATAGAGGTTTCAACTATTATTAGCTTATTACCTTTCCTCTTTAGGGAATGGTCCTTTTCCTTATCCTCTAATATGGGTTTATTTTAATTTTTCTTGTAGTAGCCTAAATGTATTATCCTTATTAATTGCTTAATCTTATCCTTTAAGGTTACACAATCATCTATGTTGTGGCTATAGTCCTTGTGAAACTTGTAATATCATGATTTATTAAAAAAAAAGAAATCTTTATTTCTTCTATTGTAAAAAGGTTATCAAATTTGATACTTGAACATCATCTATCATTATGCTAAGTGGTGCTTGAAAGGGCTCGTATGTTAGGAAATAGCCTTTCAGGGGTGGCCTATCTAGTCACTTTTAGGGCTTATCATAATTATTAAGTTGTCTATTCAATTAGGAAATTTTTTCATTCACCATCCTTCTAAACTATTTGTACTCATCTACTTTGATGTATTTCTTGCTCATTATAGTAGCTTTTCTAGGTTTGGAACAATTTTTTTAACAAATGAAAAAGAGAATGAGTTAGACTGCAGACCGGTAATAATTTAATGGATGATGACTTATTCATGTAGGTCCCTGATTTTTAGGCTAGATTAATGAATATAATTCTATTCAACCTTGCTAAAAATTAAGTAGGGTTATAAGGGTTTTCTTTGAGACATGACTTATCGTAAAGTAGGTGGAAAAAGTTACTTGAAGTTGGAAATTAAACATATAGGTAAGTTATTGAACTATTAATTTAATATGGTAGAGAAAGTGTGGCACATGATGGCATTTCCTCCCCTTAATAGAAGTACAACTACATTAAAAGCTTGAAGGTTCTTTTAAGGATCATTTAATTTGTCATAAGCCTTTAAATGTAAAGGTAACTTGAAATTTTTAGGGAGTTGGATGGCCATGATGTCTAAGGTAAATGGATGAGCTTGGTTGGTATATGGATTTTAATGGTCTTAAGCATGAATGTTAGGGTTTAATGAATTATATTGCTCATTAGTCAGATTTGATATCGTTTTGATAGTCGTGGTTTTAGTACAGAAAATTATGATGGCAATTATAAATGGTGGAATAGTTATGGAAATCATAAGTGCAGAATAAGGTGTTTGCATGGTTTTTGTTTAGCTGGGGGTACTTAAGGGAATTAGAATGAAGTTGGGGTGATTTAGTTCAGAAGCTAAGCTCCTTTAAGATTTAAAATGGTAGAGAATGACTAGTTCACTACACAATTGATAGATTGCTTGGTAAGGGCATCATGCTCTATTTCAGCCACCATTCTTCTAGCCTTTTATTGCAAATGAATATTTTTATTGTTCAATTTTTTAACCTATAAAGAATATTCGATGATAGCAATACCAATCTTCCCCTTAATTATTAAAGTTTTGCCTAATTGAGATATAAGTGTATTTGGTGGCATGAGAACTATAGACGGTGCCAATAATCAAGGATTGTCTAATTGGGTTCCATACAAAGGTATGGGATTTACACATAATTTTAGTCTTTTTTTTATACAATAGGAAACATAGCTATTTATAGCCTTAGGTTGGATGATAGGCAACATGGAAGTGGCCTTGTATGGAAGGTTCTAGGTCATATCACATGAATTAAGTTAAATAGTCTATCGAATGTTGTTAAACCACTTATCTTTTATGGTTATTCTGTGTTGAAAAATGTGTTTTGCTTGAGTGGGCAACTATTTCATGCTTAGTGATGATATTAACAGTTCCTTAGTTAATTAGCTCGTAGAGGTCTAATTTGATTATGTGCCATTAATGATAGGTTTTTGGATATTTAGTTAAGATTGAGTAGAAGAAGTCTGATTGGAACACTAATATTAATATTAAATGAAAATAATATTCTAATTACTAAATTGTCATTGAATTAAATAATGACAAAAATGATATCTAAAAAATGGTGAGCAATGAGATAAACATAATTGTTTAGTGGTGCTAACTAAGAAACAAAAATATTGCATCTAGTTAAAAAAATTATGTTTTTCAAATTAATATGTTAAGTGATGATTAAATGGAAATTATGTTATTTTGATATATTTTTTCTTATAAATATATAGAAATTTTAATATAAATTTTGAAAATATTCTTTTTAAGAAAAAACTTTATTAAACTAATCTCAAAAAGCAGTAGAGTCCTTATAGATGAATAGTTTAATAAAAGGAGAAATACAAGATCATAAACCCCTTACTTTACTCCTAAGAATAAAAGTAACTTATTTAACTTATTTATAGATGACCTTGTTGCAAAACTTTGGACATAGGAGAAGATGACATAACATTATAAGTTCAAAATCACAATTATTAAAAAAAAAAAAGAAAATTTTAAGGTGGCGTTTGGTTTGTGAAATCACATATCCTCGAGAATCCTAATATTTTTAGGAATATGATTCTTAAGAATTTAATTCTCAGGAATATGATATTTTTATATTTGATTTAATTAGAAATATTTCTAGAAATGTTACACTATTATATTTTAATAATTTTAAACATTTTAAAAAATATTATTTTATTATAAAAATTCTTATTAAAAATTGAGTGATTATTGGTGAAATGTAGTGGTCAATAATGGTTACTAACAATAAGTGATGACAAATGATAATTATTGATGGTAGTTAGTGCCTAGTAGTGGTTACTAAGAATAAATTGTAACAAGCAATGGTCACTAGCAATAGGTTATGACTAGGTCATTACCAATATGTAGTGGCTAATAGTAGTTATCAATTATAAATAGTTATCAATTGTAGTCATCGATAGTGAATGGTGGTGAACGATGGTAAATACTAGTAAGTAGTAATGAATGGTAATCACCGATGGTGAGTAATGATCAATAATGATTACCTGTACTGAGTGATGGTCATCATTGATGAATAGTGATGGATAGTGGTCACTACAGGGTGGTGGTGAACGATGATAACTAGCAGTGCATAATAACCAACAATGGTAATAAAAATAGGTGGTTGTGGGCAAAAGTTACTAATAGTATGTAATAGTTGGCAATGGTTGATCATGATGGGTGGTAAGGTGAGTAAAATAATCTTTTTATATCAATTAAATATTTCTATATTATAGTTATGTAAGATAGCCACCCTTATAAGAATATTTTGAAAGAATATGGACTAGAAATATTTTTGAGAATGTGAACATTCTCAAGATTTTTTTTTAAATTTGAAATATATATAGGAATCTTACATACTTTTAAAACATTTTTAGGATTATGAGAAAGATTTTGCAAATTAAAGACAACCCATAGTAATATTAGTAGCTTTTAGAAGCACTTGCAATTTTGGCATTTTTCCTATTATGGACCTCACATTATTTATAAACTTAATTTATTAATGTTAGTATTATTTAAGACCTAAATAAGTGGTTACTAATGTAATGGGTGTGAAATTATAGTTAGGCCTAATATAGTATAACTAGATATGAATTTTATAATAAGTAAGATCCATGACCTAACTTCATTAATTATATTAAAAATCTTTACCTTTCATACTCTACATTAGTTTGCATTCATCCCATTAAAATGTAGAAAAATAACGTGAGTGAGGGTTTTCCAAAAAGAATAATTCTTTTCATTATTCTTTTGTTTATGTTTTGTTTTTAGGCATCTATTTTGTGGTTTGAATTAATTATCAATCATAAAAGAGTTGATTAATTCTTAGTGGTGTAAAGGATACCAATTTTAACAAGAGAAGCCATGGATGTTTTAAATGATTTAGGTAAAAGCCCATTAAAATTAATTTCTCTTTCCTATTCATGAAATTAGATTTTCTATGATGTTGTTTTAATTTTTCTTGTCATCATTCATAATCATTAAACTAGGGAACTATGTGATTTAATAAAATTTTCATCAATTGTATAAAAGCTTGGATAATTATAAACCATGATTAGGTTATTAGAATAATTTTTAGTGAATTATTTGTATTTCCTTTCTCTACTAAAGTGAACCCTTTAATGATTTTTCTTAAACAATTGAAAGTCAATAGGCATTTGTGATGCATGTTTCTCTACAATATATATGCTTTTTTGTATATATATTACTTAGACACCAAACATTATACTTGGATATATAAGCTACTACATGCAATTTTTATAGCAAATTTTTCTACCTCTTTCTATATATTTTGCATGAAATCCATGAAGAATTGCATTTACATCAATCAATATGTGTCCCCTTGGGTGCCTATACACATTTTCATTATAGTTTTCTTTTCCTTATTAAGTGTTTGTTTTTTATTTATGGTCTGTGCATCAGTTAGCTAAAATCTGCCTAGATGAATATTATGCATATGTGTGTGTGTTAGATGAATATAAGCTACTGCAAACCAATTTTATGTGAATTTATATGCAATTATTTTATTTTTGCGCAGTATAAGGAAATATGTGTGTTGTATTGTTTTAGGATGCCATAATCATTGAATTTCAATGTATAAGGATGACATTGAAGTCTTTTTTTCTAGTAAACATGAACTTTAGCCTCATTGTATGAATTTTTGTTTGTTTATGCATACATGCATGCTATTGGCTGCACTTCACGTAACTCTATCCAAATGTAATGTCTTTATTTTACTAGAATACATGAGTTTCTACTTATACGTATATTATCAAATAGGTATTTTCTTATATCTAGATGCATGCTTTTATTGCATATTTTGGAACAAGCAAAATTTTGGTTGAGCTTTATGAATGTTATTATGTGCACAAGCACACACACAAATACATATACATGTTATTTATTGAACCCATGTAATATCCTAAAATTTTAATTTTTGTTAAGTGATTCCTTTTTGGCCTCAATGTATATATCTACATTTCTAGAAGATCCAAGCAAAACATGCAATAGTGTGTGAAGTGATTTCCTAGAAAATTCCAATACATGAAATTAGTTTTTCTTCATAAGATATTTTTAGAAAATTTCTTTTAAATTTTGAATAATCCATAAGCTTTTGTTATAAGTTCATTTTATATAATTTCCATGTGAAAATTTATTTTGAAAAATGCTAGAATATAACAAGTTTTTAAGGGATAACCACAAGTTAAGTACCATTTTTTTGGAACTTTCAAACTTAAATTTCTAAGTTTTAATAGATATGGATTGGTTAAGCTTTAAAACTAATTTGAGTGATAGATAAAGCCATTTGAATGCAAGAAAATCTAAAAAATATCAATAAAATGGTTAGAGCTTTCAAGCTTTTTTTTTTCAAATTTGAAAATTTTAGAAATTATTTTATCATCTTTTTGGATTATTCTTAATTAAGCTGGTTGAGCAATCTATTTAGGAATAATTTAAAGCAAAAAATGATAAAAAATTGTATAAAATCAACTTTAAAAGATCACAATTGGAATAACCCAATCGGGGTTGCTACCCACTATGTAAGGAAAATGATGAATAATGCTTCAAGTATTTTTTCATGAGCTTAAGTGGCACGTGTAGTTCACATATTGTCTTACAACTATTGGATGATGTTAAAAATTGTACTATACTTCACTCTGAACACATAATTATATGCATTTTTTCAAATCTTTTTAGACTCAAGAATATTTTTTATTAATTTTGCCTATTTTATTTATGCATTTACTAGGACTTATTTTACATTTGAAAAATTTACTATGTATTTCATATACCTTAAGCTACCTTTTGTAATTTTGTAGTAAAATTTTGGACTTTGTATGTTGATATAATAATTTTTTTATCATTATTATGTATTAATGTACGAATTGCAAGGTACTAATATTATGCCATTAAATTTTATATAATTGTGTACCCCCCTTTCGTAGGACATGTCACATAAAATTTTACTAACAAAAAAATTGGGATAATTGTTTTGAAGTGTACCAAGGAAAGTGCTATGTTAGTAATATTAAATATCCTTTACTATTATATAGTTAATATAGTTTCTTGATGATAATATAAGTGCTGGGTTAAGTATTATATTCTTAAAATTTTTAAACATTCTTTCATTGTTAGGCTTTAGGAGTGTAATATTTAATTCTTATATGATGTTTTAAGATCTTAAATACCGTTTAGTATTAGCCTTATAATATAATACTGTATTAATTACATGTATTAATGAATTAATACATGTCCCTCAGCTACATTACCTATGCAATTAATGGTAGTAAAGATATTAAATAGAATTAATTATGATGAATGAATTGAGTTTTTGAAACCGTATTTGGTAATTGCAAACATAGATATGGTGATCATAGAAAAAGAACTCAATGTTGATACAAACTCGAGTGTTAGCAAAAGGAAGGAATATGAAAAATGAATGCAATCAAATCGAGTTTATCTTATGATCATGAAATATACTGTGGACTGAAAAATTGGAAAGACTATCCCTAATTTTAAGGATGTTAAGCTTTTTTTAAATTCCATTGGTAAAAATTTTGTAAAGAATGACAAGGCATAGAAAGGTCATTATCCCTTATTGTTTGAGAAAACCACTTATGATGGAGTTAATGAAGTGTAGGAGTATATCCTGAAACTGATTAACTACTTTAACAAGTTAAAGAGCATGAATGTTAATTTAGGAGATAGTTTTCTAATCTGGCAAGGATTGGAGTCATTACCATTATAATTTGATGTTCTAAAAACCTTGCATAACACTCAAAAAGGTGAGTGAACTATTAACAAAATGATATCCATTGTTAAGCAAAGAAACACATAAAAAAAAGAAAGGTTCATATAGTCAACTTATTTCTCATGGTTCAACTTCAAAATAAGAAATAAGGGAGCATTTCAAAAATAACTATGGGAGATCCATATATCATTGAAAAAGGAGATAGATAAAGGATAATTACCTAAAGCTTAAGAAAACATAATTCGAATAAGATTGCAAATTTTATAAGAAATATGAAAACAAAAAGGTGATTTGCTTCAAGTATGAGAGATAGGCATAGAAGAAGAAGAAGAAAGTTTTCAAGAAACTCAGGAAAGTTGTGTGATAAAGATCCACTAAAGCACATTAGAGATAAAGATGGTTATTGGAATTTATGATTTGCTTTATACTATGGACATAATATTTTGCATCTTTCAATAAGAGAACTTATTTTTTAATTATTATTTTTTATTTTTATGAATACTTTATCATGTTATGAATAAAATTTATTTTAATTTATAAATGTGTTTGTTTTAGGTGTATTGTTTGGTAAACCATATTGGCATTTTTTTTTACTCAAGTTTTGCAAAATCTTTTGAAACTTAACTTTAAGATCATCTTCAGGCTTTAGACTAATTATCTATTTAAAGGATATTTTAGATAATAGGAGTTATAAGATACCATAAAAAGCAAAATCCAAAAAGAAAGTATAGTGACTCCATTAGGATTATAAACTAGTAAATCATCTTTTGCCATCCTATAGTTTCAATCAATGTAACTAGAAGAGCAAAAGAATTATAAAACTCTCTTAAGGATGTCTTATAAAGTTTATTTAATCCTTAAGATTGGATTATATTGATAGCATATGAATTGGTCTTATCATATAAGATTGAATATAGGATCAAGTCGAACTGCTTGTGAACAATAACTTAGTTAAAAACAAATGACATTTTTTAATCAAAAAAGGATGCTTGAATGAAACTAGTTAAAGGACTACACTTAGAGGATGGCATAGATTGTAAAAACCCATCCTTACTAGTGTTCTCTTAAGACTCACTTTAAATTTTTGTGACATAAGTTGTTCATTTTGGTGGAAGTTATGTTTCTTGAAAATTAAAATAACCTTTCTAAATGGTAACCTATTAGAAATAGTATAAAATAGTTAGATAGTTTTTGAGAGAAGGATGAAGAACCCTTTGCACACAAAGTAAAAGAGGCTTATGTATGGCCTAAAGTAAGTGCCTACACATTTATATCTCAAGTTTAGTGAGATTGTTATGTTTCTCAAATTTAATAAGAGCAATGCAAACTAGCTTATGATGATGAGTATAGGCATTATTTGTGATTTTAGTTTTACATGACGAAGACATTTTTATTATTAATGATAACATGGATATGTTGACTGAGATAAAGAAATTGAAATGAAATGCTTAGGAATGCCTCCTTTATTTCAAGTATTGATGCCTTTTGTAATAAGCTTTAAGGGATATTTGGCTTATCTTGATAATCATACAAAAGGTTTAATGTGTTAATGTGCTCTCATATTAGTTCGTTAATTCAAAAGAATGAAATTTTCTTAAAGACCTAATATTTTCAAAGTGATAAAGAAAAGAAATGATAAAGAATGTCATATATGCATTAGTTATGGATAACCTAGTATGTGTTTAGGTCAGAGATATTGGATTGCTACTAAAAGGATGATGAGGTATCTAGGTGGTACAATATGTTACATACTTACCTATAGGAAATTGGGATATCTCATAGTTATAAGCTACTCAGATCATTTTCTTGGTTGTATACATGATCATGAATCTATGTTTGGACATATGTGATAGTAAAAAAAGTTGTATCATTGAAAATATTAAGCAGTTATTTATATGCTTATGAAGTTATTTGGTTAAGGTTTTCTTTTCTTTTTTTTCAATTCTTAACTATTTATACTTTATTGCAACAATATACTGTCATGTTCTTCTCTTTAAGAAATAAAAATTTTTCCCACATAAAGGACTTTAATATAAAGTATTGATTTGTAAAAAGAAGAAAATAAATGAGTATATTACCTACATTTTCCACAAGTTATATGTTTATGAATCCACTAACTAAAGGCTTTAGAGTTGGAATACATCATGATAATGGGAATAATGTGAATTTATCTAAGTTTTTTTATGTTCTAGGTTTTTGGGAGTTTTGATGATAAAAGCTCATTGTTATCTTGACATCTGTTTAAATGAAATATTCATAATAAAATATTTACAATATTATTATATATTTTGTGCACATTTTAGGTTATAACATGCTATTAGAGATATTTAAATCCTATCTCATTATTACGTTGAGAATGTTAATTTTTATTAGGCCTCTTAGGCAGATTTCTAGACTACTATGTGGGAATTTACATATATACATGTTAGAGTTATATAAATTCTATTATGTACATTTATATTTACATTAATATCCATATCAGATATTAATTATTTTGACCAGTGAGTTATAGGCATATAATATGCTTGATATTAATATATCTTTTGAATATAATATTCTATATTTTTGGATGCTTGTAATCTTAATTAAATTTGTAAGTGAAATAATATCATTTTATATTGACATTAATTTTAAAATGGTTACTATTTATAAATTATGTGGGTCCAAATTAGAGATTATTAGAATTTATCCTATTTTGAACACTATAGTATTTATAAACTTAATTTCTTAATGTCAATGTTATTTAAGACCTAAATAAGTGATTATTAATGTAATAGCTGTCAAATGGTATTTAGGCCAAATATGATGTAATTGGCAATGGATCATATAATGGGTAGAATTTATGACTCAACTTAATTAATTATATTAAGGGCCTTACCTTTCAAATGTTACATTAGTTTGTTTTCATCCAATTAGAATACAAGAAATAATACGAGTGACAGTTTTGAAAAAAGAGTGATTTCCTTTCATTATTCTTTTATCTATGTTTCATTTTTAGGGATTTATTTTGTGGTTCCAATTGATTTTGGATCATAGAAAAGTTGATTAATTTCTATAGGTGTAGTGGCTACCAATTTTATTAAGAAAAGCCATGGATTTTTCGAGTGATTTAGGCAAAAGGTCTTTAAAATTAATTTCTCTCTCCCTTATTCATAAAATTAGACTTCCTATGGTGTTGCTTTAATTTTTCATACCATTATTCATAATTATTGATTCGAAGAATCACATGATTTAGTAAAATTTTCATTACGCAACCAATGAAAATTATTGTATCACGACTAAATCCAACTATTATCATCAACAATCATTAGGTGACAATATAATAATGTCCTAGGAATTAAGTTTCCTTTAAAAGGAATGGAAATGTGATTGGAAATCTATGGAAGGCTACTTTATGAATGGTTTCAAACATTTTTTTACATTGGATAATTCTTGCTTTCCATATGATTTAAGTGGCATAATTCAAAAAAGATCATTGAGGAGGAGAACAAGTTACTATGTGCAATTCTAGCAGAATGAGAGATTGGAACATAATTAATGGGATGTTGGATCTTAAAGAGAAGAATATACTTTAAGCAATTTCTTTATTTCTTTAAGAATAAAATTAAATTTTTTTTATCAAATCTAGAAGCTTTTGAGAGAAGTTTTTAAGATTCAATCCACTTTCATTAAGTTAATCACTTATTGAGATTAAAAAATATCTTTTTGAACTTTAGAAAATAGAATATTAGATATCTTTATTTTGAACATTTTGAATTCAAATTTTATTAATGTGAGATAAATTCTTTATTTTTTGTTGTCTTCAATATGATTTAATTTTTATTTAATGCAACTAGTTGATAATATACTTGTTAATCAAAAGCTAATAAGATAGCTAATTTTATTAGGATTATTTGATAAAATTAACTACTGAAATGGTTAAAAAATGTAAAATAAAAAAAGATATGTTATATAAATAAATATATAAATTAATTAATTTTTATTTATTATGAGACTAAACTATAATGATAAAATTAAGATACTAAAAATAAGAATCAAATTATCTAAAATTTTAAGTATTACATTTCATGAAATGATATATTTATATATATTTTATTAAAAATAAGAAGATAATTGCTTAAAATTTAATTAAATATATTTTATAACATCATATTTACTTACTTATTTTTTATATATATTTACATTGAATTAATAAGCATAAATAAAATATTTACTTATATAATTAAAGCATATGCTATTAATTAGTTAAAAGAAGAGAGATAAATTTTTAAGAAAATTGATAAGCTATAAACTAATATGTGAAACTTATTAAAATATTTTTTTTGAATAAACTAATATATTAAACACCTCTAAAAATTAACTTTTAATTTATTATTGATAAAGTTAATAAATTATTAGTTGTGTTCCACACAATAGTTGTCACAATCCACCTTAGCGCAAGTGATTAGTGTAGGAAGTTATTAAGTTCAACTACTATCTAGCCTTTCTTTACATCCTCAATGTAATGACAAATATGCAATTATGCATAGCTTATCATAATCTCGTAATTATATTCAAATATGTATGCATCAACTAAGAGTATGCATATCTAAACTAGTTGTCTTGTGACTCACTTAAATATCAAAATTCTTGAGTAGGCCTACTTTTAACCCATTTAATAGCAGTTGAGCACCTAAGAGAACAATCATCCAAAGAATAAGGAAAAATAAAAAGAAATTGAGTTTCTTTAAAAACTATGTATGTGTATGTATAGTAACGTAAAGCTTACAATTTATCCCTTATGAAGAGTGTCAAGGTTTTTATCTAAAGAATTTATATACATCCCAATACCATTATTATGGAAAAGAAAAAAGTTCCAACAGTTAAATCTATTTGTCTAATTATAAACATCCATATACAACTTAGGTAAATTGAATTCATTCAAGTCACACTACTTATTGATCTTTGTAACAAAACAAATTGATTATAACATTTCTATATCATTCATTAAATATCAATAATAGAAATAAAGAAAGCATGTAAATATCTTTGTGAGTCCTAGTTATCCCTATCTCTTTATAAACCCAATCTTTTTCCCTCCAAAGTCAGCCTCATCTTTTTACAAATGGGTAACCAGATTTGATGCATAAGTTTCATCATTTATAGAATTTCCCCCCTTTTCATTATTACTCAATTATAGCCTAAATATAAATAAAACATAAATATTTTCATCATGAGCGAGCTATCAAGCTCATTCATCACCATTTAACCCTTTATCATATCATTTACTATCATACAATACATACATGTAACTTATAATGTCATAGAAAATCCTTAAGACATGTAAAACATTTAAAAAGAATATAAGGTGAATCAATTTTGAAATCGATTATTGCCTTTCAGAGAGTTTTGTTAGGGTAAAATAATTACGGAAGTGATTCAAGCCTTATAGAAACTTTTTGTGTAAAAAGAATCAGTTAGCAAGTCGATTCTTATCGATTAGGGAGCTTTTTGAATTTATTGAATCTATTCTCTTAGCTAGTTTTTGGTGAATTGATTCAGGCCTTGTAGAACCAATTCGAAGCCTAAGGAATTGATTCCCCTATGAATGTTTTATAGATTTCACAAAAAATTATCCTTCGCTCACTTCTTTTCTTTTCAAATTTCAACTATAATAATAATTTACTTAACTACATTATCAATGCTCACAAGAATCACATAGTAATACTTAGTTTGTTTATTGTGCAAAACATATCCATCATGAGCAATAGTGGTACCAGAAATTTTGACTTGAGAGACTAATCTCAAACAAGTGAAATCTTGTTTGGATACATACCAAATAAGAAGATAACTTAAAATAGAAAACAATCACAATGAATAATAATTTAAATTTAGGTCAAACTAAACAATTATGTCAGAAGTTTGAATGCAATATTTTAGGATCATTCTATGGAGAACTTGACCCATAAAAGATTGAATATTTCCACTATTAAATTGTCTATAATACATTAATATTTGTGTTTTTTATTTGAATTTATTTATTTTAAAATTTTAAAAAATAATTTGATAGTAAAAATATTTAACCTCTTAAAAGTTCGAGTTTCTCATAATGAAAAAATAATTACCCATACTTTATATATGTATTGCTATTAAAAACAAAATCTGCTTAAATCCCTGGTTTTGCAAACTACAGAAACTTGGAAAAGAAAAAATAATAACAAAAAGATAAAAAAACGTACGTTGCATGGAATTATAGGATTACAAATAAGTTTTACGCCAACTTTGAAGCTGAGACCAGCCAGTGATGCTTTCTGAGGTGTTAGGCTTTTTATTATATCCAAGTATTATCAGTTACGGTGTTCAAGCTTATTCAATGAGATTTATATAGATGTACACAATTCAGAAGAACAACTTCCATTCTAGGTTTGTATATGTACATGTATAAATATATATATACATCCGCTACCGTTTCATTTTATATGTGACTTAAGATAAATGCACAATAATAGTAGATTATAAGAACAAAAACTTCTCTAAAACAATAGATAAATAGTAACAAATAGAATAGCTCACAGTCAATACAGAGTATACTAGCTTTTACTCGTGAATTCATTTGGCTTAACATTTTTATTTTTTAAAAAATATTAAGTTACTTTTCTTGGGCAAAAATGATGTGTGTATGTTTAAACAGAAAAGATGATGAGATTAGTTTATATTTTTAAAAGTAAAATTTAAGGTTCAATTATTTAATGATTTAACCATTTTTACTATTACCTAAAAGAGAAAGTAGAAAAGTGTGTAATTACTATTAGACAAAATCTCAAAATAGGTAAATGTAATTTCCCTTTAAATTTTTATCAGAATAATTCTAATTGTGAAATGAATTGACTCGTAATTTATCTTATTTTGATTAAGAGGGAGTGATTTCCATGATTGTGTGTGAGGTTCACTCTCTTGCATGATGAAATTATTGTGAATTATTTTATTGTGGGAATAATTTTCTCTTTTATTGTCATATAATATATATATGTGTGTGTGTGTGAGAGAGAGAGAGAGGTTCACTCTCTTGCATAATGAAATTATTGTGAATTATTTTATTGTGTGAATAGTTTTCTCTTTTATTGTCATATAATATATACAATATATATGTGTGTGTGGGTGTATTTTCTTTTGAAATGTGTTAGAGGTGATAATCATTACTGAATTTAAACTTTTAGATTAATTAATTATTGTAAAGATAGCCAATTTTAACGACCAAGCATTAAAGTATGAATTCAATAAACTTCAGCCCTACCTTTTGTCAAAAGATTTATTTTTTAGTGTCATCATGTTTACACTAAACAATGTAAGAAGCTACACGAACACCTTGAAAAGCTTTGATCAATAGTTCATCTTCAACGAGAATATAAATATGTAAAGGAAAATTTTCAAAGAATAAAGCAAGATGCAGCTAATACCTATGATGATACAATGAAATCTAATATTATTTGTGGAAAGTTTTTCTATTTCAACTTCTTGAATTTAATTTTAAAATATTATATATGTTAACTGATTTATTACTTTTTTTCTTTGTAATTTTTTTTAAAAATAAATAAATGAATAAAATCTAATAATTAAATTTGTTAGTGCAAATGTCTGCCATAATCTTCATGCAGACAAGAGAAGCCAGAGCAAGCTTTTAATGGTGGACAAGCAATGGTGAATGGTTGGCCATTGGCACCCCACTAAATATAAGAACCTGGACTCTCCACTTGAGGTCTGAACGGTGAATAGTATCAGCTACAATCCCCAAGATATTATGCTTCAGCATTTCAAGAAAATACTATGAATGATTAGATGGCCCTATAATTGCATCCACTATGCAAGAAATTAGGAACAGTTATAGGTATCTGAAAAATCGGAGAAATTCTTTTATATTCTAAAATTTATAATGGGTTTTCACTCTCATAAATTAAAAAGGAATTATCAATTTCTTTTATCAATATATCATCATTACCAAACTCGCACGTATTCAAATATCACTATTTAAAAATTTTTTGTTTTATATAGTGAGAGCTAAGGTATCAGCGGATGACTTATTTATTTTTCCTATATATTCAGAGGCCAAGCCACTTAACACAATGTAAAACACTGAGTTGGAGACATGATGGAAGAAAAACTCTCAAAATAATAGATGTTGTCATTGTTTCACTTCGAGTGCCCATGTCGTTTTTTATTTTTAATTAGACAAATATAAATAACACGTAATTGGCATACAAGAATTGATATTGGAAGTTGTCATGATAGCGCCTTGTGGATGAAAAAGTTGAAGTGATTATGAACCAAAGTGGAAAGCTGGAAACATGAAGGTTAAGTGAAAATCAAGTAAATGCTCTAAAGAATGTAATTAGACCAATAAAGCAGAGACAAAAATCATGATGATTTTGCTTTGTCCACCATAAAAACTGAATAGAGCTCTTCACTCACAATCAAAATTTTAAATCATACCAAAAAGTGAACAGCTTTTCCTATCATTTCACTTGGAAAGAGTTGAATGCAGGAACAAATACATAGTGCTTGTAAATAGTTCTCTGAGATTCCTGAGATTCAGAATAATGGGCCACAAGCGACTGATGAGGAACAAGGGCTGCTGCTTATGTAAACATAGTTCTTAGAGATAATGTCAAAGATCTTGCATAATGGAAAACAGATTTCATAGCATAGAGGATTAACAGTAGATTCATCAAGTGTTGGATTCTTTCCCAACCACTCATGACAAATAGCAAACGACCGTCTGATCTTTTTTGCATGTGTGCCTCGATCGTTCACATGCTCGCTCTCTTAATCATTACTGTTAGTTGGAAGTTGGAATATATAGGGGCGGTTACTTCGATTATTATAACAAGTAATTGAAAATCAGCAATACTATATGTGAAAGTAGATAGAACACACGAAGGAAGAAGTATTTCTTATCCATAACTAATTGAAGATACATACATACATGTATATAGAGAGAGAGAGAGAGAGAGAAACAAGACTACCTACTAGATACAACTGATATGGAACTATTTAATAATACTAAGACTAGAACCTAACAAATATATATTTATAATATTATTTAATACTTCCCCTCAAGCAGAAGCATATAGATTTTATGCACCAAACTTGTTACAAATAAAATCAATGCGAGGACCTCTAAGTTGGTCATTTGAACTAACATGACTAGTAACAATTCAATTAGATTGTACCTTCTCTCAAATAAAATGACAATCAATTTCTGTGTTTGGATTAGATGCAATATGAGTGTAGCTTGATTATTACATAGTAACTCCATTTAAGACACCTTTGTAAATTTCAATTCTTGAATCAATTGTTTTATCCATATAAGTTCACAAGTTGCTAGGGTTGTAACATGATATTCAGCCTCGATGATCTAATTATGGCCTTTTATTTTTTGCTTTCCCATGACACAAAATTACCACTAACAAAGATATAGTATCTTGAAGTGGATTATCTATTAAATGAAGATCCTTCCCAATCAACATCAAAATAATTGATAACCTTAGTATGCTCCTTGTTCCTATATAGTAATCTTTGACTAGATGACCCCTTAATATATCCTAGAATTCAAACAGTTGCATCCTAATGACTATTACATGGAGACTAAAGGAATTGGCTAACAACACTAATAGTAAAAGAGATATTTGGTCAAGTAATAGTAAGATAATTCAATTTACTAACCAATCTTCGATATCTTCCAAGATCAAATAGAGACTTTCCCTATCATGGAAGAAGTCTCATATTAGAATCCATAGAAGAATTAATAACTGGAAATCCAACATACAAATTTCCTCCAAAATGTCTAAGGCATAATTCCTTTAAGAAATGACAATTCCAGACTTCGATTATGCAACCTTGATGCTAAGGAAGTATTTCAAAAACCTCAAAATTTAGTTTAAAAATGACTAACAGATTTGTCTTTAGTTAACTAATTCCATCTTGATGACTCCCTATAATGATAATATCATCAACGTATACAATTAAGTAAATGGATCTCCTCAAGGATGTATGTTTATAGAAAATAGAGTGATCATATTTACACTATATCATGCCAAACTCTTGGATAATTGTGCTAAAATGTCCAAACTAAGCATGTAGAGATTGCTTTAAGCTATATAATAAGTGACAAAGTTTATAAACCAAACCAAACTCACTTTAAGTAATAAAGCTAGAAGGTTGCTCGATATAAATATATTCTAAAAGCTTACCATGAAGAAAGGCATTTCTAATGTCAAGCTAATGCAATTAGGGATGGCAATGGGGCAAGGCAATGATAGATTGGTTGTATATTGCCTTGCCCTACAGTTACAGGGATTTGCCCCATCCCTGCCCCATCCTCGATCGTGGGGTAAGTTAGTGCCTCGTCCCGGTGATTCGCGGGACACTAGTAATTCGTGAATAATTTAAAAAATTAAAAAATAATTTAAATTTTATAAATTTTAAATACATACATAATTAACATTTAATATTCAACATAATGTAATAATATTGATTTAAAATTATATATAATTTATCATATTAATCTTAAATCTAAAAAAAATAATTAAAATAAATTAATTAATAAAAATATTTTTTGATTATAAAATTAATAAAATAAATTTATAATAATATATATTTTTAAGTATAATATAAAAATAAAAAAATTAATTTATTATTTTAGGGCAAGGCAGAGTACTGTAGGACAATATTGCTTTACCCCGCATAATTGCTCTGAGTTAAAAACTTATCTCGTGCCTTGCCCCGTGGGGCAAAAATTTATACTAAATTCATGCCCCACAGAGCAAAATTCAAGATTAAAAAATTTGCCATCCCTAAATGCAATGGCTAACTATGCATAGCTGCCATAGATAGAAATAGTCAAATAGGGGAGATCTTAGCCATAAGAGAGAAAGTATCACCATAGTCTAATCCATAAAATTATGTATACCTTTTAGTAACTGAACAAGCCTTAACTTAATTAACTTGTCTAACAAGGCTAACTTTAATAGTATAGATCCATAAAAAATTAATAAGAAATTGATTTGGATGCAATGAAACCAAGTCCCAAGTACCAATACTGTGCAAAGTAGTCATATCTTCTATCATAGTCTATTGGCATCGTAGATGGAAAAGTACCTCATTAGTTATTTTAGGAATGAACACAGAGGACAATGATGAAAAAAAAGCATAATATGGAAGATATAAACAATGATAATTGAGAAAATTATAGACAAGATGATGATTATGAGTAGAATGTGTACTATTGCAAATGGCAATAAGAAATTGATCTTCAAAAAGTAGGCTCGAGGCAAATGGAAATGATGGAATAGAAGGTGAGTTAATAGGTTTTGTGTCAACTGGAGTTTTTGGAGCAAGTGCAAGAGCAGGAGGATTTTCTGGTGTAGTACCTTTATGATAAACTTGCAAAGGTATAGAAGATAAGGTGAACTTGGATACAATCGGAGCAAAGTAGGAGAATTATAAGGAATAGGTGACACTTGAGATACAAATGGACATTAGAAAAAAATAAAGTAAAAAAAGAAAGGATTCAAAGAATGTAACATTAATGGACAATCTAATATCCAAAAGTTTTGTAAGGAATAACATTTGTAACCTTTTAAGTACAAGAATAACCAAGAAAGATACATTTAATGGATCTAGTTGAAAATTTATCCTGACTAAGACTTATATTATGAATAAAACATATGTAGACAAATATTTGAGAAGAAGGATCATATAAAGGTTGATCAAGAAACAAGATAGAATAAGGAACTTTGTGCTAAAAAATAGAAGAAGGCATTCTATTAATAAAGTAACAAGCAAAAATAATAGCATTAACCTAGAAATAAAAAGAAATATTATTATGTAAAAAAAAGTTAAGTAGTAATCACATGTTTATTTTTAGGTTCAGTAAACTCATTTTGTAGAGGAGTATAAGCATAAGAGGATTGATATACAATTTCTTGGAAAGATAAAAAAAATTAGTAAAATTTGTAGAGAAATACTCAAAGATATTATCACTGCATAAAGTTTGAATTAATGTGTTTAACTAGGTTTCTACTTCAGCATAGAAAGATTCAAAAATAAAAAACAATTTAAAGTAACTTTTCATTAAATATAATCAAATACAACATGAATAATCATCAATACAAAATACTAAAAATCAAGGACAAACACAACATGAGTAAGATTCTAAATATCAAAATGAACTAAAGTAAATAGTGATGTAACATGATTATTGATTCTTTTTAGAAAGGAAGTTCGAGACTATTTACCAAGTTAACAAGATTGACAATGCAAATAAGTCAAGGTAGAAATATCGAGAGCTATCTTTTGAAGCTTTGATAAACTAGGATAGCCTAAACAGTTACGGAGAAGAACAAGAAACTCAAAAACAATGCATGCCATGTGAGAGGTAGGAAGGTTAAGATAATAGAGACCCACTAACTTACATTTTGTGTCAATTACCTAACCTATACCTCGGTCTTGGGTAAAAACAATATCTTTAGTAACTATGATAGAACAATTGAAATTACAAGTAAGTTTACTAACAAATATAAGATTATAAAGACAATAAGGTATATAAAGGATAGAGTTTAAAGGTATAACAAGTAAAGGTTTGGTATGGCCTACGGTTGTTGCAAATATTTTTGATTTATTAGTTAAAGTTATAGAAGGCAAAAAATTAGATGCATGAAAGAAAAAAAAGTAAGAGAGGGTTACCAAACATATGATTAGAGGCACTTGAATTAAGAACCTATAATTCTAGAAAAAAGGAGACTAAGTAAGATAAGTAATTAAAAAGAATGATTGCATAGATGCTTGATACCTGACATAATTATCATAGTTAGAGCCAATAAGTGTGATAAAATAATGGGGTTATCTATCAAATTGTTTAAATGAAGAATCATCATTATAAGAAGATTAGCATAAAAAGATTGGCCATGTAATTTAAAATAATATTCCTTATTGTAGCCTTATTATTGACAGTAAGGAACTTTGGGACAATATTTTTCAATAGTAATGGAAGCAATAGTAGAAGTCCAAGAATTGGTAAAAGAATTATTATCAGTTATTGTAAAGCTAGAAAAATGTGTGAAGCAAGATCAAAAAAGCAAATTAGAAATAATAGGAAAAATGTAGTGGTTAAGGAAATGCATAGTGGTCAAAGCGATGGTTATAAACTTGGATTTGATAGAGGAGATCATGCCAAGCAAGATGTACCAACAGTGAAAGAAAATGAGCATAAAAAAAAGTGAATTGAAGTTAGATAGAAATTGGATCATAGATTAGAGATTGAGTGCATGACATGCATGCAATAGTTATTAATGATGAAACTCCAATGAGATGTCGAGATGGATAAGTGGCATCCTAAGATGTACTAGTGAGTGGCAGCAGCGACGATAATTAAAGATTGATAAATGATAATGGAGCCAAAGAAAAAGAAAAGAAAAAACTAAAAGTCTAGGATTTTGTAACTTTGATCTTAATACCATATGAAACTAGATTAAACACATGAAGAAAAAAGTATTTCCTATCTATAATTGATCAAAGATACATGTATATATGCAAGTAGCAAAAGGATTGCCGACTAGATACAACCAATATAAAACTACCTAATAATACTAGAACCTAGCAAATATATATATTTACAATATTGTCTAACACTGTATGCACAAAAAATTAAATACAAAATTAGGTTCGAATGAAAATTAAAAATTATTATTAAATATAAAATAGTTAAGCAAATTTATAAAACTTAATTCAATGAATATAAAAGATTTAGAACTTAATTTTAGATTTTATTTTTGATACCTACAATATTTTTTCATTAGAAATTAGGTCTTAGGATAGAATTAAATTATCAGTGATTAAAAGATTAGATCATCCCTTTTTAATCACTTAATACATATGAATGATTATACAATAAGTAGATAAGCATTGAAACAAATCAAGATCATCTCACATAATGAGTTTAGTTAACTTGATTGTCAGAGAGGCTTTAGCAATCATTATTACTTAAAGCAATCCTTGTAGATCACTTTACCATCTATATCATCTTGAGTATTAATGATTGCCACTAGTGGGTGGCAACGATAGCAATAATTAAAAATGGATCGATGAAAGTGGTGTCGAGGGAAAAGGAAAAGAAAAGACTAAGAGTCTAGGATTTTTGTAACTTGGATCTTAATACCAAGTGAAACTTGATAGAACACATGAAGAAAAAATATTTCTTATTTATAACTAATCAAAGATACATGTATATATACAAGTAGTAATGGAATTACCTACTAGATATAACCATTATGGGACTACCTAGTAATACTAGAACCTAACAATTACATATATTTACAATATTATCTAACACTATATACACAAAAAATGAAGTTCAAAATTAAGTTCACATGAAAATCAAAAGCTGTTATCAAATATAAAATAGTTAGGCAAATTTATAAAGCTCAATTTAATTAATATAAAAAAAATTCAAAACTCAATTTTAGATCTTATTTTTGGTACCTACAATATTTTTCCATTAGAAATTAGGTTTTAGGTTAGAATTAACCTATCAATTATCAAATATCAAATCATCCCTTTTTAATCGCTTGATACATGTAAATGACTATATGATAAAAAGATAAGTATTGAAATAAATTAGAGGTCCTATCATATAATTAGTTTACTTAATTGTTGGAGAGGCTTTAATGGTTACTACATCCTAAACCAATTCTTGTAGATCATTTTACCATCTATATCATCTTGAGTATCAAGTGATCACCAATTGGCATTGTTTAATATATATATATATATAATAATGGATTTCATTTTGATATTGGAGTCGACTAACACACACCACTGGCAAAATGGTGCAGCCATACATCATTAGCTGTATAGCTCAGATTGTATCATAGAACACAATGGTGGATTGACAAAGGGAATTAACTAGAGGAAAAAATAATTAATAAATGGCCCATACAAAATATGGAATTTTGTTTAGAGCTTTGGGGATCTTGTTGAAGGTTTAAAGCCTGGTCCAAGTATGAAGAAACCTTGAAGCCCTGTTCAACTATAAAGAAAAGGCAGGAAGACAAGGAAAGAGCAATGAAAGGACTAGGGCTTAGGCCAGTGGTAATGTATGGAGGGAGGACAATGGCAAATAAATAGGCAAATGGAAGAGGCAAGCAATGTTTAGAAGGCTAACTCTCTTATTTAGCAGCTCAACAAATGAGTAGGTTAAAATTCATCATGATATTTATCTAAAACTATTAGTGAAGGGCATTAGAGATGGTAGGAAGATTGGCTATTGAGGATAATGGTGGTGATCACTTGTAAAGTCAAGGGATGTCAATAGTTTTGCATATTTTGAGGTAGGTATCTATGATATTTATCTATCAAGCACCTTATGTTTGATTACATGTTATATTATCAATGCATGCTAACAAGGGTATAGAATGGAGTTTAAATTTACATCTAATGTAATACTTCTTAAATATTTAGCTATTCTTTTATTGGCTAGATATAATAAAGCATTTCAAGTTTGTTGTCCTTGTGTTTTCCTTTGATCCATTCTTTATTTTATTTAATTCCTACAATTTTTTTGTTCAATTTCTATTATTAGCTACTTTAGATGTTAAAGCTTCCACTTTGCTGACAACTTTCAATTAGCTTTTGCACAGAGAGATTTTTTTAGGTTAATCTTTGTATTTTATTTGGAGGTTAGCTTCCCCAATTAGCTTTTGAACTAAGCTAATTTTGTGTGCTTATTTTGTTTTGTCATCTATTTTGACTTGTTAATAATGCAAGAATCTTTGTTCAAACATAAAGTCTTTTTTTTTTTTTTTCTAGATTTCCTTTTTCATACATGAATTCCTTTTTTTATTGCAATATAGTTATATGATATGGTTGATTCAGAATAGTGTGTTTGAAAGGTAATGAACTATTTGGATTCATTGAAATTATTTGTTAATAAATTTTCTAGAGATTCTTGTGAAAAGTTTCATTAATTCCTAAGTTATGTTGTTAGAATTTGTTGTGAGAATTTTGAATTCATGAGTTGTAGAAAGAGATTTATGTCACCCAAAATAAAGACTACAAGAGTTATTACATTCAAAGTTGGTGTTAAGGATTATAAATTGATTTATAGTAATCTTGATTATGAAATCAAGAACACTGATATTCTGACATCATTCCAAGTAACTCTTTAACCTAAAGTTCTTCTATGGGTGGTTAAAAGACTCTTTTATATATTCTTATTTTTTTTATTCCATTTGAGGTTTTAAAAAAAAATGCTAAGTAATCATTTCATTCTCCTCTATTAGTAAAATTTCTTCTTCTAAAAGAAATAGAAAAGAACTTAGTATAATGTATTTCACGACAAGTTGTTTCATTCTTTCTAGTTTTAGTGAATGAGTAATTCATGCACCATAGTTTACAATGTCTTATTGGCATTGATCTCATATTGGACCTTTTGTTGCTATAATGGAGTTTAGAATCACTAGCTCTTTAAGTTGAGGCAATTGGAAACTGCAAGGGAGGCTAGTTGTTTCGATGATGAAAATAAAACTAGTAGAAGTTCAATTGAACCAACTTACAAAGAAGATTACAATGATAATATGGTGCAAGATTCTTGTGGTGGGGACATAGTACTAGAAGTAGCTCCTTCTATATTAATTGTTTCTGCTGATAAGTCTTGTGTCAACTAGGAGTTTGAATTAAAAGTTATAGCACATTCATTTTATAATGCATATGTAACATGAATGAGATTTATCATTCTTGTATGTAAACTCTCTTGATCAAAACATGATGGATCTATTATTAGAAGGGCACTTGTTTACAACAAAAAGGGTTATGGAATGCCTAATAAGCACAAAAACATTGTAAGCCAATGGGTAGAGACAAGGTTAGTTGTAAATCAATTATTTTAGTGAGATAAGTAAGTTCTGAAAATGATTTGTTAAAAATTTTCTAAATGAGCACACATTTCCTTTGACACCTGGAAAAGGTAGAATTTTAATTATGAAATAGTGCAAGATTGAAAATAGGAATAATTATTGTTGGTATTTTGAGTATTGGAATAAGTCAAAGTTTTGTGACTTAGATTTTTTTTTTCTTGTATTTTGTATTAGAGATGAAAGTTTATATAAATTTGTATTAGAGATGAAAGTTTATATAAATTGCCAAAAGAAAAATGATTTGTTTGAATATCATAAACTCACACATTTGTAGATTCTATTGTTGATATGCAAGCAACTTCATTTAGAGTTGGCTACACCTTTTATAATTTATTTGACATTATGATTAGAAATTAATCCTTACAATTGAAGCTATATATTAATCCATATGTTACTAACCATCAATCAAGTTGATGAAATGGAAATTAGCATATTAAGTTTGGTCATCAACTTGTCATCTATTAATTAAATTATCCCCTGCTCGACTTATTATCCTTTAATCATAGTGAAAACTTTACTTAAATAGGGTTGGAGAATCATATAGTGCTCTATTTGCACTTATTAAGGATACATGTAAGATACAATACACCATATCCAAAAATTATAAGAAGTCTAAATTTCGAAAGCAAATTTATTAACAAGGAATTTGGAAATAGCATAACAACCTTCTCGATGGTTAATAGTACATACTGGTTAATAGTACATACTAAATGGTGAAGTCCTCCGTAATGGGATGTTTACAACTTCACCAAATTGAAGATACTGCTGCAACTACTTAAGTTGCCTTAATATGTGAACTCAATTCATGGTTTAGGCTATAAAGATCTAGCCCAAAAAAGAATTCTCACAATCAAATGTAAATAAAAAAAATTTAAAGGCTAATTTATCATTCCAATAACTTGTCAAGGACAAGTTATATTTTGATCAATCAAATTGCAAGATTAAACAAGAACCATGGATCAAGTCATGCATCCATACATTGGTATTTTACTGGTGCATGAAAGTTTCTCCCTTAGATATTTGATATATATAAACGTTGAGAGAACAAAAGTTAAATTAAATTCACACAACATCTAGTTTCATCTAAGCTTGAATTTAACATTCAAAAGTTTCGAATGGAACACCTAAAGTTATGTGCTCTAAACTGGACATTTATCACGCTTCCATTCCACCCTCTCAATTACCTTCTGTCACATGTGATAAATGAAATGATCATGTGGGCTGACTGGTGAACGAGACTGCGCCAGGCAACATGAGGGAAGAGCACATTCAAGATAACTACAAAAAAAGATATGCCCACATTCACTCAAAACTCTCCATTTAAGCAAAGTCATTGCATTGCTGCAAACGGCTTTGTAAGAGCTCACACCAGAGCATTGCAGCAAAATGTTACCCCATTGTTGTTCCCGAGTCCCACCCTCTCCTATTCTTGTAGACCCTAAAATGGTTCAGCTATTCGGAAAGGAACTAATGTAAGGGGTGAAAGAAGTTTACTAGTACATATGTATTGGCTAGCAAGGGTTGATTTGCTTTGTCAAAAATATTGTTCTGTACTCTCAACTTGCCAAAGCAAAATCAAAACCAAAACCAGAGAGAGAGAGAGAGAGAGAGGTGGGAAATGATTTACTTTTGATTGAGAAGCTCCTCTTGGAAGCAACAATTTCAATGAATCAACACTCATGTTAGACCACGAGAAGAAAGTAGTATTATGATTAGGAGTGTAAACAAGCTAAACTAAATTAGGCTTTACTTTAAATAGGTCAAGTTTATTTTTTAAATTATTGACTTGAATTTAATTTGTTAATTTATATAAAATTAAAATTCAAGTTCAATTTGACTTATTAAAGAAATATAACCTTATCTATTAATCTATTTAAAAACTTATTTATATAAATGAACTTTTAAATTTACTAATAGATTAAACCTTTTTAAAATCAAAATTATTCAATGGCTTAATTATATATATATATATATATATATATATATAAGTGTTTATATTATATATAATATATATTATTTATAATTTATAAATATATTAATACTTAAACTAGCTTAATAAGCCTATGAGCTAAACATAAAAATAATAGGCCTATGTATTAACTTTGGCTGGACTCATTTAAATAAATAAATCATATTAGGTTATGGCAATCATATTAGGTTAAGCCATAAGCCCATGATAAATTGTCTAGCTTACATACACCCCTACTCATAATATATCTCCAAGTTAGGATATCCAAGTCAAAATGATACGGCTGTACAGCATAAAAATTCAGGTTCCACGTTCCAATCTCCTTTCAAATGGTAAAAGCGCACTGACTGTGAACGGTTGACAAAACTTGCAAAACAAATTTAATTTCTAAACATCGCATTTTGAAAAGGTCATGCTATCTCCTGTATGATTAATTGCTACAACTTTTCATCATTAAATTTCAACAATTGACACTTATCTACCCAATGCAAATGGCTTCAAGGAAACAGTAACTATTACACTTCTAATTGTGATGTAAGATCCCATGAATAATTGAGATGGTGAAAAATACTCTGCATGAAATGCATCTAGTTGCACAGATGTCATCGTCTTCTCCATCGTCAAGCTAAGACTCTCATGAAGCACTGCCAAGTCTGGTTTGGCAGCTTCTGGATGTAATGCATAACTATATCTTTTACAGTCTTGCTGACTAAGGCTGGTTCCAGCAGCTAAATTATTGGGCTTTTGTCTTGAGATTTCTTCTTTTGACTTCTCAGTTTCCCCCCTTTTCCCACTTTTCTGCATATCTCAACTAAATCTAACAGGATGCAGTATGCACACTGTATTAAGATTGTAACATTGGACCTGCATGCTTACTTTTGATTCAAGGAATCTTCAGCCCTTTTTTTTTGGGGGGGGGGGGGTAACAGGAAGGAAAATAGTCAATTGATTCTAGTTACAGCTAAAATTTAACGTTAATGATAAGCCAACTAGAATCTAAGACATAAGTGGGTATTTTTTAAGAAATCACAGATAAATACACATAAGCCCATTTGTCATATCAATGAAAAATAATCTGTGCTTCTTGCGTCTATGCAAGTGTCTCCATCTTTATCTTATCATGCAGGTTACAATAAAGAATGCAATAAAACCCAACCTGGCTCAGAACTCAAAAGGAGTCAAAATATCATAATGTTACCTCAACATAAGATATGTATCGCACTCCATTTTGGGCAAAGGTGAATTGCCTGTCATCTTTATTTCCTCTGTCTTCCTTGGCCAACAGTTAAAGGATTGACTAATCTGATGTATTGCAATCTCACTTATCATTTACAAAAAGAAAACAACTCTGTCGGTCACATAGAAGCCTCTATGGCATCTGATAATGGAGAGCAATTTTAATAAGATTTTTAAAACTTCAAGATTCAAGATTAAAAAAATCTTTTGCTTCCTGGTTCTAGCAAACCTATTTGCTATCCCACCATAATCTGTGAAAACATTAACTGATAGCCAAGATCTAATACCACGTTCCCTAAAATTTTAAACCTTTAGGATGTTATAATTGATAAGATCTGGAAGACAAAGAAGTCTGTATAAAAAAAAATGCATGCTAGATATCAATTCAAAGTTGAAGACAGATCCGTTACAATAATACATACAAGAGACTTGAAAACTTGTGAACTACCTCTGAATTCTATGTCTGTGTATCGATGTATGCATTATAACTTTGAGCTCCCTTTTCAAACCAACTTTTCAGATAAACTTGGATGTTCCAAGTATAACTGTAAACAGAGAGGTTCACAACTCATTGACTTGATAGGGATTATAAGTGGGGGCTGCTGCCACTGCTTTGTGTCTGTTGGGATCCATAGGTCTGCTTCCTTGTTCGTGCCAACTTCAGGAAGAGATCTAAAATAAGCAGTTATCTCCCATCTGCAATCTATTCAGAGAGGAAAAAGAGTGTTAATACTCCGGTTCTAGTTACCACACATGGCAGATAAATCAAACACATGGTTCACAACAAAGTATCAATTTGCATCCATGCATTGGTATGTGAAAGAGAAAGGTGAGGAAGGTAGAGAAGTTCGTGACAAAAGGGATAAAAACAATAACAACAAAGCCTTATCCTACTAAATGAAATCAGTTACATGGATCACAATTCGCTGTTAGACTCTTATCTAAAATTAAATTTTTAGGAATATTATTCACTAAAAGATTCTTTTTTATAATTTTCCCTAATATCCTTTTTTACCTCCCTTTACATCTTTTCATAAGGGTAAAGATCATGTGATTGACTCTTTTCGCAAGTGCCTTTGGTGGCTTTCTTTACACATATCCAAATCACCTTAATCAATTTTCTATCATCTTCTTCTTAATAGGTATCACGTATGTATACATTCCGTATTTTATCTTTTTTTGTGTGACCATACATCCATCTTAACATTCTCATTTTTCCTACACTTATTTTTTGCTCTTATTGTTTTTTTGAAGTCCAACATTCACTACTGTGAAGCATAACTGATTGTACAACAATTTGATAGAACTTCTCTTTAAGCTTGATAGATACTTTGCGATCACAAGTAATCCCAAATGACTTTCTCCATTTTGACCATCCAACTTGTATCTCGTGCGTGATATCTCTATCAATTTCCTCATTACTTTATAATATTGATCCCAGATACTTAAATATAGACAGTTGTGGTATAACATGCTCTCTAATTCTTACCTCCAAATTATTTTTATCTTATATCTTGTTAAATTACAAATGACATATTAACCAAACAAAGTGGTAGTAAAAGGGGGGAAAATGAGAAATACACCCATACTATTAGACTGTACTTGTATTTACCCTGCGGAAGATTCTTAGTAAGAGATTCTGAGACAGACAGCTTAATAAGGAATGCTCTAAGAGAGAATTCCAGGTCAGCTTCTTCCACCTTTGTGCTAGACGACTGGTTCACTGTGAGCTTGAATGTGAATTTCTCAAGTGGCACATTATCAGCATTGAAGAAAATTACTGCAACTCTGTCCACCATTCCCTAGTAAAAAGTAAGTAACAAGGACTTTAGAAACACATCTAAAAGAAAATCAGTTGCAGACGTGAGTGTTTCCATACAGGACAACGGTGCTTGAGTAATTGTAAATCTGAATACTAAGCAGAAAAGACAATGTGACACACGAGTACACAAAACAACTGAGAAAATTATAGCTTTAAATCTCTATACAAGTTTAGTTGGAATTGCATATTCGAAAGCAGCCTAACACAGAATTGGTCACTATTGAAGTGAAGAAAAAGATGATCCACAATTTTGAGGCCAATGTACCATGTGGTTTATATCTGTTTTCAGAAATATTGCTTCTTCACAAGTTTATCATCCAATTGTGAAACTTTATCAAGAAAGGACGAAAACAACACTAAATTCATTTGTTATAATCACACGATGGACTGACCAAACGGGTACAATAGATATTCATTTGAATCATCTCTAATTCCTGCCTGACATTTAAACCACCTCTGTTTGATCAGAAAACATTAAACTAAAAAACTATTCATCTTCATTGCATTACCTATAAGATTAACTGAAACAGAGTATCGAATAAGATTACCTGTTTTACAAACGGAAGCAGTCCTAAAACAGTAGCATGAATGTAGTATCTGAGCTGAGGATGGCGAGCCTTTTGAACAACCATATTTATATACCTTCTCCTTTCAAAAGCACCTTTTTTTCGCATAAAAAAATAGTTAATTAACTTGATTCCAATAAAATGTACTGTTTGTCACTAATTAATACAAAAACAAAGACAAAAGGAAGCAACCAACAGCAAACATGCACTTTCTTTTCTATTTTCCCAGCAACAAACAGCAAGAAGAACCACAAAATATAATTAACGAGTATGCAATAACCTACCGGAGGGATAAACCCCTTTGAGGAAGACAACAGCAGTAATCGCCACCTCTAAAAATTCAATCAAAACCCGAGCAGTTTCACCTGAAATTTTACCGAGAAAATGATATAATTAACCCGAAATTGTTCAATTCAGACGAAAAATCGAAATTTCATCGGGGGAACCTTGTGGAGATCGGTCGTCTCTGCGATTCATCATGTGTTTCCCACGCGCGAATTCGTTTCTTCATACGCCCTTTCACTGGATCACTGCCCCCATTGAGTTCGTTCCTGGCAAAATTACAACTTTGCCACTGTCTTAGTATTTTCTCCTCCATTCTAAGTGTCTGCCGACCCGGCCCGAACCGAGTTCGGGACGGATTATAACCATTCTACTCGCTCAGGCTTCTGCGTCTTACGCGTCGAGCTCCAATTGCAAGCTTCCGTTTTAGCTGGGTTTTACCTTCATGACTTCATCCAACTGTCATTGCAAAGAGACTGAGATTTTTCATTCCAGTGATTCATAGGATGGAAGGTATAATCTTTTTACCCTTTTCAATTCTCTGAGAAGATGGTTTTGACCATATGAAAAATCTTCTTCCTTCTAATTCGATGTATTTTGTATTGTTGGATTAAACAATGAAATTGAAGGGCAAAGCAAAGAAAAGAAGGGAAGAAGAAGGAGAGCATGCGTAGTGGTTTTGGGTGACATAGGCCGCAGTCCTCGAATGCAGTATCATGCTCTTTCACTTGCCAATCAGGTATTTTTCCAATCTTATTAGAAAAATCTATCAGTGTATTATTTCCTTCAAACTTTCAGCCCAGTGTGTTGTATTTTGAATCAAATTGTTGTTCGTCGCAAGCTGCTGTTTCATAGTGAAAGTAGGTTTTTTTAGTAAGCAAATTTTCAGCTCTACTGATGGATGATAATATACTTCTATATCATTACTGAATTGACTGTGCTCTGTGCTGGATACTTTCTATATAATCAATTATAAAACTTCTAATGTTGTGTGGTCCTATAGATAATGAAAAAGTTGTGGAACCTAGCAGGTTAACTATAGACTTGTCATTTGTGCCATTGAAATTTGGCAGTGCAATTGTTTTTCCTTTTCTTTGTCGCCTTATATTACCTTCCTTTTATTTGTCCTTATTTCAATTTCCACAATGCTTTGCTTCAACCATTTTATCTGAATATCTCCTGCTATGCTAGTTTTGGCCTCTTTGTATTTCTCACAATTGTAGATCTTAAAGTCTTTCATTCCTTCACATGGAAAGCATGAGGAATATGTACTCTGCATTGTTTAATGTTGCTATGACTCTAATTATATGTAAAATTTATTAAAAAAAATGTTAAAATTGTTCTGTTGGCTGACCTACTGGTGTCGGATTTGGCATTGCAGTGTTTTCTAGAGGTAGACATTGTGGCATATGGAGGTACTTCTTTTGGTTTTATATTGTTTATTATGAAAAAGAAGATTAACTCAAATCAATTTAATAGATGACACTAAGTATAATATGATAATATTCTGGACATATTTCTGTATGAGTAACTTTTCTTGGCTGATAATTTCAAACAGGTTCAGAGCCCCATTCTGCACTTCTTGACAACCAATCCATTCATATTCATACAATGGTATGAATGAGTTAAATTTTTAAAGACATTATCCTTGTTCTAGAAATTAATGTAACTTTGGGACTTTCTCCAATAATCAGAAACAGTGGCCCACTGGTCATCGGAACCTATCAAAGATACTCAAAATCATAATGCTTTTGCTGAAGCCACTGATTCAATTTGTCACTTTGCTTTGGTATCTTTTCATAAAAATTCCATCTCCTGATATTTTCATAGTTCAGGTGAGCCTGTTTCTTTTCCCTTTAAATTTTAAATAAGTAATTTTGTGTTCCAATTTGTAGAAATTCATGTTACTCACTCTTGCTAACTAAGTTTAGAATAAAAATGTCAAACTTATTTTTGCAAATTGAAATCAGAGACTGTTGTAATCTTTGGTTAAGTTGCATTGCTTCCAAAAGCAGCTGCATCAAAAATAACAGCAATAATAAAATTGTCCATGCATGTTGTGCATATTGCATCTTATGTAAAACTTAATTTTTGAAAGAATTAATGTATACATATCCATACGTTGATGTTTCATAGTGTGTCTAGTGGATGGCAGACAATGTGTGACACAAATTATAGGGATTAAGTATGTTGAGATTCTGTCTAAAGCAGAAAGAAAGATAGCTATTATTTGAGTTGTTTCCTCAAATAAAGCAGTGCTTGGTACATGGATGAGAAAATGAAGAAGAAAGAACAAAAGTGAGTCATGTGCCATCCAATACTGATGTTCATGAAGATAATAGTACATCATAATAACAACACTTGTCCAATTTCTTTTTGCAAAGGATTGGTTAATATATCTCAGATTGTCATTAATGGTATGTCATCTGTTAGTGGAGAATTCTCATAATCTATAATAATGATAATTGGTCTTTGATAAATCAATATCTTGCTACATTTTTCACACTTTTTTTGTATTCTCAGAATCCTCCTTCAGTTCCAACCCTAGTAGCGGTAAAATGGGCAAGCTGGTTGAGGCATTCATCATTTGTAATAGATTGGCATAATTTTGGATATACTTTGCTTAGTCTGTCCCTTGGAAGAAATAGCTATTTTGTCTCTGTGTATAAATGGTATAAGTCTTATACCTTCTAATTTCATATCTGCTAATAAGGATTTGTCATTCTGGTTTGCAATGACCTTTGATTTTGAGAGTACCTACGGTGTTTTATCTGGGTTCATATAGGATTGAGCAGCATTATGGGAAAATGGCAGATGGTTCCTTATGTGTGACAAAGGCTATGCAACATGAACTGACTCAAAACTGGGGAATTAAGTAAGGCATCAGCTCAAAGCTTGAAGATAGTGAATCTAGTTTAAAACTATGGCTGCAAACTGTGATGTAATCTAATGGCTATTTGTATATCCTTTCATTTGTTTATATTTTATAGTGCCACAGTTTTGTATGATCAGCCTCCTGACTTCTTTCATGTTGCTTCACTTGAGGAGAGGCATAAGGTAAACCATCTGTTTAGTTGTCTACTAATTCTAGTCCTTATCAAATTATTAAAAATTCTAATAAATAATGTGAATAAATTTTAGTTGTTTTGTAGATTAAACAAAAACATTTGTCAGCCACTTGGTGTCCAAGATTGCGTTGGTACTGGTAAGATTGGTCTTACCATTCTGATGCATATTGATTATTGTGATAGTACCCTGATTGGTAAAGTTATTGCTTCTTATAGGAACTTCATCAATGGATAGTCACTGCCTAAATGAAACTGTGTTTACAACTGAGGCTGGTTCTAACATATATTTGAAACCAAATCGACCAGCAGTTGTTGTGAGCAGTACAAGCTGGTAGGTTCCGCATAGAATGGATTGCGGTCATTGGAAGCACTTAGAACTCTGTTGTCTGGCATTATTTCACTTGTTTGTTTAGAAGGAATTCTACTGTGTCCACTTCAATTTGTTATTAAATGTGGTTTTCAAATTCACAATATTTGCTTTCCCAGTGAAATATGAAGTGGCTGATTCCTTTTTCAACCTATCCTGACATTGTAGAGTTATTGAGATGGTTCTTCTTCTCAGAAATAGAAGAAACATTATCCTGTCTAGGAATATCTTTTCGTTTGACTTGGATTCCACTTTCAGGACTCCTGATGAAGATTTTGGCATTCTCTTGGAAGCTGCAGTAATGTATGATCGGCGTGTTGCTGCCATATTAAATGAAGATGATTCAATGGATGAAGAGGCCATGTGGAAAGATATATCAAATGGAAATGAATGTTTATATCCCAGATTGTTATTCATCATTACAGGTACAACAACTTGATTTCCATCTGAAGCACTGGAATTCATTTAGAATTTACTGACAAATAACCTTAAAATTTACAGGTAAGGGTCCTGAAAAAGAAAAGTATGAGGAGAAAATAAAGCAATTACACCTTAAACGTGTGGCATTTCGTACCATGTGGCTCTCTGCAGAAGATTATCCACTACTACTAGGTATGTAATAAACAATAACCCCCGGTTGTTTAATGACTTTCTCATTCTACTGTCCGATTTGATCACCAAATTTTTGTGAGAAATTTCAGGATCCGCTGATCTGGGTGTCTGCCTGCATACTTCATCATCAGGATTAGACCTTCCCATGAAGGTATTTATCTTGTAGTCACATTTCAGTGCGTATACAGAGATATATTCTTAGCATATTGTTTCATATTTCCAACACATTTTATTTGGTGCCTATTTATGGTCTTCTCTTGCGTCTATGATGAATTTTACTTTCTGATTGGGCTGTATCAGGTAGTTGATATGTTTGGCTGTGGACTGCCTGTTTGTGCAGTTTCCTACTCTTGGTACATGTTTATGTTCTTATGTGGAGACTGTTTTCAATTTAAATTTTGTTTCTTGTCTGTTCATGTTATTAGTTCTCTCCTTTTATTGTTAATGTTTTTTCTCTTGAAGCATTAAAGAACTTGTTGAAGCTGAGAAAAATGGTCTTCTCTTTTCTTCATCTTCAGAGCTTGCTGATGAACTTCTGGTAAGTTTATTAAGGATTTCACATTAATTACACACCACATGATGCAATCTTTGTAACTTGAGAGCCCAATTTTTCGATGGATATGAAATGCCATATGATTGTTGAATATGATGACTTTGGAAGGATTTTCACCATTATGCGTATATTACATAATATTGTCCATATAATTTGGAATTGGAGTTTGGACATCCAGGTGGCAGTATTTGTCAAAACTTCCTTTGAAAATTATGGCTAAAAATCCATGAGATTTGGCAACAATTTAAAAATTGCAGTCTTTTTATCAGTAGAATATGCTTTTTATGACAATTCTGTTGATAGCGAGTCATCATATGTTTCTTGTTGAATGCAAAACCATATATATGATTGGCTTCCTTTTACTGTTAGAGAATCTGATGCATATGGTTCAATACTGGTATTCTTTGAGATGGTCAGGAATCAAATTACCGAGAGGTTTGACAAGATCTGGTTGAAATAATATGTGTGGAGGACAATTTCGACCCCTGGTTTTTCCAATGTTATATCCATTTTACTTTCTTAGGTTCCCTGCATGTAAATTACATTTTTTGAGGTTGCTTTTTTTCCAAACAGAATCAGATCGTTTTACGTAAGGCTAAGTTTTGTGTTCTTAGTTAAAACATTCTAGTGATTCGGGATTTTGGAGAACAATTCCCTAATAGACCAAGTTCTTGCTTTGCTGGACTTTGCACAGATGCTCTTCAAGGGATTTCCTGATAAATGTGATTCTCTCAAGATGCTTAAAAATGGTGCTTTGGAGACAGGTTCTTCGGCAAGATGGGCTACAGAGTGGGAAGAGAATGCCAAGCCATTGATAGCCAAGGTATCTATCTTCCTTGAGCTGTGCTGTACTCATCCATATTCAGTTCAATCATCTAAAATGTTAAGTATGTGATATATGCGAACCTAAATCGATGCATCTGAATTTGCAGTTCATATGACGATCTGATCCTTAGAAAGACATGTCTTCAAGTCAAATCTATTGGTCTTTTGGTGGATTGTCTAGGAAGTTGGAGACCATCATATACGAGCTCCCTCCGGATTCCCGCGTATGTTGGAAATTTATGAAACAAGAACTGGGAGAGACTGTTTCCTTAACTCACCGATGACATATTGTAAAGGGATTATGCTCTGTAAAAATTTTGGCTTTATGTGATTTAGATTTCGTTTTTATAGTATTCCACTGATCGAGTAAAAGCCAGGTTTTGTTTTAGGACATGGATTCTGCTTTGTTAATTTTCTGGTGAGACTGTCTCTTTTGCCCCATCTGATAAATTAATCCTTGATGGCCAAGAAATGGGGGAAAAAGGTGCGTTGACCATTGGCTTAGGATTTGGAGGTGATGAATTGATGTGCAAACAAATTAAATTATTTGAAATTGATTAGTAAAAAATTCAGTTCAAATTCCAATTTATCAACTCTATTACCATACAAATCAAACTTAAATTTTATATTATTTGATTAAACTATTCATGAATTTAAATAAATTTAATACTAAATATAAATAATATAATAGATAAAATTAGATTAATAATTGTTAAAGTTATACGAAGAAATATGATATTTTAGTTGAACAAATTAACTTTTTAATATATTTTTTTGGCTAAGTCTAATAGTATTATATAATAATTGTGTAAATATTTTTAATAAATTGAGCAGTTAAAATTTGATATTTAATTTATTTGTCAAAGGTTCAAACTTGAATAATATAACAAATTATTCAAAGACGTATAAATCAATGAATTCGAATTCAAATTTAAATATTTTAAATTTAATGAAAATTGGAGACATAAAAATATATTTTTTGAATAGGTTTATGAATTAAAATAAATTTATTTAAATTTATTTGAACTCGTATTTGAATTCATCTTAAGTTTAAACTCGTTCATTTTTTATAAGCATTATAAATATTGGATTGGATTCGTTTGCACCACTAACAATGGGATCCAAACATTGATAAAAATCATTCAACAATGTATTACATATCCGCAGCTTTGGGGATTGCTGTTGCAAGATTAGGTTATACTATACAAAGATATTCACACCACCCTTTTCACAGCAAAATGTAATTTTTCACAATGCGCAAATATTTAAAACTATTTTTTATTTTAACTTTCATTGACTAAATGTAAAATCCATACAGAATTATAACATTGTAAACAGGTTGCAAAAAGTTCATTTTTTTTGCCAACGAAGTTACAGGTCTTCATAAAAACTAACAAAAATAGAGAGACTTGAATACTATTCATATAATAGCATAATATAAAAACCACCACTAAATCTGATCCAATATCAAGTCCCCCCCCCCCCCCCGGAAAGTCAAATTTCATACATCACAATCAAATCTAATGATGACTGACACACTACTGAATGATATATTATAGAATTCTCCTAAAAGTTAAAACACATACAATTCATTTGAAATTTATATTTTTTACTCGAGTACCCCTAAACTTCTGAGCTTACTATCATCAATAGAGTGATGTTAACGTCACTTGAAACCGCCCACCAACATCACACTCGAAAGGTGCAAAATTCAATAGGCCGAGAAAAAGATAGTAACATAATTGGCTTTCATGATCAAGTTCTGTACTTATTGCATGAAATTTGCTCTTAGCGCTTAAGCGCTCAATATATAACATTGCCACCTTACATCAATTTGCATATCAATATACCGAGGAAATAGAAATATAAAAGTAGGCCTATAATTTCCACAAGTTTCCTCAAAACAAGGCCAACGATTAGTCAAAAATACTAATGATGTCAAATGAAATAAACACAGAAATGTGCCCAAATGCATTCACAAAAAGCACAACATGGAGACAAAACAGAACATCAAAACAATCATTCAAGTGCCGTAAACACCAAGTAACTATTATCCAAAATTCTCATTACTATCTCTATCACTGTCAATATAATGCCATCACATGGAAAAGTGATGTTTTGCAGTTACACAGCAGAGTTACGACTCAAACAAGCAGTATAGTAACTAAATAGCAGACTAACAGTAGTGGAGTATACAAGTAATAGTTTACAGCTTATCCTCATACTCAGAAAGAGGAGTTATCTGTTCCTTCAAACCCTTCCTCTTGCGAATGTCTGCAACAAGCTGCCCGGCCTGTGAACTAGGCTCCAATGGATCAGCTGACATCATATCCCAATGATCAAAGACACACTGTGGGAAAGCCTGCCCTGATGTTGCAGCCCTCAGTGTGCTTGAGAACCCAAAGGACTCAATGACGGGGAGGTATGCCTTGATGTTGTAGAGTGGGGTACCAGGTCTCTGCATTTCCTCAAAGACATGTCCACGCCTCTGGTTAAGGACACTGTAGATGCCACCAAGAGCCTGCTCAGGAGCCTGAATTTCCACAAGGTAAACAGGCTCAAGAAGCCTGGGCTTGGCAGTCAACTGAGAAGCATAAAACACTCTCCTGGCAGTGGGAATGATCTGCCCACCTCCTCTGTGGATAGCATCAGCATGAAGAAGAACATCACAAACTTCAAAGCAGATGGCCCTCATGCTCTTCGGCGAATGCACCTTCTTTTGATGCCCACTGGAAGCCAGCAACAACAGAGTCCTTGATTTCATTAAGGTACTGGACTCCCTTGCACATATCCACCACTATGTTTGGTCCAGTGGTCTCAGGTCCAAAACACCAGATTTTCTTGGCAAGATCCTTGTCCCAACCAAACTCTTAGACAATATCTTAGAACGAGCTTTGGGATCATCCCTTGGTCCAATACGGCCTTCATCAATAGCCTCTGCGCCCTTCCTTCATGGGTCTTGCTTCCATGTACAGACGGTTGTGCTTGTTGGGCGACTTGCTCATCACAGTACCGCAAGATCTCTCCAGGACAGTCTCGCGGAAAGACACAACAGGGTCAGACTTTATAATTTCAGCTCCACCCATAAAATCTTCTTACAAGTCCTTCAGACAAATCTCAAGGTGAAGCTCCCCTGCACCAGCAACAATGTGCTCTCCAGACTCCTCAATGGTACAAACAACCATAGGATCTGACTTGGCCAACCGTTTAAGACCTTCAACAAGCTTGGGAAGATCTGATGCAACCTTGCACTGAACAGCAACACGAACCAGAGGAGAGACAGAAAACTTCATTGCTCGGATGGGATGGGCATCAGTTTCCTTCTCATTTGTTAATGTGGCATTCTTAGTAATAAATTGATCCAAACCAACCATGGCAACTGTGTTACCGCAAGGCACATCCTCAACAGTTTCTTGCTTCTTCCCCATCCAAATGACAGTTCTTTGTACACTCTTGACATACAAATCCTTCTTCTCTCCAGGGACATAATTTGGTCCCATAATTCTGACTTTCATACCAGTTGAGACTCTACCAGAGAACACCCGACCAAAAGCAAAAAATCTCCCCTTGTCAGATGCAGGAATCATCTTAGAGACATAGAGCATAAGGGGTCCTTCATGATCACAATTCCTGATAGCAGCAGCATATTGATCATCAAGGGGACCCTCATACAAGTTCTCAACACGATACTTCTGGGCCTTTGCTGGGGATGGAAGATGGAACATCATCATTTCCAATAGTGCATTACTTGCTGGGAGCCAGGTTTGCATGACACGTTTCATCAATGCTTTACCCATCAGGTCATTCTCTTCAGATTTCATGGTGACTCCAAGCTTTTGCAACATAGGCCATAGTTTATCCTTCTGGTCATTCATACAAGTAGAAATAATCTGCTTGATAGGCTCATAACAGAATTGAACAAAGCCACGCTTGCAGGTGGGAGAACCAGTGTTCCTGGTGGTCCATTTCTTGGTGGCCGGATCAAAGAAGTTCTCACCCCCAAAGCCTTTCCATCATCTTTGATTCATCAACCCCAAATTTTGAGGCCTACATCTTTGTGAAGTTAGCGAGAGTGAAAGCCCAACCATGCAAACCAGCAAAAAATGCAACTGTTCCTTTCTCTGCGTAGACCTGTACATCACCAAGAAGGGGATCTTCATATGTAGCCATAATTACATTAGCATTCTCTATAACCCTCTGAAAGGTCTGGTAAGCCTCCTCTCCATCCACCTGGAGCTCAAGGAAGCACCTGTCCATCTTGTTAACAGTCAGAACAGGTCTAATCCTTTCTCCCAGGGCCTGTCAGAGCACAGTTTCTGTTTGGACACAGACACCCTCAACACAATCCACCACCACTAGTGCTCCATCAGTAATACGAAGTGCAGCTGTGACCTCAGATGAGAAGTCAACATGTCCCGGGGAGTCAATAAGATTTATGAGGTATTCATTCCCTTGGCGCTCCCCCTTGTAGTTCTTGAGAGCATCATCCTTCATCTCATAGTAAAGCGAGATACCTGTAGACTTGATTGTGATACCACGCTCGGCTTCATCTGCACGGGTATCAGTCATTCGGACATCACCAGCAGCTTCTTGCGCGATAATACCAGCAGCAGTCACAAGGCAATCAGTCAGCGTGGATTTCCCTGCATTCAAAAAGCCAAACAGTGTCATCCGGACAAAGCTAATACTATCATAAGCCATGATTTATCATCACAACAGCACTATGATTATCAACAAAACATTGACACTGATAAAGAATCTTGCATATTATTAAGCATGGTTGATGTCATCTACAAGGATATCAAACATCCAAATGAATATAAATAAACTGAAAACAAAAAACTAAAATGATATTTTATTTCATTATCAAATGTCAAGGGAACTTCCAGAAGATTCATACTCTAAACAACTTACAATTGGACAAAAGCAAAAGTTAAATATTTCTCCTCGCAACGGTTGGAAGAAAGAATATAATAAGAATCAGAATGAAATACCAGAGGAAATCTGTGATGCACGGGTGCGGGATTTTCGGCTGGGAACCAGCGTCGCACCAGCGTCCGAAGCCGGTACGGACACGATTCGGCCAAATACGCACCCCAAAGTATCCTTTTTTTTTTTAATTTTTTAATTGATAAATTTTGGGTGCCGCTTGAACACGGCTTGGATTCGTGGCTTGACATCTTCAGCACCGTATCTCAATCCACTCCTCCAGATGGCTGTTTAGGAATAGCCCATCGACTGGAACTTGGTCTCCAATTTTTAAGAAAATGACATGACCTACAACGATTTCGGATATGGATCTTCGTTGGTGATAGGCAGCCGAGCCCAGAAAGATGGCAGCCAAAAAGCTCCAATTGTCATTCCAACCTTGTTTAAGGCCTTGGATGCTCAGGCAGGACAGAGACCAATAAAAGGCCAAAGGAGGGAGATGCGTGATTTTTAAGATATTCTCGCAGGATGCCAAAAAAGTGAACTTTTGACGTAGGCTTCTTGTGTGTGCTGGAAATGGAACTGAACACTTGCTCTTGGCGGGCGACGTCATCAACATCACCAAGGATTTCATTCTCCTTGTCAGTTTGAAGAGCAGAAGCTACCCCGTCAACATCACCAAGGATTCCATTCTTCTTCAGCGGAATGCCGATTAAATGGACCTGGTTATGCTCTGAAGTTGGGTGACTCGGTGTCGGTACTGGCAATTGGTAGATAACGCTGTCCTGTCACTGTGAGTGTCAGCGATGCAGCTAAGGGATTGATTATTATTGGCTTTGGCAATTGACCAACCCATACGTACCGGTTTTTTTTTTTTCCTTTGGCCATCGTACGGCACCGTTTAAGCTGATATTTATTTCTGTTCTTTTTCTCAAACGTAGCACTTTGTTGCCTGTCTGTCACCCACAACATACAAAGTATCTTCTAGTTCTTCAAATTTAATATTTTTATATAAAACTAGTCATTCAGCACGGGTATTTGTTATTTTATAATAAATAATATATATAAAATATTTATATAATAAATACCAAAAAATCAATTAAAATGTGTTGAAATGTTGAATGTTATATATATATATATATATATATATATATATATATATATATATATATATATATAATTTCATGGATAATTAAAAAGTAAAATTAATATTAACATTAAAATTATAATACATAATACAATATTGTAACATTTCATGGTTGAAGAGTGAATATAATACAATATATTTTCTTTTTAAAAATAAAACACAATATATTTTTGTTTTATAATAAAATATTATAAATAACTCAATATATAACTAAATATTATAAATATAACCATTGAAAATTAGATAGCAGAGAGAAAATTTTGAAATCATATGAAATATGTGGTGCACTAAATAAAAAGAAATTATATTTTATAAGAACTTATTCCCTCTAACTCAACTTAGCTATAAAGGAAAATCATCAAAAAAAAAATATAAAAACTTTTGATGTTATGATAAATTTTTCTTGGCTTAAAGTCTATAAAATTTTACCTCATAAGCCCCCAAGAGATGCTAAGGAATAAGCAATCAATTTATTGTTATATATTCTAATGAAAACTTGCTTGATTAGAGTTAAAGAACTTCACAACCAAATTCAAGACAATTCGAACACATTTAGTACCATTTCCTTTGAACAATCCACAAAAGCCTTTAATTTTTTTTATATATTTTAGTCCTTGAACAATTTTATTGTATTTTATGTTATGAGAATTCTAAAGCTACACATGGCAAGTCAAAGACATATTAAATGCATAATACACATAAACACATGCACATAATTGCAAATTTTATGCAAATGTGCTGCCTTCACACAAATTTCAAAAGTATTGTAACTCAAGTAATAAAATTGGGCATAAATTAGCAGAAAGAAATATTTTCAACTAATAAATAAGAATTAAATATATTAGCCAAAACAATAAAACACATGAATTTGAGTAATACCTAATTTAAGTTTTGGAGCACTTTTTTTATAAATAATATTGATTGTTTAGGTTAAATGTTGATTCTCTTTGTCATGGATTAGAGTTTTCAATCCATTCTTGCCTACTACCTTTGAAATTGTAACATACAATTGCCTATGATTAAAGACTGAATCATGCAAGTATAAACTTACATATGAAAAAGACTACCCTTAACTTTTATTGATACATATAGCATATGAAACAATTAAGATATTATTTTTTCTATAATTTGAATAGTCATTTTGATTCAAATAGAGAAAAATTCATCCTAAGGTTGAAAATCTTCTTCCCAAAATAAATTTTAGTTAAGATTTTTGCTCTAATTACATGATTACCTTACCCAATTACAATTAATCTAATTTCATTGCATAATCTTGCTAATTGATTAATATTTTAGAGCAATATTATTGGAATTCCAAGTTTTAAAATGATTTATGACAAGGTAAACCTAAAAAGTTCAAAAAATTTTATGCACATAAATTTTCTTAAACATTTAGGTCAAAACTTGCTTTGCAAACTAAGTCAAAACTTAAACAAGTTTTTTCTTTTTAAGAATTTTTAATATCATAAACTTATTTAATTTACAAATAATGTCAAGTGTTGGTGCTAATATAACTTTATCCTTCAATAATTGAGACTCTTTGTAATTTTGTTCAAGTGAAAAATGCATAATATTCATAATTGTTTTAAGAAAGTCTTCAAATTCAATCACCAAAAGATCTTTAGAAATAGTGATTTTAACTTCTCTGTCATTTGATTCTATAAGCTTTCTATTCCTAACTTTTAGAATCCAATTAACAAATTTTCTTAATTTATTTGCATCTAATGATGACGAATTTGATTGCAATTTCATATTTTGTATCAATAGCAACATCTTACGATGCTTCCACAAATTAGTTGATGATTGCATGCAATATGTTTGATCTATGACCACCTGAAATTATTGGTAATATTTATTTCAAATTTCTATTAAACATAATAAATTACTCATTAAATGGCAATTTAAAACTTTACGAAACATTTAACATATAATATCTTTTAAAATTCTATAAAAAAACTTCAAAGCAAGGAGTATGAATCATTAATGTTTCATTTCATATAATGAGTTTACATTTTCATAATAATTTTGTAAATTTTGTTTCTTGTCTAATATTATGAGTGGAATCTTCAATTATGTTTAATGAAATATGAAAGCAAGAATGCCCTATCCAACTAATTAATAATTTTATGAAATATTGTTCTTTATATTTAGTTTCATTAACAAAATTAATAATTTTATGAAATATTGTTCTTTATATTTTAGTTAACATATTGAGTAACCTTGTAAACTCTACTTTCAATTTATCTTAATCATAATGTAACTCTTCAATAATTAGTATGTTCTATCACTTAAAAAATTCTATGTCATTTGAAATTAACATTGGAAGCTAATCTTTTAATTATTTGTCATTAATTGTTAACAATTTACCAATTTCATGCAATATATACTTTTCTAACTCTTCCTCAATCAAGACCAAATTTGAAAAGCTAAAAAATTCATATTAGCAAGAAGCAATAACTATTGTTATTAGTAATAAAATTAATAATACATGAAAATATAGCTTCTAAACATACATGATGTATTAAATTTTTGCTTGAATTTAATAAAAATATAATAATCAATAAATAAAAATTGTTCATATTTATAAATAATTAAGATTAATATTTGCTATTATTATATTAAACAAAGCAAGTCAATATAAAGAATACTTCAATAGATATAAAGTAACCTTCATTTTATATTCTTCGTAATAGATATTGAATACCTTTTGAGAATTTCTCAAATTTCTTGTTAGACATATTTAAGATAAGAGATATTACTTGATAAAAGCATTCTAACAAATATTTTCCTTAAACAATCTCAAACACCTCTTAATTGCTTTTACTAACTCTATCATTTTCAAAAAGTTTCAGGGAATAACATACTTCTTGAAAGATCTTATGAACAATGTCATTTATTATAAATATATCTTTAAATGAAGTAAGACCCCTAACTTTAGCAAGCAACATCCTCAAACAATATCTTTCACCACTATATTATAGCACAATGTAATTTACTAATTGCAATCTATACTTTCAAGATTATCATTTACCATCATCAAGAATGTACACAAATTTTGACGAAAATTTAGCATAAATTTTCTTGCTTTAAAATATATTTTATTTACTTTCATCCATGCAAAAAAAAAATGCCTTATGTAACTAAATCCTTCATCATAACTTCTATGGAGACTAATAATATTATTAAATAAAATAAATATAACATAATATAAAATATTATAAATAAATAATTAATTTAATTTAATTATTTAATTATATATTATATTTTTAATTCTTATATTATTTTATAAATTTTATTTTTTACTTCTTTTTTGTACCCATTCATATTATTATTTAATAAAATAATTATTATTATTATTTATTACTATATATAAGCAAATAATTATTATTAAGACTAATAATTATGTATTTAATTTTTTAAAAAATATTATAAATAAATTATTAATCTAATTAAATTAAATTATTTAATTATATATTACATTTTTAATTTTCATATTATTTTTATGTTACTTTTTTCCTTTTTTTTACTCATTGCTCTTATAATATAATAAAATAATAATTATTATATACAATTATATTTATAGCTAATAATTATTATTCACATTAATAATTTTGTATTTAATTTTGTTTAGAAATATTATAAATAAATTATTTATTTAATTATTTAATTTTGTATTATATTTTTAACTCTTATTTTATAAATCACATACTATTTTCCATCTTTCCTATATTTATTCATATTATTATTTAACAAAATAAGTATTATTATTTACTACTTTATTTATGTTAAAAATTATTATTTATTGTAATAACTACATATTTTATTTCATTATTAAATATTATAAATAAATTATTACTTTAATTAAATTAAATTATTTAATTACATATTAGATTTTTAACTCTTATATTATTTTTTAAATTATATATTATTTTTCTTCTTTTTCATACTCATCCTTATTATTTAATAATATAATAATTATCATTTATTGCTATATTTATGATAATAATTATATATTTCATTTTATTATAAAATACCTACAAATATAAGCTTAATTATGCAGCAATATCTCAAACTTATGTAGGATATATTTGATTAGCCTTTAACCTGTAGAATACGTGAAACAAAATAAGATAAAACTAAATTCCAATCCAAGCCATAATAACCAAAGGTCAAAGGAGGATGACTATGAAAGGAACTAAGGAAGGGAAGAATGAATAATCAAGTGTACATGTAACACTAATACTTTTGCACTAAAAATCACAAAATTTAACCTAGTGGGTATATGGATTAACCTTACATATTGAGAATATACCTATATTGTAAAATTACATAATTCATTTAAAAACCAAGTTCCTAGTCCTCAGTTTAAATTTGCAATCCATCTTTTAGCCATTTCAAATGAAATAGCAATGGTGCAGTATGAGAATTAAAAGAAAAAACAATCTAACATAAGGAAATAGAAAAAAGACATACCAAAAAATTTTGAGGCTTGATATCCCTATGGCAGACTCCAATGCGAGATGGAATACATGATAGTGCCCTAAATATCTTAAACATAATAAGAAATGCATTATAACCTTAGCAAGATAATAACTAAATCCAGAAAGAACATCCTAAAATATCTTTCTATTAAAAGATCTAACTATGCTTCTATAAACAAAATCCACTGCATATTGCATAATCAGTAATACATTCATACATCAATGAATTTAACGGCTTAAGATGTTGGTCTTATTCCTTATTATCTTATGTGCATGCTCAAGCCTGAGCAATAATTGAATAGAATAATCAATATTAAATCTTTTAACCAAATTAAAGTAGTCATTTTGAGAAGCACATCAATCAAAAGGAATGTGACAAAAACAAATCTTTTTTTTCATAAATGAATAAAATGTAGATGAAAGAGAAGACCAAACATTAGATTACCATGATTATACATACTCGACATGTATAGAGTTTCACATATATCAACGACATCCTTTGGTTCGACTTGTTATAATGTTTGATCACGCAGTGAATAGTTTTAGGAATTGACTTAAGTACCAAGTTAAAGTAAAGTTAATCTTTTTTCAATTTTTGAAAAGAAACAATACTTCAAAGAAACAACATTAGGATGATCTAGAAGTCGCATAATTTGAACCTCCCAATTTTTGTGGCTCCTATCTTGGAAAACCTTCTTAATAGCAACAGTTTCACCAATCTTCGAGCACTTTACCTATAATTACATGGAAATTAGCACCAAATGCAATGAAATGCTAAGATAACAATAGTCAACTAAATAAGATATACCTAGAAAACAACTCCAAATGAAGTTTTCATGTTTTGTGTGTATGTACCATAGCTATAGAATCACTTTTAACCACTTTGGAATTATAGCCTAAAAATTGGTTAACTTTTCAGCTTTCAAATTTTAATCAATATGATTTGTAAATGAACATTTAGTAGTAACTTGTGATGGAAGCTCAAAGGAATAGGACACTACATTATACCTCTGTAATTATTTTCTTTGACAACCTTTCTGAAAATAAAGTACTTTCTAACTTAAATGATTTATAGCTAGCACCTAAAGCTCATTGGAAGTTGCAGTGGATGCATAAATTCCCATCGTTGTACTCTTTCCACAAGTTACCAATAATTAGTGGATAGATGGATTTTTACAAGTAAACATAAGATGCCATGAATTAGCAAGAGGAAATGATTGCTAACATTAGAAATGGATAATGTAAAAACATATCTAGTAAATTTCTTGAAAGTTTGAAAAATTCTTATACCAGACCAATTAATAGTTCATGTTAGAGGTTGTGAAATTATTTTAGAGAGTAAATTGCTGGCCAAGAAATAATGGACTTAATTTGACAGTTACCTTACGAACAATTATTATAACAGCACCTACACCTTTATCAATAAAATTACCTAGGAAAATGGGCTCAGCAACTCGAACCTATTTCATAAGTCATAGTTTATCAATAAAAAGTAACTAGAAAAACTAAATAACTTGAGGTACAATAGGAAGCAAAGAAAATCACCAGTGCTTTGTCAACTCCATAGCAATCAATATACTTGATTCCTTTTGAAGTCATGTCTTCCAATAATTTTCAAGATTTCAGAGCCAAAAATAGAAAAGTATTCAAGTAAAAAAGAAGGATGAAATATTAAACTCACAGAGTTGCAAAATAGTGTCATTTTCCTCTATATAATATGGAGACCTGAAAGTATACAATATTCCTCCATTATTTGCTGTATAGTCATTTTCCTTTGCTAATAATCTTAAAGGAAACAACAATGGGTAGTAATTAGGATCATGAATATCTACATTTTATAAAACATATACTTGTATATTTTTGTTATTCAGAACCCTCCTCCTTACACAACATGATAATCATTCATCATTCTTTGTCAATATACTTGTAGAACAAAAAGAATGCTACAAAAACAGTAAAAAAAATCATAGTAACATCACTTAAAAATCAGGAAAAAAAATTCTCAGTTGTGATCCTAGAAAGAGAACCTTTATTTTAGTTCCTACATAATAAATAGAAAAGGCAAATGAAATAAAAATAACCAAACAAAACTTGCCTGAGATAATGCAAAAGAACATTTGATAGAATTCAACCATTCAAGCATCTATAGAAAGATTTCTTCCCTATAATGTAAAAATTAAAGTGGAATGATCAAATACAAAGATGATGAGATATTCAAGCCCCAACTTTGCTAAATTGCAAATCATTTTTGCACTCAACACACAATCTTCCCTTTAGCAATTATAGAAAAATTACCTTTGTTTATCCCTCCAACCAAATACTTTCTCCGACAAAAAAGATTGCCCATCATCATTTTCAAAAGATCCCCAGAATAGCTTCTTTGGCTACAATTTCAAAAATCAACATGAACAATATGAACAAAAGCATGCCTTTAAATAGAATGAACAAAACAAAACATAAACTTAGAAATTAACATTTTTAGGAAAAAAATAACAAAGCAAACCTTGTAAAAACCTTCATATTTCCTAATTAAAAAAATACAACTATAAAAAAAAAAGAAGCAGTGCCTAAATTAACAATGTAAATCTTTTGGTGCTCTTTGGAACATGAATTTATCATGAGCTAGGTATCTATGTAGAAAATGGAAAAAGAATGAAGAAGAGAAGGAAGGAAAATCAAGAAAAAAAAAGAAGGGTTGCAATTGTGAAGCAGTAAGGAAAGATCCACAAGTGAAAAGAAGTAGAAGAATTGTAAAGAACGAAAGAGGCATTTTTTTGGAAAAGGAAGGCAAGTGGAGAGGAGGGTGAGAATGGAGGATGAGTTAAGGAGTTGTTAGGGAAGCTTCCAAAGGAAGTTGATAAGGAAAGAGAAATAAATAAATAAAAAGTACAGAAAGTTGAAAAAATTAAAAGAAGCAAATAAGCGGTAAGCAAATTTTGAGCGAAAAATTAAACATTAATACATTGAATTATTAAATGGGAAAGCAAATGAAAATCATATAAAAAAAGAGAGAGAACATGTAATAAAATAAATACAATTTAAAAAATAATATGTGAATTATTAAAAAATATGAGTAAAAAATAAAATATATAGTTAAGTAATTTAATTTAATTTAATTTAATCCTTAAATTATTTAAAATATTTTATTATGAAAGAAAAATATATCTTATTATATTTATATTTATTAGTGACTTTTGTACTTTACTTTTAACAATAAAAATAAAATATGTAATCCCTAAATAAATAAAGGAAAATTAATGTATAAGTTGTTAAGTGATATGAATTAAAAATATAATTTATAGTTAAATAATTTAGTAAAATTGAATGTTTAAGATACTTTAAATATTATTTATATAAAAATATTATATATATGCTACTCAAAGATATTAAGGTATGTGTTGTCAATAATAGAAGTGATGAGAATTAAAGTAATATACAAATAAAACAAATAAGAGTAAAAATTACATTAAAAAGAAAAAAAAAGGGAAAGAAAAAATAATATATTTTTTACTTATAAATGATATTATGTTAGTATTTAAGTTATAAATAATAGATATGAAAAAGATAATATATAATAAAATAAATAAACATTAGAAAAAAGAGAGAAAATAAAAAAATCATTTATATCACTTATTAGAAAGTTCAAAAAAAGGCTATATTAAAAAATCAACAATCATTATTCAATAATTCAATAAATTAATGAAAGAAGAGAAAGATACAATCGGATATATTTATAATTCAAACAATCAACAATCCATTTCTACTCTTATTGTTCATAATTCAAACACTAATTTCACAAACAATTAAACATACAATGGGATATATTTATTTTTGTATAAAATTATTTTAAATAAGTTATAAATATAATTTAATTGAATTCTATTTTTAATTTTTATATTACTCTACAACTCACCATTATTCCTCCTTTTCTTTTTTGTTTCTTTGCTCCACTTACAACTTAGAAGGTAATATCACTAAATAGTATATATATAATATCATATATTTAAATTTATTATAAAAATATTTTTAATATGTTAAAAAATAAATGTACAAAGTATTAATAAAATTAATTAATTATATATTCTATTTAATAAAAATATTTAAACATTAAAATAAAAAAATTTTATTTTATTTTTATCAATGGATTTGTGATATCAATTTTTTGAGTATTATATTTTAAATTAAGTATATATTAATTGAAAATTTGCCAAGCATTTATAAATTATGCATTATTTTACTTCTTTTTATTTTTATTTCATTACATGTTTTTCTTTCTTTTTCCTGTTTCCTTCTATTATTTATAATTTAAATGCAAATATCTCTAAATTATAAAGGTATAATATAATATAATTTTTACTATGAAAATTTTTAAATAACTTAAATTTTTAATCTAATTAAATTCTTTAAATACATATTTTATTTTTAACTCTTTACTACTCTTTCATTGTCTATTTTCTAAATTTGTTTTATTATATAATTTTCTTTCTTCATAATCACTATTATTATTTACAATTTAGATAGTAATATCACTAAGAAGTATATCCATAATATGATATATTTAATTTTTTTATTTTAAATAATTTTAATAATTTAATTAAATTAATTTGTTATATATTTTATTTTTAACTCTAATATTACCTTAACTCATCCATAATTTCTCTTCTTTTTATTTGTTTCATTTCATATTTTTCTTTTTTAATATCTATCACTATTAGATGCTACTATCACTAATATATATATATATATAAAACATGATATGTAATTAATTTTATTATAAAAATATTTTTAAGAAATTAAAAATTCAATTTGGATACTATTAATCAATGTATATAATTACAACTTTTTTAACAAAAATATAAAAATTAAATTAAAAGTTATTTGATTAGTTTTTTGATATATTCTATAAATTGATTTTCATATATTATATTTCAAATCTTTGAATTCAAAAAAAGAAACTCTTAGAGATCCTTTTTTTTTCTTTTGAAAGATATATGAACGAAACAATATATTGAAAGACCCAGGAAATTTTTTCAGTGGATCATTTATGGATCTTCATAATCATAAGTGTAAGAAGAAGACGTGCAAAATAAAGACTTTTTTATTCGACTATATATATATATATATATATATATATATATATATATATATATATATATATATATATATATATATATATATATATATATCACTATTAAAAATATGCATTAATTGAGGTTGTGTTTTTTATTGACTTTTTTTTTTATCTATTTCATCACATATTTTTATGTTTTTTTCTATTCATTTCATGTATTTATAACTTAAACACCACTATCATTGAATAGTATTAACATATCACAAATTTTTTATTATAAATTTTTTTAATAAATTAAAATTTTAATCTAATTGAATTATTTTGATATATATGATATTTTTTAATTCTTATACCAAGTTCAACATTTATTAATTTTAAATATAAATATTTAATTATAAAATAAATATAATAAATTAAATTCTAATATTTTATAATTTTTATTGTATATTTAACATAGAAAAAAAATTAGATATGCACAGGTATACAAGCTTGAGGAACAAAATGGAGAAAGAAGAGAGAAGCAAAAAACTGGAAGTCATAAGAAGAGTATGTGTACCGTAAAATTAAAGAGACAAGGAATAAAAAAATAAGAAAAAAAGGGGATGCATGGGGCATTCAGATTTGCTAGACTTGCAGAAAGTAACGGAAGTAAGAAAGGGGAGACCGGAGAGATATTTATTATTAGAAAGTGAGCAATTAAATAAAAGAATCACAGCAGAAGAAGACAAAAAAATGTGAAGTTCAGTAAAAATTTAGGCGGGAAAATTTGCATTAATATGGTATTACAACATTTAAGTAAATAATAGATTTATATATTTTTTTAATATATCCTAATTTTTTAGAAAATTGCCTCCGCACCCGTATCCTATCGCACACGAGTCACGCATCGCACCCGTGGGGAAATAAATATAAACACAAATCAAAGCTGTTCTGGTTAGTCAACAGACTCCATACCATGATCAACATGTGCAATAACAGACATATTGCGAATGTTGTGCTTGGAGTCCATAATACGACGGAGCTCGTCCACTGCGAACTTCACCTGCAAATTGACGTAAGTCTGAGTAGAAACAATCCATGTAAATTTACCAATTTAAGAAACAGAAGCAAGATTTATTAACTTCTTGACCAGTCCTTATTGTCCACCAAAAAATGATTCTGAAGGCTCTGAAATAACGAGACTGCCAAAAAAAGAAAAAAGAATAGAAATTTAGAGAACACAAAAAGATGACTAACTAGAAAAAAATGAAAAAAGGGCTGCGTTTCTAAAATAACACGGCCAGTGCCAGATATAAAAAACGACCCCATAAAAGCATTAGCGGAATTATCATCTACATAGATAGCAGATCAACAGCTAGCAGCTAACAAACGAATCATTGATTCACAAGGTCAATCAAGTTCCTTTCCAAAGACACAGACTTTGAGCGTCAATGACAATGAAAATCAACTGAAACATTGAACAAGGCATATATATAATCACAATAAACTGAAATAAAAGCGCATCCATCTAGAACACAATCTCACTAAGCTGACATATGTTCAATAAAGAGGTTAGCAACCTTGGAAAAATACGAAGCCTTCAACCCGCATCATACATCAAACAATTTAGCAGAAAGCCCAAACATAGATCTTCACCAAATTCAATGAAAACCCATAGATAAACCAGCATAGATCAGTTTGGAAAGATAGGACTAATTTGAAAATAAGAGAGAAATCAGGAAGAATTGTCAACAATTTCACAGAAGACAAACCTGAAGAGACGAAGAGGTGGCGGGTACAGAGTAGCTTCTTCACTGTCAGAAGGCGAATACGAGAAAGAATTGCCAGAGAGGATCAGATATTTATAGGTGTTTTTTTTTTTTGGTCTTACAAGGGGTGGGGGCCGGAATATTACGATGAGATATTTATAAGGGTTGAGGAATATACCGACAGAACCTCGTAGGTGGGCTTCTGTTTGCCATTGGACCGAGTTGAATGGACTATTGTCCTTTTTAACTAAAGTAGTTGAAATGGGCCTTAATATTTGATTGAATTGGGATAGCCCTTTAGGAAAAAAATTATGTTGGTACTATTTACTGCAATTTATTGTAGTAAAGTACCGCAATCGAATTTTCAATCATTTAGGTGCTATCCCCCACGTCAAATTATCACAGACCTCAACAAGCAATACGACGCATCCATTACACGAACAGGGAAGACGAAAAGACATAAAATCGAAACGATAAAATACAATGCTCAGAAGACGAAACGACATGCATCATTTAGGATAGAACAAAAAACACGAAACAGAAACAACAAATTGCATTCCATCAAAGTACAGTAACAATGAACAAACTAGAGAGACCGCAAGAAGACACTGTACAAATCACCGAAAAATATCACCAGTCAAACTCAAACGACACTGAACAATCGAAAATCACTATTTCCCAACATCAGAAACCTAAAACAAGTTCAACAAGTAACTTCACACAAATTAAAAGCGTCAGAATGGGTCATCAATAGGTAAACCCACATCCTTCTTAATATTGATTCAACTCTACGTATTATTCCACAATAAAATTAACGAAAAATGTTACTATTTGCATGAATTTATATATATATTAAATCAAAACCCTAGAAGTTAGAACGATAAACATGCCTCACACACTATTTTATTGCATGTTACTGTCACTAATCCTATAAGAAACAAAAACATGGCATCGTACATATTGTTTTCTTTTTTTGGCATTATGTTCACATAGAAACAAACAAAAATATCTTACTCCTCTGATGCCAAATAGTAATATGTTTTTCTATCTATTTTGCTTTTAATCATGGTTGATTTGTTAGTTTACCACATTGCGTTGGATGTTATTGTTTCGATATAAAACAGTAACATCTAGTTTGAGTTACTGTTTCTTAATAGTAACACCTAGTTTTTGTTAAGATTTTATTGTTAATCATACTTCATTTTGTTTATTTCTTATATTTTTTATTGGTGTTTCTGTTTCACACCAAACAAAAGTATGTCACCACAATAAAATAACATAAAATAGTAACATCTCATTTTTTGTGTATGTTACTATTTCTTGAAGAAATAGTAACACATTATTTTCTCAAAATTTTATTGTTAATCATACTTCATTTTGTTTATTTATGATCTTTTTCACTTAATGTTGCTATTTTACACAAAACAGAAATATGTCACTAGAAGCAAAAAATACGTTACTATTTCCTCAGGAAATAATAACACATTATCTTCTCGAAGTTTCATTGTTAATCATACTTTATTTTATCTATTTATGATCTTTTTTGCTTGGCATTGCTGTTTCAGACAAAACAGAAATATGTTACTATTTTCTCAAGAAATAGCAACACATTATTTTCTCAAAGTTTTATTGTTAATCATACTTCATTTTATCTATTTATTATCTTTTTCGCTTGGTGTTGTTGTTTTATACAAAACAGAAACATGTCACTAGAAGAAAACAACATGTTACTGTTTGTTTTAAAAATAATAACATGTTTTTATTTATTGATTTTTATTGTTTATAACACTTTATTTGTCAATTTATTTGAATAAAAATGGACCAAAGCATCCAAACAAATAGAGGAATCTGAAGAAGAAACTCAAAAATTTTAATAATACAAGTCCAATCTATTGGCATGTATAAGGCAGATTGATGACCTTCAATTCAATGACAAACATAAGATGCTACTACAACAAAACCCATTTTGGATTCTAATTAACACAATAATAACAAGGAACTTTGATTGCAGTATGTGCCGGAAGAGCGACCAAGAAATACAGTCGATAATTGCAACCTTCTCCGATAAGAATAAACATTTCTTAATTGGGGGCGAACATTTGATAATAACACCAACATTGGTGAAGCTAATTTTTGGAATAAGAGATGGAGATCGACCTATCAAGACATCATCTGGCAAGAGGCTAGAATCAGACTTTGACACAAGACGTTTTCGTGGTCAAGGACGCATGACAAAATCAATAATATTCATTGCTAAACATTTCTTAATTGGGGGCGAACATTTGATAATAACACTAACATCGGTAAAGCTAATTTTTGGAATAAGAGATGGAGATCGACCCATCAAGACATCATCTGACAAGAGGCCATAATCAAACTTTGACACAAGGCGTTTCAGTGGCGAAGGACGTATGACAAAACTAATAATATTCAATGCACTCGAAAGAGCAGTTCGAGGAACATCAGAGACTGATGTTAAGGATGTCTCATGCCTCGTAACACTGATGATGTTGGTGACCCTGTAGAGCTCACACACTAGCTAGTCATACATCAGATATATAGAGGAAGTACATGACATAGCTCAATATGCATGGTCCTAACACATATATGAACAACTAATAACTTCAATTACAAAGGATAGCACCCCAAATGTCACTAGCTGTGTCATGCTATTGCTAGTAAGTTAAAGTTGTCAAACTTATTTTTATTTCATGTCACTTTATTTGATATTGTCTTCATTCATTTCTATTCATTTAATTGAATGTTCTTGCCACTTTTCTTCTATATTTTTTGGTAGTTTTCGTTCATGTTATTGTTTGGTGTTACTGTTTGGACACCAAACAGTAACATGTAACTATTTTATGTGCAAAGTGTTACACTACATTTTTTAATAGTTTTTGAGCTTTTATTTTGTGTTACTATCTGCATACTAAACATTAACATGTTACTGTTTATTTCTACAAACAGTAACATTTTATTCTTTGTAATTTTTTTATTACTGACACTTGATTTTTCTATTTAATTTGAGTTTTTCATGCATGTTACTATCTACATACTTGATTGGCCTATTTACTTCCAATTTTTAGCACGTTACTATATGAACACCAAACGACAACATGTTACTGTTTATTTTGCAAACAATAACATGTTCATTTTTTAGCTGATTTTTTCTTAATAACATCAAATACGCCCTTTTATTACTATCTGCATACTAAACAGTAACATGTTACTGTTTATTTCTACAAACAGTAACATTTTATTCTTTGTAATTTTTTTATTACTGACACTTGATTTTTCTATTTAATTTGAGTTTTTCATGCATGTTACTATCTACATACTTGATTGGCCTATTTACTTCCAATTTTTAGCATGTTACTATATGAACACCAAACGACAACATGTTACTGTTTATTTTGCAAACAATAACATGTTCATTTTTTGGCTGATTTTTTCTTAATAACATCAAATACGCCCTTTTATTACTCCATTATTGAATGCAACTTCCATTAAAAATTAATATGACAAAATGTATAATGTATTATTGACAGTATTGGCTGTATGAGACAATAAACATATTTAATGGACATCATATTGAAAAAGTGTCAAGATACCTCAAATGGGACTTGAAGCTCCTCACACGCCAACTAAGGGATCAACTTATCGGTCAGTTTCAGGTAACCTTTGCAAAAAGTTAATTTATTCTAAAAATAAAAACATGTCAGTACAAGAAAACATGTTACTGTTTGTTTTGATAACAGTAACACATTTATTTATTTATTTTTTATGTTAATCATGGTTGATTTGTCGTAATATTTAGTTTTTATTTTATATTATTATTTTCACATAAAATAGTAACACGTTGTTTTGTCCAGATTTCCATAGTTAATCATGCATCATTTTATCTATTTATTGTGTTTTATGGTTAGTGTCATTGTTACAGAACTAAAGAGGAACATGTCACTAGAACAAAATAACATGTTACAGCTTATTCTGAAAATAGTAGCATGTTGTAATTTATCAATTTTTATAATTAATCATGCTTGATTTGTCAAATTTTTCCCAGTATTTACTTCATGTTACTGTTTTCACATAAAATAGTAACATCTCGTCAAATGTTACTGGTGGAAATAGTAACACTCTTTTTTCTCAAACTTTTTTTCTTAGTCATACTTCATTTTGTCTATTTATTGTGTTTCATTGTTAATCCTTTACCTATGTTACTATTCTACTACCACTTAGTCTTTTATCTACATATTACTGTTTCTCACCAAAATAGAAACATATCGACTAATTACACTAACGAGCTACCATTCTTTTATTTTAGGTAGTCAACAGAGAATTAGATCCTACAATTAAAAAAATACAACTTCTTTACAAACCTTTTCTAAAACTAGAACTAATTGAATACCATGACAAAATAAAAACTAGAATCAAACCCTCCCAATCGGAGGAATTAGAAAGTGACAACGACACACGATTAACCCAGTACATAATTAAATCACGAACAACAAAACTTGACTAATTTGTAGATATTGCACTATCCCATAAAGAGCACTCACAACAAGAACATAATGAAAAATAACAGCTGAAAGACTAACTCTTATATGCAAATGCAAGAATAAATGAACTGACCAATGAATTGAAGTCTCTCACAGAGAAACTTCAGATGTCAGAGCAATAATTACAACAAAATAAAAAAATAATTACAAACCTCACACATGAAAACACATGACTCCAAGAGCAACTGTTCAAAATAACAAATCAAACAGAAAACCTGAAAGTGGTCATTGACATATTGGAAAATGAAAATAAACAACTGAATGCACAACTAATAGAAATAAATGTGCAGGTGGTTGAATAAGAAAATGTACAAACCATAAAAGCTAAAGAAAAAATAAAAATGGGAAAAAACAAAGTTCGATGATCACAAAAATTAAAGCAAAAATAAGAAAAATAAAATGCGACGAAGACTTCACGTACTCAGGGGCATAAAAAAACCTGTAAAATAAAAAGAAACACAAAAATAAAAAATAACTACTGAGGAGGACACTGGCAAAAGCATAGAGGATCCTGTAATAATCGATGATGAAACAGTAGCACAATTGTCTAAAAAGAAATAAACTCAAAAGGTAACAAATACCACAAAGTGGCTAACTACAAAGTACCTGACTCAAGATATCAGGAATAAAATGGTGCAAGTAAAAAAAGCAAGAGAACTATCGTAAGTCATGTCCTACTTTCTTCTTAACTCTTTTCATTAACTTAACATCACTGCCTGCTACCTCAACTCATTCCTATGACACATCACCATTTGCAGAACTTTTGTCTAAACATACCCTTAACAGGACTTGTTCATAACCTTACAAGACGTGATGGATGTAATCACAAAGAAGGCAATAATAAACAATTTGTGTATCCTATGAACTTTTACAATAATACTATTCTGTCTTGTTCCTTTTTATATTAATGTTACTATTTTGAGTCAAAACAGTAACATGGCAACATTGAGTTTATTCAGACTTAAAAATATGATGTTACTATTTGAAGTCCAAACAGTAACATGCAACTACTCATGCTGTTAAAAATTAGAAATATTAATGTTACTGTTTGGAGTTTGACTTTTTCTTAATCAAATCATCTGATAATAACTAATCATTCAATTTCAGATTATAGATAGCTATGTTTACACTCTGAGCTTAGCTTCCATGAATAGGAATAATAAAATATTTGCATTCGATAGCTTCTGTTGGGAAAGATCTTAAATCCATTTCCTAAATATAAAATATAGAAAATACTTTGGTACTCACTCCTATTCAAATTATATTCACAATCTTATATTGTGAGCGACATCCAGCTATACTAGGAAGTCAAGTAATACAAATTTGATGCAAAAATAGAGGAAGCAATGGTTGCAAAAATTGTTCTATTCCCAATAAACTCAAATGGTGTCAATGACTACAGAAACCCCAATCATTATACATTACTTGTCCTCAATAACATGGACTACAAGTGGACACATTACAACTCATTGAGGCCAAGAAGAGAGAGGGCACCAAATCTATACTTTCGTGATACCAAAATAGTGGTGAGTGATATTAATACTATAATAAAATACCAAGTATTGCTATTGTTTATTGTTTTCTTGAAGTTTAATTACTAACCATTATTAATTTGTCTATCTATCTTATTTTCTTATTGACGTTACTATTTCCACACCAAACAATAACATCTTTGTTTAACGAAAAATAACATATTATCTTTGGTATGTTATTTTTTTGTTAATGTTACTATTTCATGTGAAAACATTAATATGTTATTTTGTTGTAATTTAATTATTAATCAAATTTTATTTCTCTATTTATTTTAATTTTTTGATTGATGTTACTATTTCCATACCAAACAATAAAATCTCAGAACAAGATGTGATTTGCTACTGTTAGAAGCAAAAATAGTAACATGTTATTTTTTATTAATTTTTTCTTAATAATGCTTGATTTCTGAATTCATTTTCAGTTTTCATTTTGATGTTTTGTTTACCGACTAGACAATAACACATTTCTTTTTTCACTTGATACCTTACCTAACTTCTTTATTTAACAACAAAAGGATTATTATGAAAAAATAAAGAATGAAATCCTTCAAAAGAATAAAATGAACATGGGAGTAGAACCAGCCACTGCAGAGCCTCTTTTTCAAATCATATCATACGAAAAGTCACCACAACAGTAAAATTTATCGTAAGTAACAACTTCTTTCCTAATCCAAAATTACCATCACTAGGATGTACCAAACTAACTCATTCCTAAAATTTTTAATTTTAGGCAAGACTATGACATTTTTGTCTGTAAACAAATAGAAGATATAATTAACAATAAAAAGTTTGAAGAACAATTTTTGTTAGAATCTATGAGGAAATACAGAGCAAGATTAGTCACTAAATTCATTATGGATTTCAATCCTTCCAACTTAAGTTGATTATTATGAATATAAGTAACATTCAATTCATGTAAAATCATAGACTTAATTATATATAACATTTAACTATATGAAACATTCAATTATAAATGTTAATAAAAGTAAAGTATATTCTTATTTCCAGTTTATGTTAACATTCAAAATTCGTTTGCCCTATGATTTTTGAACTTCTACCTTGATGTTACTATTTTCAATCAAAATAGTAACATGCAATTGTGTATTACTTTCCATTCATGTTACTAATAAATTTAATAAAAATGAAGTATATTCTTCTTTCTAGTCTCCTTTAACATTCAAAATTTATTTAACCTGTCTTCAAAACTCCTACCTTGTTATTTAACAACATAAAGTGTCCAATTGTAAAATAATGCTGGAATCAAAATAGTAACATGCAACTAATTTGTTATTTTTTTATTAATGTTACTACTAAAACTAATAAAAATACAGCACGTTCTACTTTCAACATTCAAAATTCATTTACCCTATGTTTATAAGTTTCTACCTTAGTGTTACTGTTTTTCAATCAAAATAGTAACATACAAGTAATTGTGTACTTCTTAACTGTTTCAAATTAAAATAGTAACATGCAACTAATTTGTTATTTTTTCGTTGATGTTACTAGTAAAACTAATAAAATGGCAATATGTTCTACTTTCAACATTTAGAATTTATTTACCCTATGTTTATGAGCCTCTATCTTGATGTTACTATTTTCGATCAAAACAGTAATATCCAAATAATTGTGTACTTCCTAGTTTTTAACCAAAGAGGAATATGTCAAGTCATAATATTAACTAACAAATACTACTTTTCAATTTCTTTTAACATTCATAAATCAAATAATTTCAAGTTTTGTTATGTTACTATTTCGAATCAAAATAGTAACATGCAATTAATTTGTTATTTTTTCGTTGATGTTACTACTAAAACTAATAAAATGGCAGCACGTTCTACTTTCAACATTCAAAATTCATTTACTTTATGTTTATGAGCTTTTACCTTGGTGTTACTATTTTTGATCAAAATAGTAACATCTAAATAATTATGTACTTCCTAGTTTTTAACCAAAAAGGAACATGTCAAGTCATAATATTAACAAACAATCACTTAGATTAATGTATTTAAATCATATTGCTCTTCCTTTTTACATAAAAAAAGAAAAAAATCATAATGAATGCAATTGTGCCACAGAAATACACTCCATTCAAGCTGGCTCCTTGCAACTTTTCTTATTGTGATGTTCCATATTACCACATTTTTTGCGCCTAATTTTCTTAACACACTCATCCCTTGACCTAATCCTCATCTTCTTAGGTCTGCCTACTTGTTTTTTTGAAATTGAAGGTAAGATAGCTGCTTCATCACCTACAACAACCTTTTGCCTCAATATTGTAGGAATGGGGTGTATCAAATATTCATAAATCTTCCTATACGTGCTTACATGGAAATAATTCTCAATAACCTCATTCAAAGAAATCCCACATCTCCTTATAGCGGTAACTGCATACACATAAGGAAAGCCATCCAGTTACCACTAGTTACAAGTGCAACTACGCTGGGAAATATCCACATAAACGGTTGGATCTGCTAACACTTTAAAAATAGTTTCTAATGACTTCCTAACCACCCAACCTCTATATTTCCTTGAGTGTAATTCTAATATCAACAACTAGATTGGACAAATAGCACCATTCCAACATACTGATTCTGACCTTCATTTAGCAAACCACTCCATTAACTTTGAATGAATATTATTAACCATATTTGTGATCAGCAACTTCCTTGCATCACAAATCCATGAATTATAAGATTCAGTTGCATTTGATATCATCTTATCATAACGATAACTACAGCTAAAAGCATTCGACCAACACTCTGGTGCAAGCCTTGTGAGAAAATTCTTAGCAGTCTAACCTCCTTTTCATTTGAAAACTGCCATGTTCTCAATTAATACACTTACTATTAGAGAATATACACACATTCCAAATAAGTGAACTATATGCTCTTTAAAAAATTTTGAAAATGTAGCACCAATGAATCTGTCTCTTAAATTCTGTTTCAAATGATGAAGACAAAAGAAATAAGGTGCTCTTGGAAAAACCTTTGGCATTGCTTTGAGCAATCCTAAGTTATGATCGAAAATAAAAGTCACACCCGGTCTACATCAAGTACAGTGGACAACTGTGAAAGGAACCAAAATTAGTTTTCTTAATTTTCAGAATCAATCACAGCAAAAACTAGAGGAAACAACCTTGAAATGGAACAATCACACCAAATAGGAACATAAGTCATTAAAACAAAAACAACCACACTACTTCTATGTTACTGTTTCATCTCCTAATAATAACGTTAATCCAGTGGACAAATTCGTACATCCAATTATCAATACAACTTATATAAACTATAAATCCATCTAATTTATTGATGTTACTATTTTTACTATTTTCTTTTCAAACAGTAACATCGATAAAAATCATAATAAAACATCTAAATAGGTGCACATTCTACATGAAAATACCAATAACAAAAAAGGCAAAAAACAAAACAAAACCCCTTCCATGTTACTGTTTCTAAATCAAACAGTAACAAGGGATGCCATATTACTATTTCAACTGAAAAATAGTAATACTAACCAAAGGGCCAAACAGCATTGTTCTTGACTCAAAAACCACTCACCTTGATTGTCATCCTCACTCGTAGTTAATAGGATAATCCCCTTAAATCTGGACTTCAAAAAAGTCCCATCAATAAACAAAAGTGGTCTACAAAACTTGAATCCATCAATGCAAGCACAAAATGCAACAAACATCCTTTTGAATCTCCTGTCACTGTCATCCACGTCCACCACAATGCAGTTACCGAGATTCACTTCCTTTATAGCATATACATACTAATTGATTTGTTTGAACGAGTCATTAAAATTATCAAATACCATACCCTTTGCTTTCTCCATTGCACATCAAGCCTTGCAATAAGGAATTGTCAATCCATAACTATTTTGAAAATAATTTATAACATCATTGGCTGTCAATGATAGGAATCCCCTAACTAAATTCACCATTAATTCAGAAATCAATTTGGACCCATCCTCTTTGAAGTTGAACTATTTAACATAAAACTATAAGTGTGATAATTCACTAACTTCTTAATATAGAATAGAAACATCCATTCACTTTGGACAATGAAGCCATAACAGCCCACTCATAACCTTTTGAATGCTTCTTTAAATATATAGTTGCCACCTTCATTTTTGTATTCCTAACATAATCAAACGAAAAACCTTTCTCAATCGAATACTTGCACAATGCATTCCTAAACTTAACAACAACACCAAGGAACCTCTACCCAATATGACTCACTCTACCTGACCGTGAATTGAACAACAAAACCCTCTCACTATTTGAAGAACACAAACTTGGAACTAAAGTAGCTTCACACTCAGTAACATCAGAAACAGTAACATGTCTTTCTGAAACAAAAACATCATTACAAAGTGAATGTGATGCAGAACTCAAACTAATATTAACACTCATATTCAAATATTTCAACTCAATTATATTATCTAGTTTTGACCTATTCCTCAGCAAACAAACAGGATGCCCAGGAACAGAATATGACAGGAAAAATTACCAAGAAACAGATCCTTAAAATTCGCACACATTATTTAAACTAAATCATCATATTCTATTTCAGTATTAATCTTCAATACCATAGTTTTCAATCCTACACTTACGTACGAGCAATAGGCACTATTCCATTGATAAAGCAAATTTACAAATACCTGATAACAATGTGATCTGAAAAACAAAGACGTTCAAAAGAGGCCATTGCAATCGAAAAACAAAGCACAACAATTAAAGAGGATCAGAAAAATAAAGGGATCAATAATGAGATCAATCAGCAATTTGTGATAATAATGCGTAAGGAAAGTAAGAATGTCTTGCATGAAATAGGTCAAAATGGTGCCTAATTAAAAAAAGGCATTTTAGAAATATAAAAGTTATAATTCATAAAACTGGCACCTCTTTAAAAATAAGTCTAGCGCTAGCACCTCTTTGAAAACAAGTCTCTGGATTGTCACTAGAATACAATTTATCATATTTTTTTATATACACACATTTGAAAAAAAAAATTATACAGTGAATACTTTTATAAGTTGTGCAAAAAATTTTTATTTTTAAATTTTTACTAAAGTTTTTAATTTTTATATACAAAATTTTTTTTAAAAAAAATTATACAACTTTAATGATAAAATTATAATATTTTGTATACCTATTATAATAAAATTCGTACACTCTTATAATTTTTTTGAAGAATAAAATTTTTATATAAAAATTAGGATTCTCATGAATTATAAAAGACTTATTTGTAGCATTACCATGTGAAAACAGCGTTTTCCTTTGGTTCATTAGAAAATAAATGGGGAAAGGAGTGTTTTCGTCTTTATGTATGCTCTCAAAAACTATTTTCTTGAAGTTGTTCATAAGACGAGAAATAAAATTCAAAAAAATATATATATAGGGCTATGTTTGGGTATATTCTTAGGAAAAAGTTGAATTAACTAAAATTTTTTTAAAAATGAAAAAAATTATATCAATAAATTTTTATGTATTTATTGTAGAGTTTAAATTTAATTTATTATTAATATAAAATATTTTATACTATTAATATATGAGAAGAAAATACATTATTAAAAAGATATCAATAATTAAGAAGTTTTAATAATTTTTATTGACATACTAACACATAGGTAATTAATGATATAATATAGAATTGCATTGACAATGGATCATTTGCCAATGTAAATTAGCTTTACACTATGACTCATCTATATGTAATTATATTAATAAAAAATTATTAAAATTACTTTACAATTATTAAACATTTTTAATTACCATTTTTAATGACATTTCTTCCTTTACTTATTGATAATATAAAATATTTTTTCTATTTCATGTAAAATAATTACAAGGAAAGAAATAAACCTGAATAAAACCATCATCTAGATTTTAAATCAGATAAACAAAATACTTAGATACGGGGAGACCTACCTAAAAATAGACAAACAATACAAAACATAAGATAACCACAATGCTACATATTAATGCTAAAACCTACTTAAATTTTCAATGGTTGTCCTTAGCTCACAAATTCCTGAAAGAGCTTTAAATCATGACAATATTCTTGAACAACAAATTTACCATGGTGGTGGAACACTACATGGCACCTAATCAAATTAGAATCCAAACAATGAGTAGAGCATTTGCAAAAGGCCACTCACCTATTAAATTTCTTGAAACTTCTATGTTGGAGCTCTAACATTCTCCAATAATGTTTCTAACAAGTCATTATTATGGATGGCGTGACCTCCCTTTTCATGTTTGCTTGATAAAACATTTGAACCTTTGTTTTCATCTTAATTTCAACTTACTAGTTGCATAAATGTTGTTATATAACTTCCTATGATACTAATTCTTTGCATTTTTTTAAACTCTTGTCAGGTATTTAGTGTGCAATCCTCAAAATGAAATAGCAAAGGTAAATTAAAAAGGTTTTGGTGACAATGTGATAACCTAATTAACTTGAAGATTGCTTAATTATGGTCAAACTTAGCTACCATGCCTAGGGGTTCCTTTAGAACTTTGATAGAAAATTGGACAACACTTGATTTTAGAAGTTGCATCATTATTAAAGCTAGGTTGTGTGCATTGCATATGAAAATGCCCTATCTGGCCATAATTAGCACACAACTTTGTCACGTTTCCTTTTTTAAATAAAACCATAGCGGTATGATCCATAGTTGTTGAAGTAAACACTATAAAATGATTATGTAAAACTAAAGTAAACACTACAAAATGATTATCTAAAACTAACTTCTTCAAATTCCCTCCCTATGAAATCTAATTGTACTGATGCTTAAAGATGTCTATTTAATTGAGAAGCTCTACCTTCTGACGTTTTAATGTTTAAGTTTTAAGCATAAGCATATTCAACATGCTATTCAAATTTCCAACTTATTAAGTTAGACATTTTCTTCTAGCTTTCAAATCTTGAATTTGAGCTTTCAATTCAACATTCCTTTTGATCACAACTTGGCTTCTTTTGTGATTACTCTTGTCACTATTTTATGATATCTTTTATTTAGTATTGTTGTTAATATATCAAGGAAAACCATATCGAATCACTTATAACATCCAAAAAAGAAGCAAGTTCATCAAAATAGGCATTTTCAAATTGCTCTAATTCTATGGTTAAATAGAACAACAATTTTTCTAAATCACTATAGATTATTTTTCAAACTTATACTTTATTGAGCACTTCAATTTCTTTTCTTTTTATAATCTTTACACTTTTTCATCCTTATTTTTGCAAATTCGAATTAAAAAAACTTTTTCGAGTCCAAAATGAGTTTTCCCATTCCTAATATTCAAAGTTTCAGTCATTTAGAACAATAGCCAAAATCAAACAAGTTGTAAATTGATATGAAGCAATGCAAACTAACTTATTAAACAACAATAACTCTGATTGAAATGTCTACCAGTAATTACAAGGTGACTAGAGATAAAATTTGCTAATAATAGATATCCAATTGAAATTACGACTTAAAGCCACTATTTGATAACACCAAAAGCAAACTACTAGAGAATCAAAAATCAAATGTCAAACAATTAGGATTTTAAATTTGTTAAACACTAACATAGATGAATTAAATTAAATAAAAAAGGATATATCGTCATTATCACTGAAAACCTCTATAAAAATTATAATCCTAAACACATAATAACAGAGGTTAGAGATGATTACGACAAACATAAAGGATGATGGACAGAGTTACCAAGGAACACCATTCTATTAGGGTTTCAAGAAGGCTCAATTTAATTCTCCATATAAGATGTTTTATATTAATAATAAATTAAATTTAAACCCTTTTCAACAATTATTTTTAATATAACTTTGATTGCTAAAATTATAATTATAATTTTTTATATATTTATTGCATATAAAATATATACACCTGTGATTGTAATTTGTTATAAAAAATTACAAATTTTAAACTTTTTGCCTCAAACTATTATTAAAAAATTGTGATTTTTTTTTAAGATTCTACAATAGTAAAACTTAGAGAGAAATTCTAGGTCATTTTTAGTCCCTGAATTAAAAGCAAAAATAATAACTTAAGGTTTATTTGTTTACTATTTTTAAAAATAATTTTTTTTATTTTTAAAAAATAAAAAAATTATTTGACAACATGTTTTTAGAATCTATTTCTAAAAATCAAAACTCCAAATATGTAACTTAAAAAATAAAAAAAATTTATAGACATTTTTAAAAATTATTCTCTTATTCTTGATGTCATATTTGTAATTAAATGAAATATTTTCTTATTTGTAATATCAATTACCTTTATTCTTTATTTTCTTTCAATCTAAAAATAGTTATTAAAAAATTAGTTTTTTAAAATAGTTTTTAAGAATGGTTTTTGAAAATATAAAAATAAAAATATATTCAAACATACATTTAATTTCATTAATTATATTTTTCATAAGTACAGTAAACTTTTCTACAATTTCATTAAATTAAATAATATTTTTGCAAATTTTTTTAAGTTATTCTCTTAAATAAGGGTTTTTAAATAAATTTTCCTATTTTATTACTTCAAAAATTAGTTTTAGACATTATACTAAAAAAATATTTCCAAGAATAAAACAAGAAGATATATATGAATTATTTGTAGATAAAAGCTTATTTTAGTTCTTATAAGATTAAATTTCTATTAATTTTATCCCTCACTAAAAATTAGTACCAATTTAGTCTCTAAAAATGAATTATATCTCAAATTTTAGTCCCTCCACGTCATGAATAGACAAAAAAAATTTAATGTCTCATCTAATAGCATTATCAGCTCTTATGTGACCTATTAAATGTTGATTAGCTCTAGCAAAGACTATATCAACATCATACAATAAAAAAATAAATACAAATTTTAATCAATATAAGATAACATTTTTATTAATTTCATTTGTTATTAATGCTAATTAATATTAATTTGATCCTTAAGATTAACTCTATCTTAAAATTTAGTTCCATCTTTATTAAGAGTTTTAAAAAAACCTTAATGGTTGAGCTAAGTTGATATCGTTAATTCATTCTTTGCATTTTTAATGATAATTTACAAATGAAAAATATTTTTAAATATAGATTATTGACATCATATTTTTAAATTAACTTTTACTCAAAAGATTTTTAGAAAAAAAATTGTTCAATGGATATAACACTTTCATTTTTATCTTATCATAAATTAACTTGCAACCATAAATTATAGAATATGTGTGTGTGTGGTTCAAACAATATAAACCTAGAAAGAGTAAATTTTAAAGAAAGAAGAAGAATATAATAATGGAGAAGTTTTAAATAATAATAATATAAGAAAAGTAATGGCCATGGACATGTTATAGAAAATATCTAAAATTGATAAAGCCGCCACCACTTATTTATTACATAATAAGTAATATAATTATAGTTTAATTAATTAACTAACTATATTACTTTTAAGAAGACATTAATCTAATAATTTTTTCATTATATAACAAATTAATATTTTTCTACAATAAATATAGTGAAAATCAAAGTTTAAAAATACCACTTATTATTATGATGTATATTTTGACAATAAGTTGTTAAACTTGTTAATTGTCTTACTTGCAAAATTCAGTGTTTTCCATCTTAAGTTAAAAGCAGGATCCCTAAATATTACTGTTTGCATAAGAAGGTAGGAACATCATGAACCATATTATGTAAATATAGGCTTGCCCTTCTTTTTCCTTACAACAACTCAACTATTGGAATGGATGAAATCTAGAGAAAGAGATTTCTAATCATGGAAGGTATGATGATATAGAAGTGCAAATAAAAAAGAAATAAAACTAAAAGATGATTTTATTATTTTTTTAGTCATAAAAAAAAGACCTTTAGCAAACTCTTCTTAAAGAAGCTTCAACTCTGTTAAGGTGTAAGTAAATTTTTTACTTGCCACTTGATCTTACCATTTGATATTATAATGTTGAAATAGAAATCTTGAAAAGAAAGCAAATTAATTATTCTTTTTCTTTGATTGATTAGAAAATTTAGGATTAATTTTAGAAACTGAATCAATATATTGCTAAAGTAAAAGATTGTAAGTATTAAGGGCTTTTAAAAGGGTTCAATTATTTTACTGAAAAACCTTTATATTTCTATACCACTGGATCATATATAATAGAATGACAATAAGAACAATGAGTTCTTCATGAACTTGTACAAATTCATACCACATTAAGGTAGGATCGAATCCATGACACTATATCTTAAGGTTCAAGTAACTGAGTCCTAATAATGAAAAACGAACCAAACCAAATAGCCTTAGCCAAATCACATTAAAGGAATAAATAATTAATTGTTTCTTAGTGCACAGAGCACATTGGATAGGTGCTTAGAACATTTATTTATCTACTTCTAAGACCATCTAAAATGGAAGGAACATTATTACATGATTTCTAGAGAAAAGTTTTAACTCTTAATAGGAACCTTAGTTTCTAAATCTACTTCCATGAAAAAAAAAAAAACTAACTGATGTTGAATGAGATTAAGTTAACTTGAGATAACCTTTTTTTAACGGAATAGCAACCTCTAATTACTCCTATCTAAGTAAATTAATCATCAGCCCTTATTATAGAGTAAAGGATTTTAGTAATGATGTGAATAATTTGTTTTTTATAACATTGAAGTAGATTTTGTTAATCCTATTACTTCGATTATTGATTATAAGATCTTTCACAACTGAAAAATGATAGTGTAGAAAAACTAGAAAGGACTTTTAAGATTAATTTTTTTCTCTCTTTACTAAGTTACTATTTAAGACTATCTTTCAAAATAATAGCTAATTTGCATATGTCTTTCCATCTCCATGATGAATTTTGTTTAAAATTAAATATGTTTTCAACCAATCTTTTACTATACTTACCTATGAAAACTTTAGCCATAACAAAATTAGGTCTATAAGTAATCTTTTATATTTTATTACATATTAAAGTAATATTCAATTTCATCATTCCTCTAAGACTAACCCATCTTTTTGATATTAGCTTTGTCAAATCCTTCTAAGCCATAAAATGAACTTTATGATCTTTAAATAATCAATACCACTAAAACCTACTAATGATTGCTTCCATCTTTTGATGGCATTTTTTAGAAAGCATAGTAATGGACATTTGAAACACTAGAATGGATGGTAACAATTATTTAAAAAAGATAAGCTTCCTTGCCTATAACAAACACTTGATTTTCTATCCTTGCAACTTGAAATAGAGTTTAGTGATAACTTTCTACTCAATAACCTTTCTATCCTTTGGACTATTAATGTAACTAATTAAATATTTCCTAATATTTATGTCATGTTTAACCCTTAAAATACCACTAAAAATCTTTTAGAACTTATAAGAATATTTTTGCTAAATTTAAAAGTGGATTTTTTTAGTATTTACCAAAAGACTAGATAATATACCAAACTAATTTAGAATTTGTTTAACCATATAGCAAGAATTTGTAGTTGCTTTAAAGAAAAGGATTAAATCATGAGCATATGCTAGATGATTAATTCTAGGGCCATATCTTGGAGGCTTTATTCCTTAAATCAAGTCATGCATTTTAACTTTTTCCAAAGTAATAGGTAAAACATTTATGCTTAAAATGAACAAATATGGTGAAAAATGATCTCTCTGCTTCAAACTATAACTAAGTTGAACACTATCTGTTAATCCCTTATTAGCAGTTATCTTATATGTTAGAGTAGTTATGCATTGCATAATAATCTGAATCTATATTAAAGGAAACTTTGTTAATTGGATCACATTATGAATGAAAGTCCAAAAAATATTGTCATTGGTTTTAAATAAAAAAAATAACTTTGCAAATAACTTGGTAAATAAGTTTGCTTTTCATTTTGTTAACAAAATCCATAAGTTTTGTGGTTATTATTATATTATTTGAAATTCTTCCAAAATTGCTTTCATTCTATTGACTAGGACTTTAGTGAGAATTTTGTAAGGTACATTGCATAAACTAATAGACCTACAATTTGTATAAGTTTTTTAGGATAGGATTTACCTTTAGGAATGAGAGCAATTAATGTTTAATTAAGAGCTCTAAATAGATAACTACATTGAAAAAGGGATAATGCCATTTCTGGAACATCCTCCCCCATTATATCCTAAAATACTTGATAAGACCTTACTGTGAATCCATCCAGACTAATAATTGCATCAAGCTCCATTTCCATATTTGCTTGGTGGATCTCCTTCCTTGAAAATGCTAATTTAAATTTTCAATTTCCATGGGGGTTAGAGTAAACACACTAAGAGTGTAAGGCATATTAGTGTTGGTAAGTTTCCTAAGGAGCAAAAATAGATTGAAAATGTTGAATAACAACTTAGTTAGTCATAGTATTATCTTCTATACTTTCATTTTAATAGTTTTAAATGTAAGAGATCTTGGTTGTAGCTTTTTTTCTTTTGACAACTTAATGAAAATATTTTATGTCTTTTTAACCATTTACTAACATTTTTTGTCATTTTGTGCCCAAATAAGCTCCTACTAGTTCAAGAGATATATAAGTCTAGCTTTAAATTATCTCTCTAAAGAGATAATATGATTATCAGGATTGCCTTCAGTTTGCTAAATTTTATAGTGAATCTTACTAGAGGTAGATTTGTGTACTCTTTAAGCCTTAATTTGCTTATATTTAATTTATTTTTCAATTTGAAGGCCAAAGAGCTAATGATTGAATTATTCTATGCATTTTTAACAACCATCTTATAATCATTATGAGTTGTCCAAAATGCTTACAATTGGAATAATTTTTTTTATAACCTTTACTTCTATTTATTGATAAAAAGATTGGAAAATGATCAAAAGCAAACATGAGGAAAACATGAATATATGAATAAAGGAAAGTTAACTGATATTTTTCATTACAAAATATTTTGTTAAAAATCTTTAAGTTAAGCAAATTACATTGAAATATAGCATCAAGTAAGGCATTTGCTCCCAAAAGTCTTAAGGATAAGCTGAGTTTATTTGAATGTAGCATGACCTAATTGAAATCACCTAGCAAAAGCCAAGGAAGTTGAATTAAATCATCATTAATGTGGGTTATATCTTTGATGAAACTTCATAGTAAATGTCTATGCACTTAATTAGAAGAACTTTAGTCACAAGAAAGGACATAAGATTTATAGATGACACTTTCAAGTGAATCTAGTGAAGAGAAATTGATTCCATTTGAATATGAAATCGATCTATCCAATCAAATTGAATATGAAATCGATCTATCCAATCAAAGATAAAACCACCTTTATGACTAATGATATAAGAACCAATAACTTCTTTAAAGTCTGATAAAAGTAAAAAAGTTCTTATAGTATTTACAAGCAGCAATAGTTTCTAATAAAACTAAAAATGAAGGCTTATTTTGCCTAACCACTTGTCCAAGTTTTTGAATTATCGAGGGATAGCTTGTTAGGAACTTTGTAATAGTTAGAAGGTTGGTAAGGGACAACTTCCTAATTCTAATTTAAATTTTTTTGAACTTCTATATGGTTTCCTCTAATGAAACCTAATAATCCATGCTAGACAGAATTTTAGAATTTTTGTATTGATTGTTAGCAGACAAAAAAACCTATTGCTACAAAGGATTTGGGTGCATTTAATTAATTTTGTCATCATTTATCTCTTGAATAATCATCCTTAATTTTTTTCCTAATAGAGAAGTTAAAGTTCTACTTCTTTTTCTTGTCAAATTCCATTTTAAAGTTAAGTTAATCATTATTAGCATTCATCTCACCCTGATTGCTTTGTTGAATAATTATAGCCAAATGTTGTTGTATATTTCTATGTTACACTCCCTTAGGGAATAAGAAATAATTAGGATATTTTTACATGTGAAATTGATTATTTTAATTATTGTAATTATGTTTAAAATGAGAATTTATTAAGAAATAATAAAATTTGATGGTAGAAAATGAGGTAAAATGGTATGAATAGAAGGACTTAAATTGTATAAAGGATATTGTGTAATTAGAATTAAGTAAGAATGTATAAAAGAGAATTAAAATAAACCTTTCCCATTTTATCCTTTAATTACCTTGTTATTTACCAAACTTCCCCTAGGCCTTTTATAACTCTAATAACCTAACTCAACCACTAAATTTTTGTTTGACTCCTTATCCTCCTCTAACTCATCCTTTCCTCTTCAAATGAAGCAAGATTTCAAGTTAATATCCATAATTTTTGTGTCATCAAGTAAATTCCTCTTTAAACTTATGGCTTCTTAGTAATTGAATAGATTCTAACTTTGGATAAGAAGTTAAGGATTTGTGAACATTTTTTTCATAAAATCTTGAATTTATATTAAGTAGGCAAGCCAAATACCTTTTTAATTTCTCTTTATCTCTTTCATATATAAATAAGTAAACAATTTATTTAATTTTCATTAAATTTGCTAAACTTAGTTTGGAATAAATTGAAATGATGGATTAGTGAGTTGAATGGTAAATTTGTTATGAAACTTTATTACTTAATGTATTTATGGTTATAAATGGCTTGAATAGGAGTTTAGGTTGTGATTTTATAAAGAATTCTAGAATTATAATTGTATATGTTAATGAATTGAGGAAAATGACCATTTGAATAATAAAAATACAAAGGAAACTAGAAAACCTAACTCATAATCAATTATAACCCTAAGAATATCCCTTGAGGGGCTTATAATCGACCATTCCAAGAAGTTTAGCTTTTAAATGAAAATAGTTAACTATAACCTTAAGAATTATCCTCAAAAGGCTTATAGTCAACTACTCCTAAAAGTGTAGCCTCTAGGTAAGGATAGTCCTAAGCCATCTCTAGTTTTAAATATATTATAGAACTTTATGATATTACAAGGTATTATAGATCAATATTAGATGTAATTAGTTTATAAATGTAAATATATATAATATTGATGCTGAAATCCCAAATTTGGGATGTGTTTATGAATTGAGATGTGAATAAGGAGATGAAATGATAAGAATATGATATAGTACCATGTTCAAAAAATTATTTGTGAAGGAATAAGGTTATCTTCAAAAGAAAAAAATGGGTTTGTGAAAGGATAAAATTAATTAGGAGTCATAAAGTAATTTAAATGCTTTCTATTTTTATTATTCATTATTGTTAAGTATTGGGTTATTTGGGTATTATAACACCCATCTATAAATATGTATGTATATATATATACTAATAAGTAAATTATTTATTTACTGAGCCTTATACTTACTTTTTTCCCTTATTTTTTTTAGATACTACATTTGAAGCTCTTCCTCTACCAATTTCACAAGAGTGAAATCCTCAAAGCTCTTTTTTATGAAGGAAAGCCATAGTTGTTCATGTTTGTAAATAGAGAAACTTTTTTTAGGCATTGTAGGGAGCAATTAAAAATAACATAATATAAAGGTTTAATTACAAATATTTTAATATTGTTTATAAAATATGTTTTTTTATACTATTAGCAGTTATGTGATGATACCAAGTTTAAATTATGTTAGGCTATGAAAAATTAAGAATCAAGTCCCACATTGGTCACAACTTAGGTAAGTCGTGACATTTTAACTATATTAAAAATCAATTAGGAGAATTCAAATCTTAAAGTGCTTATAATAGAGGTTGAATTACTAAGAATTTAAGACACAACATCTAGACTGCAGTGACTAGAATTATCCATTTGGTTATTTAATAAATAATTAGATGGCATAACACTAGAGGAGAGAAAATCTACCATGCAAGGTTTAAACTACAACAAGGATTCCAAATTAAAGCTTTGAAGATTATTTATTGACTAAGCATGCAAGAATAAAATCAATTGTAATTGATTAAACATTCCATGTACAGATATTTAAAAATTCTATTGAAGACATGTATTGAAAGTTTTAGACTTTGATTTTTGAAAAAATCATGAAAAATCAATTAACTTGTTAAAGGATCTTAAGTTTAGAAGGAAAGCAACAATTTGCAAATTAAAACATATTAGAACTTAGAACTAATGACTACTTCTAATAGTCAAATATTTTAATTTATTAAATAAATAAAATTATTAGATAAAAATATAAAATATTACAAATGTGTTGTATTGTAAATTTTCAAAAAAAGTAAATAAATAATTTTTAGAAAATATTTGGACATATTCAAAATTTCTCATAAAGGAAAAGGAAAATTTGAAAAGGAAATATATTGGCAAAAATGTAAATTTTTATAAAGTAAAAAGGCAAATTTGAAAAATAATTTATGAGGATAAATATATAAATTTTTGAAAAGATAAAGGGCAAAATTAAAAAATAAAAATGAGATTTTTTTCCAAAAAAAAATTAAATGATATTTTAATGGGAACAACACTACCATTCCCCTGTTATAAATATGTGGGGGGAGGCTTTAACGCTAGAGAAAAGAAGAGGAAGCAGGGAAGAAAGAGAAAAAAGAGAGAGAAGAGAAAAAAGAAAGAGGAAAAAAAAGGGTTATGAATTAGAGGTATCCTTGGGAGAATTGATGTGAGTTTTATTTATTTCATTTCTAATTTAATTTAATTTTTATACAATATTTTATAATAATTATGTTTAGTTTAAATAATTCCCATTAGGATTAGATTTTGTTTAGAAAAATTAGAGAAATTTTGAATTGAGGATTGTAGTTTTAGAATTTCCATTTAATATTATTAGTAGTGTTGTAAATAAAAGAATTAGCAATATAATTACAAATTTAATTGTTGAACGTGATAAATAAATGATTTGTGATTGAAATTGCGTATATGATTATTTTATGCTTATGCATAAGAAACTATGAATTTCTTCGAAATTATAGAATATTGTTATATTTAAGTTATAAAAAAATTTTAATGGGAGGTATATTAATCATACTTTAACCCCTCAAAAAGGCGACCCTATTAAAAGGGCAGATTTTATTCATATAAAAGGCATTATGTTGGAGAGTGGGATAAGGCTGAAATGGAGGGATAAGGTTGAAATGGGAGGCACAAGGTGGAACTTATACCTCCCCACCATTCTCACTCACGTATTATACATTAGTTATATATTAGATTTGAATTCAGTTAAATTAATAAAGTTAGATTATATTAATAGATAATTATTGTTAGTTAAATATTTATGAAAAGAATGATAAATTCTTTATAGAATTATTTTAGAAATTGGAATGTAAATAGGCTCACTGAGTATTTAAAATACTCATTTTGTTGTTATTTTAAATTTCTTTATAGGTGGATCCCCAGATCGTATGTGATGACTGGAATACCATATATCTTGAATTGCTAGATATTTAGAGTATGATATTTTAGTAGTGGAGTGCTTTCTAATGTTTGTATGAATTATGAGATAGTACTTTTATTTTGATTTGTAAATATGACTAATCTTTATATATATATATATATATATATATATATATATATATATATATATATATATATATATATATATTAGTTTATTAGTATTATTATGTCTGGTTAGAAATAAGAGAAAAGTTAAAAAAGACTTGTGGATATATCATAGGATTATGATAAATTCATGCCGGTCACGATTTCTAACTTGAAAATTTAGGTCGTGACACTACTAAAGTTAATAATTAAAGTAAAAGGATTATCTATTATGTACTAATGTTTAAAACTACAACATTGGAGGAATAACTGATGAATGAATTCTTGTCTAATTAAACCCTTAAAATTTTGAAAACCTTTTAATTTAAGCATTATTCTACACCTCATTTGATTAAAGTTCTATTACTACTAATTATAAATCTCCATTCCTTCTATGTTTTCATTACAATTTAAAATAGCTGCATTAGTAATGATAGGTTTAGCCATTTCTAAAGTAAAAATATACCTAAATGACTATAATTGCCTAAATTGTACATCCAGCTTTAAAAATAAATCAAGTGAGGGAATATTTAACTAAGGTTAGGCTTGGTGATTTGCTAGAGCATCATGTTTTAACATTTTGATCAAGTAGTTAATTGTTATCAAAAAGCTAAACAATATTATTATTATTATTTAAAGATTCTAGACTATGAGTGTCTGTTAAAGTGTAAGAAGGAGAATGCATTGCAAAAGGAAAAGGTTCTTAATAGATTGGATCTCTATTTATGAGATCCATTATGCATTAATCATGGAGGAAATGAACCAATTCATCTCTTTTAATCAATAGCTTAATAAATGAAGCCATTTTTTTTATTGGATGCAAAGGCACATGTATCAATTGTGAAATGCAAATGAACTATGTTAATGACAATGCCAAGTTAAATCTATAATGGATTCAATCCAAATGCTTATTGATTGTAGTAAAGATCTACCCATGAGACAAGTGCACTTATCTTGTTTATGTCTAATTCTCCTATAGGAAAGAGAAAAGCAATATAGTCTTTCATATTTACACTAGATCCAAGTCCACTCACCATTATCTAATGTCAACATGAAGCTCACAAGTAAAGGCTCGTCTACTCTGACATTGACTCTCAATCTCATAAATTGTAAATGTCTTGGAAAATTACTAGTCCAATCTATTCATTATAGAGGACATATCATAAATCAAAGGTATTCTGCAAAAGATTGGATTTGATATTCAAAAGAAAGGTTGTACAACTAACCTAAATAAGTATAACATTAATATGCAAGTTTCTAAGAATAACATTAGACCTCCAAAACTTGAAAATCATTAGAGCACTTTGGAAAGCCTAAAGGCTATTTTTCTTCATATAATCTTTGTATTTTTCACTTTGAAACTATATGACATGAAAATTATTCAATTTGCCTAAAAAATAAAAGTTGCCTTTAGGTTCCTAAAAGCCAAGATTGCATCCAATCTTCCATTAACTTCTAGATTTTAGAGCAAATAAAGGATCTTTACAAACTATTGTCTTTTATGATGATGAAAATGATGATTTGGTTGTTAATGAGCATTTGGATTTTAAATTTCTTCATCCTCTTCCAAATCTTCGCTTGCATCGAACCATCTTATTTCTCTATAACGAGACATCTTACTAAGGGAATTTACCATAAAAGGAAAGTGATGTTTTTATTAAGTTAAAGCTAAGCAAGACAAGGTTTTTACATTAAATAAAAATGGGTAATTTTTGTGAAAATTAGAGCAAAGTTGTTATTAAAATGAATATTTAATTAGTACATAATAAATGGTTAAGAGGATTATAATATAGCTTTAAATACATTTTTCATAAATTTTATAATTTATTTAAATAGGATTGTCATGAGATTTATAAATATGTTTTAAAATTATTTAAATAAATATACTTTGATGAATTATAAAATTTACTTAAATAAAATTCTAATACCATTTAAATATACATAAGACAAAGTTTTTTATTATAAGGTAAGCTAAATAATCATTTAATAGTAGAAATAATAATACTTCAAGCATTTAAATTTACTATAAACACTTTGTCTATTTCCAAGTTAGTTTTCATTGAAATGGTACTTCAAAATGTTACTCCATCTAATATACATTAAATAACTTATGTATTAAAATCATATTGTGATTTTATAAAATTTAAAATTTGGATATTTTATCATAAAATAAAATAAAATTATTATTTAGTATTTAAAACTAATAGCCAAATTATTTGAATATAAACTATCAATTTATATGTTTTTCATAATAATTACTAAAATATTTTAATAATTTATAACACTTAAAATAATTGCCTTAAAATTTATAAGTTTTTTGAATTAAATTATTTTGTAAAGTTTTTACAAGATACATTTTATAAATCTTGTACGCATAAATTTAAAATATTTTAAATTTTATAAAATAAATTTTATATATGTTATTCAAAAGCATTTAAGGTGTCATATAATCTATACTTAGAAGTAAGATTTTTTTATATTTGAAAGCATTATCAATTTGTAAATTATTGTTAAAAATACAAAGGGAGAACTAAAGGTGTTGATTTAGCTCAACCATTAATTTTTTTTCTTTTTTAATGATGGAGGGACTAAATTTTGAAATAGAATTAACATTTAAGGACTGAATTGATATTAATTAGCTTTAGTAAGAGATAAAATTGATTGAAATTTTATCTTATAAGAACTAGAATTTATATTTATTCTTTTAATGTAGGAAACTGATACAACCCGTATTAGGACTAATTAGTATTTAGTGGGTCACATTGGAACTAACAATACCACATTAGTTAAACTATTGAGATTTTCTATTTATAACAAAGGGATTAAATTTTGATATAGAATTAATCTTTGAAGACCAAATTAGGACTAACTTTTAGTAAGACACAAAATTGATAAAAACATAATCTTATAAAGATTAAGATAGAATTGTATATTTTAATCTTATTTGTAACTTATAGATTTGGTTAAGACCAAGCTCATTGATAGTTAAAATTAGTGAAAGGGATCGATTTTATTAAAATAACAAAAGACCATAAGTATAAATATTCAAATCCAAATTGGTTAATTATAATTACTTGAATGGTTTTGACTAAGCATATTGATTTCATATGGTTTAATTTGGTTTCTTACAAGTAAGGATTTACTTATTGCAAGCTCAAGAATACCATAACTTCATTGTTATATTATATGTCATAGGTGCCAAAAAAGAAGAAGATTACACCCATAGGTTTGAATCATACGATGTGATGTAAGCCTAAAATTGTAAGTTCATATTCGTTATAGGTTTAAATGGATTAGTCCATATAGGTTGAGATCTACATATACAAATATGGATCAACCCACGAACCACTACTTATATATATATATATATATATATATATATATATATATATATATTTAATTCAATACAATTTGCAAATTATAAATTATGCAAGCTAATTTGTAGGTTAATTATGGGGCAAGATGAACCTATTATTCTTAACTCATTGAAAATTTGTATTAGCTCGTATGGACTCAAATTTATATGAGCTTAGCTTGCTTAGGCTTGCCCATTTGTTTAGCATTTTAATACTAGATTAATTTGACTTTGTCTTCAACGAAGAAAGCTTATTTCACAACATTTTTTAATTACATATTAGTTTAAGGATATTTACAAATAACATTATTAAGAATTTATTTGTTATACAATTAAGGGCTGTTTGGTTTAATTAGGGAAAGAGAAAAAAGTCAATAAAGAAAAATAAAAGAAAAAGAAATGAATATCTCATAATTACCTGCTTTTTTAGTTTAAATAGAAAAGAAAATGAATTTCTTTTAATTCACTTTACAAGTAATTGATACATTGAAGAGTAACTAACATATTTTTATTATTATTAAAATAATAATTATATTTATTATCTCATTATTTTACTAGTTATTTAATTTAATATTTATTTTTATTATTTATAATTATATTTATTTTTAATTATTATTTTTATAATTATTTATTATATTAATATTATTAAAATTTAATTATTATTTTATTTTTTAATCTCATTATTTATTTATTATTATTATTTAATTTTTTATTATTATATCATTATTAATATTTAGTATTGTTATTTTATTAATATTATTAATTATTTTTTTATAAATATTATTAATAATTTTATTATTAACTTTTTTACTATTTTTATTATTGTAATTATTATTTTATTATTTAGTATTATTTTCTTATTGATATGTAACAGTCTTGCCATTAATAAAATATTTAGATATGTTATAATATAGTAAAATTACTCATTTATGATAATAAAAGAATTTATTAGTGATAATGTGTGAAAATTTTATTTTGAAGTTACTTAGAAAAATTAGAGCATCAATAACATTTAGATAATTTAGTTAATAAAATAGGATAATTAAGTTAATTATAATTAAAATGGACATTAAAAAAATATTTTAAAATATGCTTGGATTAGAGATCAAATTAAAATAAAGAAAGTAAAGTAAAAAAAAAAGGTAGAAAGACTTGCTATGTAAGTCGTGCAAGTCATATAACTTGCCATGCTATGCAAGCATATTGCTTATTAAGCAAGCTTAACAACTCTATAAATAAAAGCATCATTGTACAATTAAAAATAACCATCTAAGAGGAGAAATAGTGTGCTAATTTTACATTTGTGAGATAGAGAAATAACTTTTATGATTTCTTTAGGAATGATTTATAAGTATTATGTTGAGAAGAAAGTGATGGAGTTATAGAAGGATAAAATTAAGAGGATTAACTTACAAGTCCAAGAGAGAGAATATTGAGTTTATTTTGGAATAGGTAGGATTCCCTAAATTCTAATGAATTTTATTTATTTTCTTAAAATCTTTTGGTAGCTCTTTATTAACTTTATATTATTTTGGATGATGAGTTATATATGCTAGATAGAAAGCAAAGGTTCTACTAGTTTTCAAGGATAAGTAAATAATGTGTATTCTAACATATTTTCATATTTTTTAAACTATTTCTATGTTTCCAAATTATTATTTTCATTATTTATTAATTTATTATATTTTATTTATATTTTTACTTCCTTTATATGTTAGAGCTCTAGGTACTCTTGGGATAAGTATTTTGAAAATCTTTCTTTAAGCTATCACTATGAGAAATGTTGTTAAATTAATGGTACAAAGATTTAAATAGTTTATATAAGTTTTTTTATTGAAAATAAAGGGTTAATGGAACACATTTGTTTTAATATATTAAAAGCCTACGATTTTGCAAAATGATAAAATGATTTGGAATTGAGGAATGTGAAATAATTGATATTTTTGGAGATGAAATATGAAATGGTATAATGATTACAAGATTAGAAACCTTGATAGATTGTTTATAAATAATTTAAGGATGGTATAACGATAGAACATCTATGGTTTCGAAATATATTTTAATCATTGCTAAGTTATTTGAAACAGTTTACTAAATAATTTTCCTTTGTAAAACTATTTTCAATGATTATTAATAAACTTATTTTATAAACTTATTTTGGAGATAAGACTAGTTGAAAATTATAGTTAGTGGTTGTAATGACATTGGCCTCAGTGCACCTTAAGACTTCAGTTAGCATAGGCATTGCTAGTTCCATATGTTAACCAACGCATGTGGATTCAAATAGAGTAACATAATAGGTTATGATTGATTAAGTTATATATTCCATACATTATATTGTGATAACATGTAATAGGTTATTTAGTTTATTCTTAAGCTATGTGCTTCATATATCACATTTAAATACAATGTGTTAGGTTAATTGGTTTATATTTCGAGTTATGTGCTCAATAGACTGGAACTTCCTATTTAAATATTGTTTTAGCATAAATTATTTTAAGTATTATGTTTTGAATTCATATTTTTGTCTTCTTGCATTTATTTATATATTATTATGATTTAAATGCTTATATTTTTCTTTATATTAGCTAGCTCCTTAAATTTATAAATTTATGACCATGACTTTTCTATTATAACTTATTACATATGCTCTAATTTGAAATTTTAAGGTTTCTATGAAAAGTGTGTACCTTACCTTGTCCTATTTCTATTAAGGTACATATTATTTGCTTAACAATTAATGACTCACTATTATGTAATTTATTTTTTCAAATAAGAGTGAAGCTTTGGATTTATTGTCTTCGACACTATAAATAGAGAAGTATAACATAATGGTAAGTTGCACAAATTGTTCATGTAGGTAAAAGAGTTGAAGTTTTTATTTTACATTAAAATATAAGTTTGACCTTTTAGAATTGTTCCATAACCTATAAATGGGATCTAGCTTATGTTATGTCATAACTTATTTAAATTGTAAAAGATTATGTTTATATAAATGTGATTTACCATTGAAATATTTAAATGATGATCGAATGATGAAAGTCCATGATGGGACTATTAACTATGATATAAATATAATATTAATGCTAAAAAATGTGATATCTATGTTGGGATTATTAGACATATAGATAAATAAATACATGTATAATAACTCCTAAGTTACAATTTTCCTAAGTGTTATAGAAGGATTGCATGGCTTATATGTTTCGTTTAGGGTTATGTATTAGTTATGGCCCCTAGTTTGGGTCATAATATAATATTATTATTATTAGAGATCATAAATTCAAAACTCAAAATAAATGAATTAGATTCCCTAAGAAATTAATAAGAATCATCATTAGTTTATTTAGAATAAACCTATTAAGAGAAAATAGGGAAAGAAAATAAGATTTCTTTAAACCATACATATACAAAGTAGATAAAAAAACTCTTAATTCCCTTTTGTAATTATCATAAGTCAAATGACTTATTAATTTCAATTTATAATGAATAGCTATATACCTAATTAGCCAACATCAAAAATTTTTTCTTAAAAGATAGAATCACAACTGATCGATTGTATATATATACACACACACACACGTATATAACTAGTTTTAAACATGTGCAATGCATGAATTTTATAAAGAAATTCACATATCTAATATGATAATAAAATAACTTTAATTATACTAAATTAATATTTTTATAAGTATTATTCTATGAGAGATATTACTTTTGTTATTAATAATAAAATTTCAATTACAATTTCTTAAAAATAAATAATTAGTTTATTTTTGGAATAAATAATAGTAAAAATAAAAAAAATGAAATGTACACTACAATAAAATCATATTATAATTAAATAGAATAACTAATAATGAATATGTAAGCATACAAAAGCGATCACATTGTAATGTAAAATAACATGTTTGGATTGTGTATCAACCATTAGTTAATGCTATGTCTAAATTATAGCATTTTGCTATATATTTGGTGCACATCATTTAAAATAAAATATGTAAGTGCTTTTCATTAAAAAAATCCCTTATTTGATCATAGTGTTTTTGGTTGAGGTAATTATTATAAGCAAGTCACCTTAACCTTTTTAAATAAATATTAAATCATTAAATTTATAGGCATACTTTTCAAAATAAAAGGGCTTTACACTTTTTACAATAATATGGCTTTAATTAGTATATTTTTAGTTAACCACTAATGAAAATATTGGATCCTAAAACTAAACTATTGTTAAAATAATGGGTTGATGTACATGTTAAGTTTACATTGTGATAAATATAATCTACAGTTGCTATTTCCTCACAATCCTTATTGAAAACAACTAAGTGGTACATAGTATTTCAAGAAAAAAAAAAAGAGATGTCAAATTGATGGACACATGGAATATGTCAAATTTACATTTGATAAATATAATCTACAATTGCTATTTCCTCATAATCCTTATTGAAAACAACCAAATGGTACATAGTATTTCAACAAAAAAAAAGAGATGTCAAATTGATGGACATATGGAGATAAGCATGACTTTCAAAATTGCATAACCATGTTAAGAATAACATATCAAAAAGATAATTGTCAAATGCACTAACTAAATATACACTTGTGATGAAAACTAAATGGAATTGAATATTATAGATGTTTACATTCTCAATTGCATCCTTTTTTCTTTCTAAGGTATCACTATTTTCTCCGAGATCACTTTTATTGGTTGGTAAGAATTCTCCATTAAAAGATTGCTTGCCATGTCTCACTATGTTTTAAGTCAGCATTAATACATATTTTCAACACATCCTTTAGCTTACCCTTATCCTATGTTGAAGCTCAAACTTGTAATGTAATGCTCTAAAATCTTCAATTTTAAAAGCAAGTATTACTATCAATCTTTTTTGAAACATGTTAACTCCATCAAGTAATTAGTAATACCAAAAAGAATAGTTCTATTATATTTTCTTTTAGTATATTTTTGAATCTGGTGTAAGATACAGAAATACTGACTAACTTAACCATGTTTGGGTTTTCTCTTCATAAGTTTCACTTCATCTTTTTCATAGATGTATTTCACTTAATCTTTCTTATAGATGTTAAATTATTTAAAGCTCAAGTCAATAATTTTATTGGAATAAGAGAAAATTTTCCTACATTAAACAAAATTTTGAAAATAACATCACTAAATATTAATATGAAATAATTTAAAAAGTAAAAGTAAATACATACCTTATCCATATATGAGTAATTAATTATTATAGAATTATTCAAAGGATTAAAGATGATCAAGTGAAGGTGATAAAGACTAAGTGTATTAGCAACTACCAAGTCTATTATTATAACGATTAAGTATATCACTTACTATGATCAACTAACTATTGTAAAAGCAACTAGTTAAACCTTATCATCAACATAACTAAGCCTTAAGTTGATAATGGTATATCATCATATGTTAGTTCAAACCATATTTGATTAATATAAATTCCTAACTAATCTATACCTACCAATTTACATTTACAATTTTGCATATAAGATCATCAGATAATATAAGCAAAACTTCTTTAGAGGGAGATTGTACATAATTTGAAATTTTAGAAGTTTATATTTCATGTCAATATTAGATTAATCTGTGAATCAAAATAATGTACACTATTTTGTTAAATTTCAATTCAATGTCCAAATAGGATTCTACTTTTAGTATTGCATAATATATAACAGGGCAGATGGATTAAGAAATGTATAGTTCTTTTTATGCATGGTTTAGTTTGTTTATTGATTAGCTACAATAGGATCATGTAAAAAACATTAATGTCTAAATTAAACTTAAAAAATGTCAAAATATAATCACATCTTGATGATTATATGTACATGTACATTAATTCTTAGTGCAATATACTACTATTCTTTGGTAAAAGAAGTTAATAGGTTAATAAGCTTAATTTAAATATATCAAGCACCTGCTTATGGAGGAGGTGGGAGGATGTTTGCCTTAAAGATTAGATACTTAAGCTCCATTTCACACAAATAACTAATAAGTTAGTTGATGATTAATAAGTTAGTCAATAGGTAATAAATTAGCTAGTAGTTGATAACTTATAACTAATAGTTGATAGTTAATAAGTTAATTAATTGTTTAAGAAGTATTTTATAAAATTAGTTATTAAATTAGTTAAAATTATAAAATAACGTAAAAAAAATATATTAATAAAAATAGATATATAATTAAAATAATTTATATTTATTTAAAAATTAAATTATATTAACATAATTAAAAACTTTAAAATAAAAATATAATAATATTTAATATTTAATTAATTATATTTTATAAAATTTTATATTTATTTAATTATATAATTTTTATTTTATAATTATTTAAAATATAATTAATTATATTTTATGATATTATTTATTTATATACATATTTTATATATTTATAATTTAAAATTAGGATATAGTTATGTTAAAATTAAGTTAATTGTATTTTATGAAAAAAATATTTAAATTTATATTATAAAGACCATGAGTTGTAAATTAATAAAAAGAATAAAGATAGATTTAAAAAGAATTTGAAGAGGCAATAACTCATAAGTTATAAGTTACTTTAGGTAATTTATTTAATTAAAGCTTATTTTTTTAATTAACTAGTGTGAGAAATACTTCAAAAGACTAGCTTATAACCATTGATCATTGATTAGGTTAATAAGTTATAAACTATTTTATTTATTATCTGAAATGAAGCTTTAAAAAGGCATTCCTAAGACTTTTAAGATGAAAAACTTATTCATAGCAGAAGGCAAAAAAGTAATGTACTTTATAACTTTAGTAAACTATAGGAATTTATGACACAATCATTAACTATGAAGATTGAATGAGGGTAATGTATTTAACAATGTAATATCCCGAGTTAAATCTAAATTTTTATAAATTTTGATGTTTGTGAATAATTATTTATTTATTTTAATAATATTTAATTTTAAATTTATTATTTGTATTAAAGGATTTTGAAATAGTAAAATAATATTAATAATAATATTTAAAATATATTTATTTTTATGGTGATTATTGATTTAAGATTTGATTAAAATAATTTTACAAAAAATTTCTCATAAGTTGAGGAATAATTTTTAATAAGCAGGAGTGCATGGATTTATAAAATAAATTGTACCTTTGAAAATTGTAAAAATTTAAAATAGATTTATCTTAAATGATCATTATGGATTTGAGACTTATTTAAATAATTTTTATAAAAATTTTCCTATTAGTTGGAATAATTTTATTGATCATGGGTGTAAGATTTTATGTAATAAATTGTTTGAATTGGATAAATTATTTTTAAGGAAAGAGTGGACATAATGAAGTTAAGATTTTTATTTTTAGAAAATTTAAGTAAGAGTTTATAAAGAAATTAAGTTTTAAAAGAAAGGAATGGCAAAGATTTAGTAAAGTTAGATATTTAAGATGAATGATTGAGATTTTTAGGTGTAAAATAGATTTTATAGTTTAGCAAACCCAAAGCTAATTACTCTCTTTCCTCTTGTTCTTGTAAGGGGCTCCACTCTTTTGTTTTTTACAGACAGCACTCTCTCTCTCTCAACATTACCACCATATTGTTTCTCTCTTTCGGTTCTTACATTTCTTTCCACCGCCTTTCTCCATTTCTTTTCTTTTTTTTTTTCCATCTTTTTCCTCCTTCGCCTAGCACTTTGTACCGCCTCCATATCTCGTCGGAAGTTATGTGTCATGGTAGGTTCTTGTCATGTACAAATTTCTACCGGCATGCATATTTGAAAAAGCAGTGAGCTGCAAGTTGGAGCAGCTGGAGTTAGTGATTTTGACTTGGTGTTATTTGGAATAGATAGCTTCCATCCTCCTCCAGCTACAATGGCGCTCGGACGCAAGAAGAAGCTGTGTTCTGCAGTGGTATGGGTGACAGTTAAGAACTTGGTTATTCTATTTTCCGGTGAGGAAAGCTGTGTTTTTGCAACTGAAAATAGTAGTGAGGAGGACACCTTTCTCCAGCATTTTACCGACGATGAAGACCACTTTGCCAACAAAGCTCACGACAACTTCCTATATCGAAGGTGAGTTTTTAAGCATAAAATTTTATGCATTTTAGCTAGTTGAACTTGATTCAAGAAAACCCCTTTCTATGGGTATTTTGAGATATTAGATTATGCTTTTGAAAAATGAGAAATTTGTGCTAAAAAGTGTTAAGATAAATTGAATAAGGTCATTCTAAAATTTTATATCCTAATATTTTTAGTGTTAAGGGTGTGATTTGGGAAACCCACCCTATGTATATTTTAGGTAATTATTAATACTTCTAAAAAATAGGGTTTTTTATACCATAGGAAGTTATAACAATATACTTAAAGCATTTTAGGGAAGTACATTCAATATTTTTGCTGTTGTGGGTTTAAATCAAGAAAATCCATTTTTAAAGATACATGATGATGCATAAGAAAAATATAATTTTTATGATATGGAATGCTAGAATTAAATGAATAAGTGAATAAAAAAGTATTATTTTTATATATCTTAAAAGATTCATGTGTGGTTTAAAGAATCTTACTTAGATGATTTTGAGCCATATGGTGATGTAAGAGGAATATATGATTTCAATATTGTGGAGTACTAAAATAATATGATTAGAATATATATATATATCTAAGCTAGAGAATTCAAATTTGGTTTAAAAATTTTTTTGATATGATTTGATGATCAGGTTAACATAGAATTATGCATAGTAGACATTTAATGTATAATTTTATAAAATGATGATGATAGGATATTTTTATAGCATAAAATTTTAATATTTTGGTATTTGGAGCTTGATTTGGGAAAATCTTCATTTATGGAAGCCTTGAGTTCTTTATGGTGATTTTCAAATTATAAGTGATGATCTAAGCTAGTAGAATGATGTAAATAAGGTTTATTAAGGGCATTATATTTTTAATATTTTGCTTACATAAGTTTGATACAAAGATCATTATAAATATATGAAGGTCTATGTTGATTTTATGAGTGAATTGTTAATATATCATAACATAAAATTAAAATTAAGATAATTAAGAAGAAAATATGGAATGCTATTATATTATGATTGAAACATGAATTTGTGATCTATGGAAGGAAAGTAGGTAGCATGCATATAATTATAGTTTATTATTATAAAATTGGTAAATAAGAGGAAGCAAAAGGTGAAGGCTAAAGAGTTAAAAATCTTCAAAATTATGGACAATTCCAGGTAAGTATATATCTTATCATAAATTAATATCTTAATTAAAGTTAGCTTAAATGTCATGAATTGTGCTTTTCCTTATTGATAGTACAGAATTTATATTCATGTATAAATTTATATTCATGTTTACTTAGTTTCATAGTATAAGAACAAATAGCTATTTAAGGAAATATTAGTTAAACAGAGTGTGTAGTGGAAGCATGGTAGTGGCACTTTCGGCTAATGATGAATTGTGATTGAATTCAATGATATTTATGTATCATGCCATATAGGGAAACATAACGGCATTGCTATATATTTGTATATAAATTATTTATGTGCTTGGTCTTATTCTGTGATGAATTTTATTACTTTGAATTGGTGAATTCTAAATAATTATAATATAAAGGTTAAGCTCTCAAATGCATGTTCTCTGTGAACCTTACTATAGAGGGCATTGGAAATTGTAAACCGTGCTAAAGCAATGGTGACAAATATGGTGAGCTATGAATGGTGATGGAATTATGATATGAAAGCCAAATGAAAATTACTGATGGGGCAGTAGACAGTTGTAGAGAACATAAGATTGATCTGAGAGTTAAATGGAGAATTCTCGGCAAATGGCTTGTGATTGGGTTTAACAACCATATAAATGTTTAATGGCTAGTTAAATAACATTTTGAATGTTATATAATGTGATATTGTATTTTAATATTATTGTTTGGTATGATTGTGATGGTTTATTAGTGCTTAAGCATTATTGGCTATTTGTGATTATAGTGTCTACTTGGAATGGGTAATGTATGATATGATAATGGTATTATATGCTATCAAATAGTTAAGATTATTATGATTTATGGTAAGAAGTGTAGAATTTAAGATATGCAAGTGAATATTTCGTCTCAGGCTTAGTTTCATATATTCAAAAACCTAAGGAGTTTAAGTTAAATTTATTTCTCTAATTAATCTCTTAATTATCATGAAACCATTTAGTATATGAATTAAGGTTAATAATAGTAGATATATACTCACTAAGTTCACGTAACTTACTTTGTTTATTTTCACTATTTTCAAGTTAAGACTTCAGCTTGCTGCATTCATGGAGATCCAAGATTGCCAAACTAAAGGAATTTGACATTTGGATAGGAAATTAAAAGTAGAAATAGATGTTGTATTAAATTAACACTTGATGTGTTGAATTATTTGTTTATACCTATGTCTAGAAACTATAAAGTATTGTATGTATGTCTATTGCTATTGTATTTGTCGCATATGAAAACAAATACAAGTGTTATATTTTAAGGTGTGTGGCCCTTAGGAAGTTTTTAAAAATAAGGAAGATTCTATCCATTTTTCTATAAAATTTTATAATGAAAATTTGAGTTCTCTTAGGATTTGAAAACTCTCATTAGATAAAAAGAGTGAAAAATGTGAAAGCTTGTGAAAACTGGTTACGGGATCCGCTTCGGTCACAATCAGGATCAGGTCATGACAAATAAACACAGCTAAAACATATTGCTCATTTACTGGTAAAGTAGGTATTTATAAAGTTACAATATTTATATCTTTGCACATTTATAAGAAATCAATATTTAAACTATTGCACATTTCATAGATGCTATACTTTGCACATTCAATTTTGTGTTAATTTAACTAATTAAACTAGGCAAATATAAATGATAGAAAAACCATATCCATAAATGAAAACTAAAACATTATTTTTCTAATAATATCTTATAATAGAAAGAGGCAATAATAAATAAGTTAATCTTTAAAAGCAATGCAAAGACCCATTTAAAAGTAAGACTGATTGGATTCCTAACCATAATACAAAAATATTATATAAATAAGAAACAAGATAATATAAATGATTTGACACTATTGTTGCTAGTTAATCTTTGCATTTTAATGTAAAGACACCTTAATTGAATGGAGTAAGTCTGTAAATATTAGTAAGAAGGAGAGGTACTTTGTCTTAACATGAATGTTAAAAGTGTAAGATTTGATTATGCATCTCTCAAGTTGTCTAAATATAATATGAAAATTGAAAACTTTTGCACATTCACCTAAACTATGTGAATAATGTTAAAAAATAGAAAGATAAAATCTAGCAAATCTAATAAGTGAAATCCAAAAAAGATTAATGAACTTTTAATTAGCCCATATTCACTTTACAAACTTGAAAGCTATAATTGAATTTAGATGAGTACAATTGTACAATAATATATATGTATAGGAATATTAATTCTTTGCTTCATTTATTCTTAACCTTAATATTCTCTAAATCAGACATTAATGATTAATTTCAAATTAGAGAACTAAGTATGAATTTTATATTTTAATACATGTCTTTCAAAAGTTTAAGTAATTGAAGAATTAGAAAAAAAATGAATACCACTAAAGACGATTGATGAAAATCATAGAAGAAAATTTCAATTAAAATATTTAATTAAGTTATACATGAATAAATCATTAAAAAAAATAAAAATTATTTGGAAAGCCATGCTTGAAAGCTTTCGATAACAAAAATTATTTAAAATTATAAGTAAGGTCTTTTCATATGTGTGGAGAATGTTACATTCCTATTACATTTACATTAATGTGATAAAATGAGAAAACATGTAAGAAATAAAGAGAATACTAAAGAAACAAAGTGAAAAAAATTGAAATTTTACAAATAAGCAATGAAACAACACTAATGAATAGCTATCATATTTATGTTCAGCCACAAGATTCCTTATTTATCACACACACACACACATGTGTGTTGTGTGTGTGTGTATCCCATAATCTCAATCTAAGGCATTTTAGTAACAACAAAAAAGGATGCTATTTCACTAATCAGATTTCATTATTCATTACTTAACAATTAAAGTTCTTTTGCTATTTGAAAGAAAGATTAAAAAAAAAAGCCATTTGAGATATAAATCAGAGGAAAAGGAACAAAAAAATTCATAGAAAGGATAATAATTGAAAATAGAAAGAAAAATTGTAAATGGTATATGTAAAATGCAATTAGACATCTGCTAAATGCAATTATGCTTTATATAATGCACTTGTGTATATGCAAAATATAAAGAGAATAGAAAATTTAATTTAATAATTTTTGCATGTGAAAAAAAAATCATTCTTAAGCTAAAGTTGAACTTGTATTACTTAAACAAATTGAATCGAGTTTCAAATTCAATATTATGTAATTCAAACTTAATTTAAAGCATTGTATATGTGTATAAAAATTGTAAGCAATCTATAAAATGTTAGTTTCAATTTACTGGCATCCTATAAAATTATTGCAACAACTATTTTGAAACTATCATTGTAACAACATTTCTCCTTAGATTTCTATTATATATCTTATAGATAATATTAATACATTAAATTTATGAATGAAATTACATGTAAAAATTAACCATCATTAACATTTAGATTCATTTTCCTTTTAAAATCAAATTCCTTAATTTTCAAATGATATCATCAAAATCACATTTCAGAACCTCACTATGTATATAAAAAAGAATCAAAACCTCACTAGCACGTCTTAATTAGTTTTTACATTTTTTAAAACTGCTTCAAGCCCTATTTTCCAGCCAATATATAAAGAATCAAACCTATTTACTACCATATAAATCTCAAGCTTCTTTATCGATAGTGTAAACTCTAATATTAATTTATCTACTAGTGATCCCACTGTATTTGTAGATGAACTTGAAGTTTGAATTCCATTTTAAAAAGTTGAAGCCTTTAAGGTGGTAGATAGCAAAGAAAGAAGAATAAGAAGAAAGAAACTATAATTTACATATCTAAAGTCATGGTACCTTTTGGTAGCAAATAGAAAAAAATTGAATAATTTTGTCAATAAACAAAAAAATATATGGAAGTTTAATATAGAAGACCTCGCTAGAAAAAAGAAAAATAGAGAAAGAAGTCCAAACTGTTAAAGCAATATTAAAAAATTTCCTAAAAGGATGTTGAAGTATATAACATAAAAAAAATTATAGAATGGGCATTATTAAAAATAAAAAGAAGCAACCATTGGTTGGAAAAAGAATTTCCTAAATATTGACACATATAAGGCGCCAAAAAAGTATAAACTACCCGAAAGAGTTTATATTGTTAAGAGGATAGTAAAAGTGAATGAATGAATAGTGATAATGATTTTTTCTTTGGTGAATGATTTTGTGTGTGTGTATAATTGTATTAAACTAACCAATTTTGATTGCATTCGATTAGTTTAATATGATTTTAAATTTCTTACACATCTTAAATAATAATTGTTAGACTACTAGGTACATATATTGCTTGAAGGCCTTAATCCATATATATTCTATTATTGTTGAAACTTGAAAAATAAGATGTATACATTAATCATAGTTTTTTAACTAAAATGCTACATTTAGGAAAAGTTATTTCCATTTTACTCAAAATTTGAAACTATAGCCTTAATTTCTCAGTTTCTTTCACCACCATCTAATTAAGTAAGAATTTATTATCTCTATTATGTTTGCATTATGTGCTATGAAGAATCATTCTTAGAAGGAAAGAAAATAAGGAATTTTCCATTTAATAACATATTATTATTGTTAGGTTTGATCTAAATTTTACTTATTATCAATTTGTGACTATTTTTATTGTGAATTATCTTCCTATTAAAGTATCTTTTTATGTTAGAATGGGAGTAAGAATCCTTGTTAAATAAGTATTTTTGTGTTATAAATATTTATGCTAGCTAAAGGATTAAAGTATGAAAGAGATATGATATGGGTGCTTATAGGGATTATGTGAAAACTTTCATAGAGGTTTGCGAGAAATATAAGCATAGTGGCTAGGAAGTTGTGAGATTATAGTTAAAAGTCTTTACATTCATTATTATATAATCTCTAATGATATAATGGATCTTTTTTTATACATAGTTTCCTACTAAAGTTTAGAGTTTTCATGTTAAATTAGTGTATTTTTATAGTACTCTAATCAATTTGATTGCTTGATGCTTATATGATTAGAGAAGGGATATTTTTCCTAACAACTAGTATCAAAATGAGTTTAGCCTTATGGGTGAGTAATAATCCAAGAGAGTAAGAATTTAGTTTAATTTTATATGTAATATGAAATTGATGTGATGATGAGGATGATGACTTGTAGAAATGATCATGACTCATGAAAGTATATGCAAGATTGGGTGTTCTTGTAGATGAAGAGGTTGGGTATAGACTTCGATAAAGCTTGTCATACTTGATTAGGGTGGAACTATTTGATAGAAAGATAGTTGCTATAATTTAAAAAAAAATTAATGATGAAGGACTTTCATTGTTAGCACCCTATGATTGGTCTCATTTAGCAGTATGTAAAGTATAAAGATTGATGAAAATAATAGACTTTATGTTAAGGAAAATATTGTTAAGTTTGATCCAAATTCTAATTATTATTAATTTGTGATTGTTTTCTATAATGAGTCATCTTTTTATTCAAGTTATATTTTTATCTTAGAATGGGGAGTGAGACTCTTTGTCAAGCAAGTATTTTTTAGTTATAAGTATTTGTGTTGGTTAAGGATTTCAAGTATAAAAGAGATGTAATATGAATATTTATGAGATTATGTGAGAACCCTTATAGAGGATTGTGAGAGATGTAAATATAGTGATTAAGAAGTTGTAGGGTTATAGTTGATAGCATTCACACATATTATCATATAATTTTTGATGATGTAATGGATTTTTTTTCATTTATGACATTTTTCCCTAGAGTTTTGAGTTTTCTATATTAAATTTGTTAGTGTGTTATTACGTTACTTTAATTTATTTAATTGTCTAATACTTGTATGTTTAGAAAAAGGATATTTTTCCTAACAATTATAAACTACTATGTTTTGTATATTTACATATCAAACTTTAAGGAGTTAAGAAGAGAAGGAAATTCCTTATCTTCTTTCCTTTTAAGAATAATTTCTTAAAGTTTGTTATGCAAGCATATTAAAAATATTAATAATGAGAAAATTTTAAAGAGAAAATCATTTATTTTTTTCTTTTTAAGAATAATTCTCTAAAATTTGCCACTCTAGCCAATTACAAATAAGAATCCATTAGTAAAAAGGAAAAAAAACCATTTTATTTCAAATGGCACAATCTAGTTGGATAAGGAAAAAATAAAAAGTTTTGATTAAGTAAAAAGTGGAGCAATTTAGAAAATAGTTCCTAAAGTAAGGTAGAGTAATGTTAAAAAAAATGTACCACTCCAAACTCATATGCATTAGGTAATTAAATTAATCATGTCATAATAAATTATACTAATAATTTAATGTGGAAAACCTTAAACTCTAAGGAAAATAATGAATAAGAAAAGATCTACTATATTGTTAAAGGTTATAGGATAATGCATATAAAAGTTCTTAACCATAATCCCATGACTTCTTAATTACTATCTCTACATATCTCTTAAATCTTTATTATAGTTTTCGTATAACACAATAAACCATATGCATTAGACAATTAAACTAATTAGAATATCACAATAAACTATACTAATAATTTAATGTGGAAAACCCTAAACTCTTAGGAAAAATCATGAATAAGAAAAGATCTATCATATTGTCAAAGAAAACAAATCGATGCCTACCTTTAGGCGGGAGGTGTCTTAATGTCCTTTGCTAGCTACTTGCTTTGGTATCTTTCAAAGAACTGGGACAAATAAAGAATTGGGACAAATACAACCATGAATATATGATAATGCATGTGAAAGTTCTTAGCCATAATCCTATAACTATTTAACTATTATTCCTACATCTCTCTTAAATCTATATGACAATTTTCATATAACCTTCATAGGCATTTGCATCATATCTTTCTTATGTCTCAAACTTTTAACCAATACAAATATTTATAACTTGAAAATATTTGTTTGACAATTTTTATATAACTTTTATAAGCATTTACATCATATCTTTCTTATGTCTCAAACTTTTAACCAATATAAATATTTATAACCTAAAAATATTTATTTGACAAGGAATTTCAATCCCACCTTGACATAATAACATAACCTGAATAGGAAGAAAACTCATAATAGAAAACAATGACAAATTGATAGTGATTAGAATTTAAGTCAAACCTAACAATATCTATTTTGAAATAAATTTCATCATCTCCATTAATCTTAATGCTCTACTTATTGCCAAATGAGATTAATTATTGGGTACTAACCATGAGAGTCCTTCATTCTTCTTAAGTAATTCCACCTCAATCAAGCATAATAAGTTTCACTAAGGTTTATTCATTGTTAGGTTTTGAATGTAGAAAATATAATGAAAAATTAAAATTTCTTAAAATCTATCAATGATTCATGCAAAAAAAATATAAATTGATGTTCAAATTTATACCTTTGTAGCACATAATAATTTGAATATGGTTGACTCATAAACATAAGTGCAAATTACATTTGCTTCTAATAGATATAAATAGTTTGACCACGAGTACTTGAATAGTATAATCATGAATAGTGCTCCTCGCAAACACATGAATTAGATGATAAATCATAAATGTTGTCCAAAAAGGTAGCATTTATATAGCATTCACATGAATGGTCGAATACTTTATTCGAAAAGACATCAAAACCATTTATAATGCTACTAGAAAATCATATCCTTTGAAAATTTATCATTAAGTGAATAAAAACTCTTTTAAATTAATTAATAGCCATAAATTTGATTAGAGACATTAAAATCGTTCATAATGTAAATAGAAAACTATGTTCCTTAAAATTTCACCATTAAGTGAATAAAATTTTTTTAAAATAAGTAATTAACTTTTCGAAACCATTAGAATTCTTACAATCTCCCATTCTATTTCAAAGTAAATAACCATGAAAATAAGTATTATCTAAACCTTTTAATAAACTAGAATTACTTTTGAATAATGAGATAGTTGGGCTTTGATTATTGACCAGATTTAATAATTATTCTTGCCAACAAATTGCCCATCTTCAATGTTAGCTAAGTAAGGCCTAACTATATTTTGCTTCTACTTAGTGAAACCTAATCATATTGAGCTTATCTCAATCAGGAGCTTCACTTACTCTTTCTGTGCAACCCTATGGGTTCTCATTACATTGACAATGACTTTAAAATCCTATTTTAGTACCACAAATAGTGGATAATATTAAATAATACATCACTATCATCTAAGTAGTGAGAATGTTAGTGATTCAACATAATCTTCCTATAACCAATGTTTTATGCAGTTTAGTCTTTTTTATTTGGATATCTAAATTAAACTTAAAGTATAGAGTAGTTAATTTTAAATCAGTTAGTCTCACAAATTATTTCAAATTGGTGGAAAACTTCTGATGGAGAGGGACAGGGAGCTCTCAGGTGAAGAAAAAGATCTCATTATTTGTAGCACAAAAAAAGCTAAAGCCGATGATAAGAATTCACCAATAGGTGAGGATGACATGGAGTCCCTGCCATAACTAAAAATTCAACTGAACCACGGATGCAAGTCAGGAATACTTCAAGAAGAAAGATTCTATCTTATAAGGATAGGCTTCTGGGTATAAATGGGTACCACCATGATAAGAGTGATCAAGAACCCATTTTAGAGGACTTGATGAGCAATGATGAAGAGGAGTCCCATACATCAAAGGAAGTTGCGGATCCACTATGTCCTATGGTGCCACTATCACTGGAGGAGAGGCAAGAATGGTGTAAACCATGGAAAAATTCTCTCACCATTAATTTGTTAGGGAAGAGCATTGGATACAAATTTCTCAAGACCAGATTAGAAAAACTCTAGAATTTAAAGGGAGAACTTTAACTCATTGACATTGGTAATGGTTATCATGTAGCCAAAATTAACGAGGTGGCTGATTATAATTTTGCTTTACAAAACGGTCCATGGATGATTACAAAACACTACTTAGTAGTGCAACGCCGGTGACCGGAATTCAATCCTTTTAATGAACAATATAAAAAGCTGGCAGTTTGGGTCAGGATTCCGGGCTTACACCTAAAATACTACAATAAATGTTTTCTGTGGAGGATAGGAAATATTATTGGCAAGGCTTTGAAGGTAGATTTACATACACTGCGTGAACATGAAAGTCAAGTTTTAACGAAGAGGGGACGACTTGCTAGGATCTGTGTGGAAATAGACCTATGCAAGCAGCTCATTCCGAAAATCATTATACGTGGACGTGTTCACTTAGTCTAATACGAAGGTTTACATCTCATATGTTTCCACTGTGGGAAGTTTGGTCACAGAAAGGAGGTATGCCCTGAGGTAATCCCACAAACAGAGTTTTAAGAGGGAGATTCTTCTTCTCATATGGAGATGGATAATCAAATAACTGTATTATAGGAATCCAATCAAGTAAACTCCAGTACAGCAAAGGAAGGGGAACGTGTGGTGGTTGGAGAAGAGGACTTCGGTGGCTGGATGCTTCCACACTGGCAAGCCCGAAAAGGAAAAAGCCAATCTAGGAATTCAACTAGATTGCCCAAATCTTGGGAGATTAATCAGATAATGGTCATCAATTATGGATCACGTTTCCAAGTCCTGGATGATATAATTCAAGAAGGAGTTGATGCCCAATTCAACGAAAAAAATGTGGATAAAGGGACAAGTAATATTCGGTCACGTGAAGTCTCTAATAAGTCAAATGCTTTGGGGAAAAAAAAGAAGGTAGAAAAGAAGACAATCAAATAAGATGAAAAGTGTCTAATCCGAGAGTCCAGATCAATGATAAATCAACAGAATTTCATAATCAAATTACTACTTTTAGCAATGGGTCACACCACACGATTCCCCCAAGATCGGGCCAGCTAATTATTAATGAGCCAGGTAAAAACCAACCCGATGTAGTTAAAGAAATTGGAGACACGTCGAATATTGCACAATACATGTAGGGGACCCATATGTTTACCGCGACAAACAAAAATACAGATAATGCAACTATCCACACCAAAATTCCTCCAGAACCGCCTGATATGTTAGACGCGGCAAGACTCACTAAGATGTATTCAGCATCATTAGCTGAAGAAGAGCTCCTTAAGCTTACACATATGCCTTGTAGCTCAAAGCATCCCTTTTAGGGAAGTGCGATGTTCTTTCTTTCTAAAACGAAGAGTTATTATTAATATATTATCTTGGAATTGCAGAGAAGCCGGATCTCGTACTTTTGGTTCTCAAGTTCAGGATTTAATAAATATGCATTCTATTGGGCTTCTACTCATTGTAGAACCCAGGATAAAAGAATCAAAAGCTGAAAGGGTAATCAAAAAGATTGGATTGGATGGATATTACAAAGTGGACCCAGTTGATTTCTCTAGGGGTTTATGGTTACTCTAGAACACTAATTTTTTTGAGGTTTCTGTACTATCAGCTCATGAGCAGTTTATACATGCTCAAATAATGTTAACAGACAATTCTTCTTCATTTCTACTCACGGAAGTGTATGGAGCTCCGAATGTTTCCAAACGCTAAGCGCTTTAGGAAAATCTAACTAATCTGTCAATGTCTGTTTCGAAAGCCTGGTTAGTGTTTGGAGACTTCAATGCTTATCTGACGCCATCAAAAAAAACTGGGGGAGCTGGTCATAATTGGAGGAGTATGAGACAATTTTCAGAATGGCTGAATAGTTGTCAACTACTGGACTTGAGTTTTAATGGACCTAGTTTCACTTGGAAAAGAAATAATTTACAGGAAAGGATTGATCGATTCATAGCCAACATGGACTGGAGAGTCTAATATCCAGATGTAGCAGTTCTACATCTTTTTTCCAAAAATTCTGATCATAAACCTATCCTTTTAAGGATGAACAAATACTAGGAGCATGGAACAGGTCAACGGCCATTTTGCTTCCTTGTAGCTTGGCTTACGGATGAGTCTTTTTCAGATATTGTCAAAAAATCTTGGAGGGAAAAGAATAACTGGATAACTGCTTCTTCGAACTTCCATCATTCAGTACAAACCTAGAACAAAGAAGTTTTTAGTAACATTTGGAAAAGGAAGAAGCGAATAATAGCAAGATTAGAAGGAATTGAAAGGAGACTCGAGGAACAGTATAGCCGGTCTCTCTCTATTTTGAAAAACAAATTATGGCAGGAATACGAACAAATCCTCTTGCAGGAGGAAATTACATGGTTCTAGAAATCCAGATGTCAGTGGTTAAAATACGGTGATAGGAGTACAAGCTATTTCCACTGTAGCACTATTATCCGTCGAAAGAGAAACAAAATTGAATGCTTAAAGGACGAGAATGACCAATGGGTTGATAATCCTACCCACTTAAAAAATATGGATGTGGAATTTTATAAAAAATTATTTGCAAGAGAAATAGAGGATGGCCAAAAGTACAAAATTTTTGGATGTTTCCCACCCTTAAAAGTGGAAGACTTGGAGTTATTACAAAAGCCTTTCTCGGATGAAGAGATAAAAAAGGTTGTTTTTACAATGGGTGCTCTAAAAGCTCTTGGAGAAGATGGACTACATGCTCTTTTCGTCCAAAACCAATGGCATTTAGTTGGGGAATCAGTTTGCCAGTTTATTAAAGACATTTTTTACCAGCCATGCAAAATAAGTGAATTGAATGAAATGCTTTTAGTACTCATTCCAAAGATCGATCACCCAGAAGGAACGAAGGATTTCCGCCCCATCAGCTTATGCAATGTTATGTACACAATAGTCACGAAAATTATCACCAATTGTTTGAAAAGGATACTAGAATATATCATTGGACCCCACTAATGTAGTTTCATCCTGGGAAAACAAAGCTCAGATAACATAATTGTTACACAGGAAGCCATTCATACAATGAAGTCCAAAAGAGGGAAGAAAAGTTTAATGGCAATAAAAGTGGATTTAGAGAAAGCATATGACAGGCTTAGCTAGGATTTTCTCAGAGATACATTAATGGATATTGGTTTCAATAATCATTTGGTAGATCTTATTATGCATTGCGTCTCTACCTGCAGTATAAGAGTGCTGTGGAACGGGGAAAAAATCAAAAATTCTACCCATCACAAAGAATAAGGCAAAGTGACCCCCTCTCCCCTTATTTATTTGTATTATGTATTGAAAAACTTGCACATGGAATAGACTTAGCTATTAGCTCTAACCATTGGCATCCTATCAAACTCAGCAAAAATGGTACACCCATCTCTCATATATTTTTTGCGGATGATCTTATCCTTTTTGCTGAAACTTCAGCGAGTCAAGCCCACCTTATTAATTTTTGTCTCCAAAAATTTTGCAAGAGCTCTGGAGAAAAGGTAAATTAGGAAAAATCTAGAGTTTTTTTCTCCAAGAATATAAACCACAATCAAGCAAGGGAAATTGGAGAAGCACTTGGTATGCCAATTACGTCTAACCTGGGCAAATACTTAGGGGTACCGTTACAACATGGCAAAGTGACAAAAGAGTCTTTTACTTTCATCCTGGAAAAAATTTCTAAGAAACTAAGTGCCTGGAAAGCAAAATATCTCTCTCTCGCAGGCAGAATGACATTGGTAAAATCTGTACGACATTGGTAAAATCTGTACAAACAGCCATTCCACAATACTGTATACAAATAGTAAAGCTTCCATCTTCTCTTTGTAATGACATTGAACGTAAAATACGGGATTTCATCTGGGACAGAAATAATGAGAAAAGAAATATCCACCTAGTTACTTGGGAAAAGATGTGTAAACCAAAGGCATGGGAGAGGTTGGTATCCGAAAGATGCAGAAATGTAATGAAGCCTACATGATGAAGGTGGGTTAGGGATTAATTAATAAACCTACTGCTTTATGGGTGAGAGTGTTACGTTCTAAATATAACTATGGAGAGAATCTCATACTTGCTGTCCAGAGGAAACCTGGAATTTCAAACTTGTGGAAGAGAGTATGTGTAGCGTGAAGCAATACGACATCACACATCCAATGGACGATCTATAATGGCTTAATTATTAGATTTTGGTTAGACGCTTGGATTCCCCATAGAAGTCCACTTTGCATGATTCTAGACGTTATTATTCCTGACATGGAGGAAAACTCACTGGCAGCAGCTTATGTCCGACAAGATGGGGAATGGGATGTTGATAAAATAAAACCTTATGTCCCATTGCCTATCCTCAATGAAATTTTAGGCATTTTGCCTTCACGTTCATTTTTAGGCCCAGATAATATCCGTTGGGGCTTGACAAGAGATGGCAAATTCTCTGTAAAATCTGCATACGCCAGCTTAACAAATCCTAAAAAAGAATCTCATTCGCTATTGTGGAAATCCATTTGGACATGGCCAGGACCAGAATGAATTCAAACTTTCATGTGTTTAGTGGGAAGAGAAAGATTTCTCACCAATAGCCAGAGAAATCTCGCAAACTCTCTAACTCTGACCTCTACCCAAGGTGCAAACACGTAACAGAATCTGTCATCCACTTCCTAAGAGACTGTGGGGAAATTTTTTTTAATTTAGTATATACAAAGAATTTCTAATTTTTTTTCAAATGGAATTCCTTATTATTAATCAATTCAATGTTTATGCATTCACAAAATACAAATTTTTTATTTGAATTAAAAAAAAATATATTTTGTTTGATTCATTTCTAGATCGAATGGGTACATCATTCAATTAGGATTATTCCTCCAAATAGAAGGTAAGACAGTGCGTGTGTGTATTTTTTTGTCTTCGCAGACCAGATAGTTATGAGAAACAGAAGAAATTAAAATATAGATTAATGAATTTTTAATCGCGGATAGATATGTATCCTTACCATACTGAAACGGCTGCCATTATTGGTATCAAACCAATATCGATTAACTTATGGATTTCAGTTATATCTCCAGGGTATTGGCATACTTTTTTCCAGCTAGATCTAAATCAATGGCTATAATGGAATCTCACGAACAAGATAGGCAGAGGAATCGAGAGCACATGGCCTGTCACCTTTAGTTTTGTATGCTGGGCTATCTGGTTAAATAGAAATGAGCTGGTGTTTACAGGAACCTCACCTTTGGTTCACAGTATTGTCTTCTCAACTACATGTAAAGTGAGAGAGGTGCAATAGATTCAGAAGCTCGAGTTGCATCAAATTACAAGGATGCACAGAATTGAGAAATAAATCCAATGGTCTCATCCCCCATCCAGTTGGATAAAATGCAACACAGATGGACTAAAAAAACAGAGAGTGGGCGCTGCGTATGGGGGAGTGTTCCGAGATGAAGTGGGAACTTGGATTTATGGCTTTTGCAAATTCATTGGCATAATTGGAGTTTTACAAGTAGAACTCTGGGGGATTCTTACAGGCTTTCAGATGGCGTGGGAAAGAGGATGGAAATAACTCATTTTGGAGGTGAATTCTAAAACTACCTTCAAACTAGTTAGTTTTGGTTGTGATAATTCTCATTCTTGCCATACTTTGGTGTGTTACATTATGAAGCTGAAAACAAGACTACATCAAGTTAGATTCCAGCACTGTTACTGGGAGGCCAATCAAGTTGCAAATTGTCTAGCAAATATAGTTTATGACTTCCAAATCTGGCGAGCTGAAACAATCCATTTTACTATACCTCCTTAACCTTGTGTTGAATTTATTATGAACGACATGAGAGGGGTTGCTTTCCGTAGGATGATAGTGAGTTAGCTTTGTTATCTTCCTTGTACACCAAAAAAGTATAAAGTAGTTACCTTTTTTTGTAGTTCAATCTGTATATTTCTTAATTCCTAAGTAAATTAACTTAAAACAAATGAATTAATATCACATACTAATTCATTGGGGCATAACCATGTATTTTGTAATCTTACTCAATCAAGTTACCTATACTAATATAAGAGGGATAAAATTTTATCTTGATCATTTATATTCATCTACATGATTTGTCATATATCGAATCATCGCTTTTTAAGTTAATCCTATTATAGGTGATATTAAACTACATCAAAGTATACAACTTCTTATATAGGGAATTATAGTAATTTTAGGTCAAAGGACCATATGCATCATTGTTACTATGAAACATGCTTATAACATTCATATAATGATCTTAATAGCATTCTTATGGCAAGTTTGTCGAGCACATTTATTCTTTAACATATACCCATATATTGATTTGATATCTTATCTCCATAACGATGGTTATTAGCTAATGTACATACTAGTCTCAATGTATTATTATCCTAACTTATAATAATATTTGATTAAGGATATTTAAGAATAATATTAACTATTCTATGGACAATTAATACTTTTACTTTTATTACATAGATATAACATTAAACACAATAATTGAAATGCTTTTATAAAGAAAACATAATACAATATATACTAACACAATCATTCTATAATTGATTTTTAAAGTATACATCAACAATTTTCCACTTGTATTAAAGCTAAACACTTACATATCTATTATTAAATGACTTAGTATGACCATTATACTTGTATTGCACTAGAGGCTTTGTCAGTGGATTAATGAAATTATTGTCTATCAATACTTTACATATTTTCACATCTCTTTTGTCAATAATTTTATGGATAAGATGGAAGTGTCAAAGTACAAGCTTAGATTATTGGTGAAATATAGGTTTATTAACCTGTGCAATGACCTAATTGTTATCACAATAAAGGTTTATTGAATTTGAAATGCTAGTAACAAAGCTAAGTTCAATAATGAACTATCTTATCCAACTAGCCTTTTTGGCTATATTGGAGGTAATAATATACTTAACCTTTATGATAAAATCAACTATTATTTCTTACTTTGAACTCTTCTGGCTTTCAACAATACTACTTAAGTAAAACAAATAACTTGATTGCGACATGAAATTGTCCTTATTAGATTAGAAACTAGCATTAGTGTAACCCTTTATGATTAATTTCTCTTTCCTCCATATATTAAGAATGAATCCTTAGTTTCCTTTTAAGTACTTAAGGATATTCTTAACAATAATCCAATGTCATTGATTAGAATTTGACTAGTACCTACTAATTGTCATGCTCATAGCATATGTGAGATCAGGATGAGTACATAACATGCTATATGTGATAGATCCTATTTTTTATTCATATAGAATCTTATTCATATAGTCCTACTTATAAGAAATTGAGCTTTGGATAGATTTATTCCATGTGACATGGGTAAAGATCTTTTTTTAAATTCTTGGATATTGAATCATCTCAACATTTTATCAATATATCTACTTTGATTTAGGCTAACCAATTTTTCTCAATCTATCTCTATATATCTTAATACCTAGTATATAGGTAAGTTTATTCAAGTCTTTCATTAAAAATAATTTCCTAACTTGGTCTTTATAACTTATAATGTAAGGATATCATTTTTGGTAAGTAGTACATTCTCCACATACAACATGAGAAAAATAACTATGCTCTTATTAACCTTTTTGTAAACATAAGATTCATCTTTATTTTTAATAAAACTAAACTTTTTAACTGCATTATCAAAATAAAGATTCTAGTTCCATGAAGCTTGCTTCAACCTATAAATGGATCATTGTAACTTACATACCTTTTGAACATTTTCAAAAGTAACCAAATCCTTAAGTTATATAATGTACATATCCTAAAGAAACCTTCCATTAAGGAAAATAGTTACGACATCTATCAACCAAAATTTACAATCATAAAAAGCTATGATAGCAAGCAATATTTGAATAAATTTCATAGTATGTACCATGAATTCACCTAAAACCTTTAGTAACTAATCGCTCTTTAAATATTTGTATATTACCATCCATATTGGTTTTCTCCTTGAAAACCCATTTGCATGTAATGGATTTTACTCCTTCAAATGGATCAATCAAAGTCCATACAGAGTTGGTATACATGGATTCCATCTTAGATCTTATAGCCTAAACCTCTTCTTAAAGTTTACCTTTTTAATAGTTTTTTGGTAGGTTATGGACTTATCTTGATCCATGAATAATATATTACCATGTTAAGTCATAAGTAATCCATGCCTCTCAGGCTCATGGTGTGTTTTACCAGATCTACATGGACTTTTATGGCCCTTGTTTAAGTTTTATTATAGGTATAGTATTATTTTAATAGTTTTATAATTTTTCAAGTTCTATTTTCCTCCCATTGATTTTTCTAGAAATGAACTCTATTTTCAGAAAAATACTAGTTTATGTAATAAACATTTTACCTTTAGCAAGATTATAGAAATAATACATTTTAGTTTCCTTAGGATAACTTACAAAATAACATTTATTTGATTTAAGTTTAAGCTTGTCAAATACTTAACATGTTATATAAGCCTCATAATGCCAAATCTTTATAAAAAACATACTAGGATATTTTCTAGTTCACATCTCATATATGGCCTTTTGAATCATTTTAGAAAGAACATAATTGAATGTAAAAACAATTATCTCTAGAGAATATCTAAAAAAGGAAATTGGAAAATCTACATATAACTAATCATAAACTGTACCATGACTAATAGGATGTAATTCTTTCTCTCTAAAACACCCTTCCCTTATGGCATTTTAAGTGGAGTGAGTTATGATACTATACCATACTTTTTCAGATAATTATCAAAGTTAAGTTAGTTTTATACTTCATTCTTGAATTTTTTTTAACTTTTCAAAGGATTCTGATTTGTGTTTTATAAGATACACATAACTATATCTACTAAAATTATTAGTAAATGTAATGAAGTATTGAACACCACTTTTAATTAGTGAACTAATAGGCTAACAATATTAATATGTATGAGGCTTAATATATCATTAGCTTTTTTAATATGTCTAGTGAACAGAGCTTTGGTTATCTTACCTAATAAACAAAATTTGCATACCTTATATGATTTAAAGTCAAATGAGTTTAAAAGTCGATCTTTATAGATCTTAGATATGCATTTCTTACTTATATAGCCTAAGCAATAACACTATAGATAGGTTAGGTTCAAATTGTTAAATTTAAACTATTTAGTATTTATATTATAGATGAGTATTTCAAGATCTAGAATATAAAGTTCACAAAATAACTATGCACTGTAATAAAATACTTCATTTAAATAAAGTGAATAACTTTTGTCTTTTATTAAAAATGAAAAACTTTTCTTATTCAAACAAGAAACAAAAATAATATTCTTGCTAATAGTGGGCACAAAATAACAACCCTCTAATTCAATAATCAAAATATTAGATAAAGATAAATATTATATTTCTACAGTTAAGGTAGTAACTTTTACTTCTTTTTAATTCATAGGTTCGTTTCATCTTTAGTCAAAGTCCTACTTCTTTTAAGTTTCTACACATTATTATAGATGTGAGAACCATATCTAGTATCTAATACTCAAAATGTATAAGTAGATATGTTAACTTCTATAGTAATATTACCTGAAGTGCAAAATCTTACTTCTTTTTTTTTTCTCTTAAGATTCTTCAAGTAGACTTTGCAGTTCGTTCTCTAATATTTGATTTCATAGTAATGAAAGTATTTTCCTCTAAGACATAGAATTTTTATCATATTTGATGACCATTTTCAAATTCTTATACCAATTTGGGAAGTTTATCCTAATCAATTTATCATTCTTAAGGATTGATCTCAATGAAAAGTTATTTAAAACGTTTGCCATTGATTTTTATAGCAGAAATATGCAAAATATGTATGATGTTTTAATCATTTAATAAGATCTCTTATTAAATGTTCCTTTAATTATTTTATTCAAACTAATAACCTTTATTATTAATTCAGAGAATCATATGATTTAGACTTTTTAATGGATCAAGATCCATATTTCACCTAGTTTTAAGTTAGTTTTGATTGATCACTCAAGATTTGCCTATTCAAGTAGGCAACACTTACTAATTGCATCATATATAACTTTTAGATAATTCGATTAACAACACTTATTTTAGATCATTATATGAACTAAAGCCCAACTCTATACCTCTAAGCCCCTAATCTTATTGAGATGGCTTAGTTAAGTCATAGCTAATAATTGACATTTGGATATCATTATAATCCTATCTTGTTTTACTAAGATAAATGAAGTACTTTGCTTTAGTAAACCTATCTCATGTTGATCAAAGTCTTAACAAGTGCTAAGCATTGGAAAGTATAGTAAATTATTACTAATTTAATATTGCTTCAAAGGATTTAATTAACTTAATTATTTTAGATTATTAGCCTTTTATTCATTCATTCTATCTAATGTATTTTACACATCAAATAAAGTATAAAATAAAATGTGACACAATATGACCCTAACTATTTATAGGGATGTAAAATGCACAAACTGGGCAACAAATTAGTTTTACTTATGGAAAAAAATGAACTAAATTTTAAAGCATTCAAATTCAATTTGTATCCATATCTGGTTTATGAGTCCATAGAATTTAATTTTGAATCTGTAAACAGGTCTGTATCTACCTAATTTATATTATTTGTGAAAAAAATGAACCCAATTTAGGTAGTCTAAGTTTGTCAAAGTTTGTAGAGTCCATTTGATATTTCTAACTACTTAGATCCTTTAAGCAATTGAGAAGATTGACTATTCTATCTAGGGTTGAGCAATTTCTCCAAGCACCCACTTAGTTGTCCTTATATGGCCTCTAAATCTTTTTTTCCTCGTGATTTGCTCTAAGGGTGTGTTTATCAATTACATTATACAATATAAAAAAAAATCTCAAGTTACATTTGAGAAAAGTTTAGATGAGAAAAGAATGTACAAAAAAATTATAGAGAAAGATACGACACGTAGGTTGTATTTCATATTACATCTATAAAATAAATTTCAATCACATTAGTTTAATAGGGCCATACTATGCACCATATGTCATGCAACATATAAAGACATGCAAACAATACAACAGATAATATGAATTAGTTTAAAATTTAAAATTTGATATTTATTTTAATCTCTTTGATTTTTAAAACATGTCTGGATTTTGATTCAAGTTATGACTATTGGGATCAATTATTCCTGAATCATTCAAATATGTATATCACTAGAATTGTCAAATGGGTCGCGGTTCGCGGACTGACCTGTGACCTATTTTTGCGAATACGAGTTTTTAAAATTAGAGTTGTTTTATAATGCGGATAATACAGACCAGGCTGTCATGGACCCAGTTTGTAACAGACCGACCCATATCCACAAAGTCCATAGGTTTTTAGTTAAAATTCGCATACTGGCTTGTACCCATCATAGGTTTTTACGAGTTTGGACCCCTAAAATTGAACCTATTATTGAATGCAGGTAATACGAATCGACCCGTTACAGACTTGGCTTATTGTGGACCGGCCCGTATCTGCATAGGTTAACTCGTTTTACAGCCTTATATATCACATATACATTAAGTTGTATTAAAACTGATTTAGACACACACACATATACATATAAAACCAAAAAACAATTCATATATATTACATATGTACCTATTTTTCTAGAAATAGAATTAACTTATATTAATCACATAAATATATATATATATATATATATATATTATATATATATATATACTTATATTATATATGTATGTATATAATTGATAAAACATATAATCCAATTTATAGTTTTGTAAATGGCTTTGACGTTACTAAAATTTTACTTTAATGGAGATATAAATTATATCATGCTCTTTCAGCCTTTTTAGGAAAATACATGCATAAAAGTTTAAAATAATTTTTAAAAATAATAATATTATATATGTTAAAATTAGATAAAAAATTAAGTTCTAAATAAAAATTAGAAACTATTAATTGAATATAAAATGATGAGGTAAAATTGTAAATTTTAAATTAATGAATACAAAAAATTTTAAATCTAACTTTGAATCTCACTTTTAGTACATATAATATTTTTAATATATAAATTATTTTAAATTTAAACTTTTACATATGTATTTTTCATCAAAGAGGCATTATGGATATGTTTGAAAAAAATTTTATATTTTTTTAAAAATTGTTCTAAAAAATTATTTTTAAAAATATCTTCTTATTCTCAAAAATTATTTTTGTATTGAAGAAAAATTAAAATAAAAAGGTGGTTGATATTATAAATAAAAAATATTTTATTTAATTATAAATTTGACATTTAAAATAAAAAATAAGTTTAAAAAATAATTAAAAGTTATTTTTATTTTTCTATTTTCAAATTACATATATATAGAATAGTTTTAAAAAATATATTCTGAAAAAAGGTTACCAAATAGGTACTTTTATTTTTAAAAATAAAAATAAAGACCCCGCTTCTCCTTACTCCGGATTGCCTGTTTATTGGGCCAAGCTCGTGGCTTTTATTGGATCTGTTTTGGGCATTTCAGATGGGTCAGCCCTTTCATTTTTATGTGTTACCTTGTTTGTTTAGAAAGTCCGGCCCGTACGAATTCTTTCGAAAAGGTCCACATTTCTCCATAATATCATTTATCATTTGAAAAAACTTTGTCTTCAAATTTCCCAAATACCCAGCACCGAGTTTTCCTAGTCTCTCCCGTTTAGACGTCCCTGGGTGGAGGCTTCGCTGTGCTCTGCCGTCAAATTCAGCTACGGTGATCTCTAGTCTCGCCGGCGGCTACTCCGCCGTCTCCCAGAGGTCAGCTCCGCTGCTTGAACTAGATTTCTTTTGGATCATCGGCGTATTTCTACCTACGGATTAATCTCTATTTACCTATATTTCCCCTTTTACGAATTGATCACTGTTTCTCTCGTTCGGGAAATCCGCGTTTGTGAAGTATCAGTTTTTGTTAATTTTGTAGCTGGGTATGAGGGATTTTTGTAAGATCAAGACTGTAGTGTTTTGGCCAACTGGAGGCGTTCATAAATTTCCATTCAAGTGTAATCCCTTTTATTCATGTTCTGGATTAGGCTAATTACATTAGGTTTATTATATTATACTGAAGATAAAAACACAATCTGAATTGTGTTGATGTTGTGCATAAAGTTCAAGCTTTGTAGTTTGTCATAATTACCCACAATTATGTTCTTTTTTGGAAATGCTTTGTTTCTAGCTCTTCTGTGCATACTCGATTCACCTGGAATAGCTGACCACATATATATTACTTGTTGGGGGATGCCTATATTTGATGCATTCCTTGGCTTCTTCTCTATACAGAGAACTCTGTAATGATGCATATGCATAATTTTTTCTTAGTAGGAAATCAGAAATGATGACTCATAATTTTAACTTTCTACATTTCTATGGTGTTGCACAAATTGGGTTTGCTATATAACACTGGTGAGATTGGTTGCCTGTTAAGAATTCCTTTGCTATTGTGTCATTTCATGTAGTAAGGAGGATTATTAAATGAGATCCTATCGGTAATCAATTCAAGAACTGAGGATTACTGTGAACTTGATAAACCTGCTTGTAAGTTTTATTAATGATTGGTCTGTAGCTTCATGTTTTTGTTTTGCCCCCTTTAGATAGTTTGCTTTACTTTTCCTCCATAATTTTAATAGTTTCGATGTCAACTTTACAGGTGTGAAAGTGTGGCTACATACTTAGCTAATCACTGATTCTTTAAGATGTCAACCGGGCCTGGACTTGAGTCACTTGTAGATCGTAAGCTGTTTTGTATAATAGAATGTGTTATCTAATTACTTTCTATGGTGAATCTTCAGCTATTACTGATACTCCTTTAATTTTTATCCTCATGAGGTATGTTTAAAGGCAAGCAATATTTTTTATTGAAGCTTTTAGCTGTTTGCACTTGCAGAGACAATTTCTGTCATTACAAATGATGGACGAAATATAGTGGTGAGCTCCATATTCTGTAAAAATTAGCTCTAGCTAGTATGTAGTTATCAGTCATCGTTCTAATTACAATGATTCCTCTTCAGGGAGTCTTGAAAGGTTTTGACCAGGCGACAAACATTATTCTTGACGAATCACATGAACGAGTTTTTTCTACTAAGGTATGGATGCAACTCTGTAGGAAAATTCATTAAAAGTGTCAATGAGGCATGACTATTGTAACTTTGAACCATGTACTTATTTATTTTTGTTGGTATAATTGAACCATACATTTTTTCTTTTCTTTTCTTTTTTTTATGGGGCGTCTTTCAAAATTGCAGTCTTGGTTGTGTCTCAACTTATGAATATTAAGCTTTGAACTCAAGGATTGCTGTGCTAGAAATTTATTGTCATATGTCAAAGATAACCTATCTAGCATAACCTAACCTACCTAGCATAACCATTTATTCATCAATGTATATGTTCTAAGGATAATGCCATGAGGAGCTCCATTTAGAGGTTGAGTGTTTTCATCATCGGATTGCCTTTTTCTCAAATATCAAAATAAATGAATTAAAATTAAAAACACAAATATCAATGCATTAAAGACAATCTAATGATAAAAATACTTAATCTTTTAAGAAATAGAGCTTCTCATAGCACTACTCATGTTCTAAAAGTGAAACAACTAATAAAGTTCCCTAAATTATGTTGGGGTTTAGCTGTGATATTTGAAAGATATATGCATGTGGCTTTCAACGCCTGGTCCTTTGTAGTACCTAGATACAGGCCTTGAGCGAATTATATCCTCAACGATAGTTCTTTTAATTCAGAAAATCAATGATTAGGGTGTTATTTAAATTTGATGATCAGGGCACGGGTTATGGTATAAACAAATTGCATAATTCTAAAATTAACTACTCACTAGCAGCATGCTCTTTTTTTTTTTTATAATCTTTTTTGGTTGTTTGACTGCTGTGACTCATAATAATTCTTGATGATGGATCAGCTACTGATTTGCTTATGGTTTACTCAAATGAAGCATCAGATATACATGTTATGATTTATAATTAAATGGATACTTAGGTAAGGTTTTAAAGAGAGGTCCTTTAGGGAGCAGACTAAGCCCCAAGGAACCAATTCTATTCTAGTAATCACGGGATGGGTGTTTGTGTTTAAGTCGCATGCTTTTTTTTACAGTTTGTGGGGTATAATTCATTGTTTAGAACAATAATTTCCAGTGTCACTGTCAAGTTTCTTTTGCATGAAGCTGATATGAAATTTTTTTTCTGTTTGCTTAATGTTTGGACAACTTTATGGCATTCCTTGTATATGACAGAATTCTGGCACTTTTAATATCTAGCTGTTCCTTCCCTCTCCTCCAGCTCCGCAACCTTGTATTTGAATCCTTTCTCAATTTTAAGCTTTCATAATTTCTGCAGATTTGATCTTAAAATATTTGTTTGTAAACCTTGCTTTCTTTCTTATCAGTCTTTATGTCAACCTTGCTTTTTGGTTTCTTATTGCAGGAAGGCGTCCAGCAACTCGTTCTGGGCTTGTACATCATTAGGGGTGACAACATGTAAGGCTATTCCCTTGTAGTTTTCAAAGCTATATAGATATTCTTGTTATTATATAGTTTCAACTTGCAAAGATTTTCATCTGTACTCTTAAACAATAGGTTTTCTTGTTGGGATTTGCAGAAGTGTTGTAGGTGAATTAGATGAAGATCTGGATTCAAGGTTGGATTTGTCAAAGCTCAGAGCTCATCCCTTAAAGCCAGTTATCCACTGATCTAAAATTTGTAGGTTGCTACGGATACTGCATGGCTGCTTGTTAAGAGATTTTGGCGTTTTGACTTTTGGAGAGTGCTACACCGTGTACTACAGTAAACGCTGCAAAATTATGTGTAACAATATGATGAAAAAAAATGTACGCTAAACATTTTGGTTCTGTTGGATATTGGATGTTGATTTAACCTTTTAGCTCGGATGTTTACATTTTCTGGAGCAAGCTGTTTTTTTGTCTTGAATTAAACAATTCTTGTATTTCTGTTAGGCCATTTTATTAGAATTGCTTATCTACTATGAAGTGTTGTTATTTTTATCATTTTATTTTGCAGTCTTTGTAAAGCCAAACTGCCCAAAAATGCCCTGTAATTGAGAGCGGGGAAGGAAGATGACATATTTGAAGAGATTGTATTTTTTTGGCCGACAACATATTTTAAGACATTGATGTCGTTAATTTTGTGGCTTATGGTTGGCTAGTGAGAAATGATTGGAGCCTGCGTAAAACCACATGGATATCCTTGATTGAGTGCCTGGCCCCTGTACACTGATTGCACGCGGAAGCCACAAACTTTTCTTGAAACGAAAATGCTACTTCCGCTCTCTTATTACTAAACTTCCATTCTTCCCGTCTCTTGGGAGTGATTATTATGCACATTTTTTAGTAATATAAATTTACAACACGATTATAATTCAATCAATTTCAAATTAAGTTGTTAATTTAATGGTATAAATCTATATCACTAAAAAAAATAAGCGGTGCATACTTATAGAATAAATCTATATTACAGGAAAAAAAAAAGGGTGGCGTATAGTGGTGCATCATTAATAAAGTTATATAAATTTACACTAACGATCGAAATTTGTCTGTATCTCATAAGGATGTCAAATGAGATCAAATGGAGTGGATTATACCAACTGCTCCGTATTATTCATGAAAAAAAATGGATTATACGAACATGATATTCATGAAAAAAAATGGATTATACCTGGTCCGTATTATTCATAAAAAAATTAATTTTAAAAAATTTGAATCTAATTTATAATTGTGAATGTCAACAAACTTCAATTGAGAAAATCTGTCGATTCGTGTAAACTTCGGTTCACATGTACTGATTTATATTATCCGTAAAAAAAACAAATTTTAAAAATTCGAGTTTGGCGAATAATGATGTAAATTTACACTAATTTAAAAATTGTTTAGAAAAATTAATTAATAAAATTATCCCATGCAATTTACTCATTTGGTGATGTAAATTTACACTAATTTAAAATTTGCTTAGAAAAAATAATTAATAAAATTATCCCGTGCAATTTACTCATTTGATGATACACACCTCACTTGTTAGAAAGAAAAAAAAAAAGAAGAAATAGCTACTGTCAAGAAAAAATGCAAAATGGGTCGATGCACACCTTACTTGTTAGAAAAAAGGAAACAGCTACTGTCAAGAAAAAACTGAAAATGGATAGGTGAAAGTGTGTTGTAAAAGAAACATGAGTGAGTAGTCTAATATTTTAAATTGTAGTCCCACATTTGTAAGTGGGAGTTCTCACAACCCAAGTGTTGTAAGTGGGAGTTCTCAAACGAACGAAGACTCCCTAATGTGCAACACTTGAAATGCGATGCCTAACAATGTATGATATTTATGTGACCCTGTATGCTATAGCTTCTCTGTATTTTTTTTTTAAATCTGATTTTCTCTGATTCAATAACAAAAATAGTGCATCAAGATGGAATAGTGTAAATTTACACCAGTCTCCCTAATAATCACCTCCATTCTCATCGTTAACCACAAGCATCGCCCCCAAATAAGAAAAAATTTTCGGAATAGTTTGAATCTAAATGCAGAAGATGACATAAAATCTTTCTTGCATGCCACTCTCGACTGCCTTTTTGTTTCTTTGATGTGTGAAATCTATATGCACAAGTTTAGAACGTGTAATATGTGCATTTATTCCTTATTGATTGATCATTATACAAGCATCTAGGAAATTTTGCACGAAGTAAAAAATTCTCTACTTTAGTTGGATTAATGGAGAAGATAAAAACTCCATGTTTCCTTCAATTCCACTTAGTTACTGATCCTGATCCCGCCACGAGGGAAGAACAAAAGTACAAAAGAAACCGTAGAGGAGAAATTAAAGCACCATTTCCCAAAAGTAAACAGATAACAGCACTGAACATCCATACATGCATATGGCCAAACTGTACTCACATCTTTTAAAATTTAATTTAATTATACTCACACTCTACACTCTTGTTTACACTCATGTTCCTTCCGTTCTAAACAATACAGACTCCCTCTCTTGTTATTCCAAGGTAAAGAAAGTAAATCTATGTTTGAAATAGAAGGAAATAATGGTGAGTGGACGTGAAAAACAGAACATTAGTATATATTTCACGAGGGCAAAAGTAATTATACTAAACATTAGAAGGCGAATATAATTTGGCCGATAGATTACTTTAACTACTTATGTTTTACGATCATTTGATGGTGGCCCTTTCTTGGGCAAGCCAGGGGCACCAGTGGTGAAGTCTGTTGCAGAACCTCCATTATCAGCATCATCTTCACGTTGCAGCTGAGACTGATTACTATCAGAATGATCCGTACTGGCCTTTGAAATGTTCTGAGCACTGGAAAACGTATTAACAGGCTCGGAATCTGCAATCTTTCCTCCTTCGAGTGGTGTCCCATGCACGTAGGCCACCCTCAATGCTTCGTCCTCTGACAACCTTGCCTGCGAGGTTCCATATTTTATGTCATCCCTGCTCTTTGCCATTGTTGGTTGCTACGGCTGAATCCTGAAGCTGGTGCCGCCAGATCCTGGTTGTGTGTCGAAATGGTATGGTGGTAGTGATGGAGAAGAATGGAGACGGTGGTGGGATAATGGGTTGGCTTTATAGGGAAAAGGGTATTGTTCAACGTGGCTGTTTGATGGTGTTCCCTTGTGACGTGTGTGGAGAGTGTTTTGAGGAGCTTCTGTTTGGGGACAAGTGTTAGATTCATGCTAGAAAAATATTACTTAACAGAACACATATAATTGATCTATCGATTGATGTCCATCTCGTCTTTGTGTGAAAAACACTAAATTTAGTTAGTTTTCTCTACATCGGAAGAAGAGCCAATAATTTGATAAGAAGAAAATAATTATAATTTTTAATATTTTTTAAATTGGAAAGTACAAATTATTATGCAAAATTAGTCCTATAAAATTAACAATTAAAAATTAAATAATAAAACTAATAACTTTTATTTCTATTATATGATAATAAAGATACAAATGATCGGATTATATAAATATTTTCTTAGATAAAAATAAGAACAGGTATCGTTACGGTATATAGAAAGTTCTCAATTAATTAAAAAAAAAGGTTCTCAATTATTCATGTTATTGCATGTACTATGCAATACATTTTTAAGTCCATTTCGTTACATTGAATTCCGTTTTAATAAAAAAAATGTTTTTAATCATTTGTAAACAAATTTCTTTATTTGAAATGGAAACATATTAAAAGTACATAAGATGCAATTAAATGAGGGACTTTGTTCGTATTATAATAATTAAAATATTGAGTTGAAAATAAGTATAACATGTGTTTCTTTCCAAATTAAATGAACCATCAATAAATTATATTTTATAATGGTATGTAACAAAAATAGAAATTCTAAATAAAATAAATGGGGTATAATAATCATATTAGAGTAATTAAAATATGGAAAAAAAATGCAATTTACGCTATTGAACAAATGTATTAAAAAAAATTTATTCTCAAAAAATAAACATAATTTAATACTTGGACTATAATAAATGGTTCATCATTTCTTCAATTAAGTTGCCATGCATTTTAATTGATACTTGATAAGTCATTGAAGATTTGGATACTGATGAAAAGACGTTAATTACACAAGGCCATGGAGACTATGCTTCGATACCTACATCAGTGAGGTAGAATAATAATTGGAGAACGTATCCTTTTAAAATGAGTGTACCTTAACTATTTGTAAATTTAGTTAAAGGTGAGTCATGCTTGACATCTTTAAAATGGTGATAGAGGATAGTTAGGAATGAGTCGTAGGGCATTATGGGGAATTACTAGCCTTAATAAGTCATTACTAACAGTAATGAGACATCATAATCCTTAATAAAGCACCATGAATCTTAATGTAGCATTATGAGCCTCAATGTGATATTATGAATGGGGGCATATTTGAAATAATGATAATTACGGCTATTCCATGGTCACTTAACTTATTCTTGCAGAATCTTCCACCACCACCTCCATTAATTTCATATATCACAACCACCAATAATAAACAAATAATTCTGATAACATATATTTTGATGGCACACCATTTTGAGATTATGAATCAAAATTATGGTGGTCAATGGTGAGGTAAGTTAAAGAAGCAGTAGAACATATGTAGTGGAGAGTGGGAATGCGAAGAAAGTTGTTAACAAGAAATGGGGATTAGGGTGTTGCAGTCATTAATTTAGACAACAATAATATAAGGGTAATATTGCTCCCTAATTATAGCTTACATAATAAGTTTCCCTTGATTTAAAATTAAGGTTTTTTTTAAGACTTTACACATAGTTTAAAAGGATAAATTACATTTTGCCCTTAAAGGATTAGGTTGAGAGCAAGTATAACATATGTTACATGCATATCAAATGAAATGTATTTGATGGAATTCTTCATAAATTAGATCTTATAACAGCAGAAATGTAATTCAAAGATAAATTGTAAATAAAATAATCTTTCACTTAAATCACTATTACAAAAATTAGGACTGGTATCACTCTATTCAAATTAGGTAAATGGAAAATCAACAAATAACTATGATTGCTGGCATTTTTTTAAATAGATATGAGAAAACTTTAAATATTAATTTTAAGATAAAATTAATATGCTTATTCATGTGAAACTTTAGACATTTGTTCTTAAAAGTGTTTGACATCTTAAGAATTAGGAAGACTGGCATTTTGAGGAAAACTTTTAACTTTTAAATGTTAATATAGAAGAACCAACATGTTTATTAATTTAGATGTTGATATCTAAAATGGAACCAATGTCTCGAGTTCTTCACGAAATAGATTAGGAATACCTTTTTGTCATTATTTACTCTCATTCTCCTCTTTTCTTTGGTCTGAACCTATCATTTTCACATTCCTCATTTTGCTTGTTTAAACCTTAAAGCCTCCATCTATAGTGAAGCCTCCTAGTCCTTTAATGATTCGAAGGCGAGTAGCAATAGTTAATCTGATGTCTTGGTGGCATCTCAGCCTTTGCAAATCTAGTGAGTATTCATTGATAAGAGCCAAAGCCATTGAAAATTTTGATTTTACTATAATTTGTGTTAAGTTGATAATTTTTAGAATGCTAAAGAGTTAGTCTATGCGTTAAGTTGATAATTTTTTGAATCCTAGGTGGTTAGTTTATCATTACTGTAATTAGGATTCAAAATTTTGGATTGCTCATCATATGTTTGATAAGCTTGAATTTTCATTCTCTTTAATGACTACAAGTGAGTTTGTTATTGAAATTGGGCCAATATGTTGTGGATGCTTCAAGTTTGGATAGCTTTTGTGTGTTGGAAATGCTTCGAGTCTGTTAATTTTTCTACAATTTTGTGTGCTAAGTTAGCATTGTTTCCAGACACCAGCTTTATTATCCTTTTGTTATGGATAACTAGTCAATTCAATATGGTAGTTGTCTATTTGTAAATTCTTAATTAATTAGAGCTTAACTTTAGCGATTTTCCATCAAAACAATGATGTATTAGCTGTATACATATAATTTGATTTGGATTTTGAAAATGTTAAAATAATGATTCCGTTTGGGATTTTTCAAAAATTAATGCTACTCTCACTTTTCCTGCACTCACTCCATGCTCACTATTATGGGATCCGCATAACATTCCACTATTTATTAGAAGGAAATTTACTCCCTTTTAAAGAGTGCAATGAAAACTTGACAGTGTCAATTTTATTTATGAAATTATCCTTTTTACCTTTTTTTTTTCCCTTTTGAAACTCTTTTATAACTCTTCTAAAATTCGAAAATCAGCTTAAACCATTTACACTGAAACAAAATAAACAAGTAATAACAACGAGAAGGAAGTCAGATTTATATTCCCACATCATCGATATTTATGTCATTTTCTACCTTATTGTTTTAATCTAAAATTCTTGAAAAATTTAAATTTTTTTACCTTGAAAATTTGTATCTCTAAGTCCAAAGATTTCTTTGTTCAAGAAAAATATTATTCTTTTTTTATTCTCATTTCTTTTCTTATTACTGTTTACACTTCATGCTGCTTCATGATTCTATGATTAATATTGGCTTAGAAGTTGAGAAAATTCATAATGAAGTTTACGTGATAGAGGAAAGAGAAAACTAAAGAAAAACAATTCTATCAAAGAGGCTTTATCTTGTTATGTGAGGCTAAAATGGCTTATGATAAAGAAGTGTGATTGCCACTGTCAACAAGCTCTGCTGATGGTGAGACAAATTCTAGATTTGCTAGTTCTTTAGCAAAAGAATGCAGTTGTTGGCGATAATGAACTCTTTTAATTTAGTAATTCTAGGACTAACACGTTAGACAATCTTGCATATGTTTATCCTTTAATTTGATTGTGTTTTCATAAAAGAGATTTATACAAATATTGTATACTATTCTATTAAATGAGCAAAATCATGATTTTACATTATTACGATATTTTGAGACAGAAGAGGTGTTTGGTTTTCGATTAGATATGTGTTTAAACTTGTTTAAGAGATGAATGGAAGCTCATGATTCTTGAGTCACCACTGGGACGATTCAAGCCAGTTATGCTTAAAGTCAAAGGACGTGATACATTTTTTTTCTTTAGTCATGTCCTATATTATTCTCCAAAATCCTTTCTCATAATTTAATAATTATTTTTATATAAGGATCTATTAAGGAAGAGATTTTTTTTTTTCCCGTGGTTCGATCTTAATTAAGTTAGATTCAGGTTTTAAGATTAGAGAAAAATGGTAACTTCATCTCCTAGGTTTGCACCTAATGTCTGGATGTATGTGGATCACAATACTCTAATTTATGCAAATTCAAATGTAAACTTCAATATGTATTTTTATACAATGATCTGCTAAGAAAAGGATTTTTTTTTTGTACCTTCATTCTTGCTTGCATGGAATTCAAATCTTAAGTTTAGTAAAAAGGTGGTAACAACATCTCATAAGTTTATATCTAATGTCTTAACGTCTATGGGTTGCTTTACTATAATTTGCATGAAATCCAATAGAAATTTTCATTGGAAAATTTGTTGGAATTCCGTTGGAAATATAGACCAAAATTCAAAATGGCTAGAAATTTTTTCGTTTAACTCATTCATAAAAAAAAAATTGACAAATTTGCTAGAAATTTGTTGGAAATGATTTTTTATGAAATAATCTTTTGAAAAATTGACATGAAATTTTAGAAATAAAAAATAACACTAGTGATTGATTTCTGATGAATTTTCATATGAAATAGTTTTACAATGAATCTTTTATGTAAAAATTTGTCAAAAAATTGTAACGCTTTTTTTTCATGGTAGTTTCTTTATTTGCCCTATTTTTTTTTCTCATCTGCCCTATTACTAAGAAACTCCATTCTTACACTCATTTAAGCTTCATTCTTGCATTTTAAATGTAAACTAATTAAACTATTTATTATTTGTTGTTAAGTAATTATACCAATTGATTTTGATGATTTTTATTTTTTTTTTATATTTTTTGGCTAAAGTCTTTGTGGATAGTATTTGCATTTGTTCTTACTTTAACATAAAGGCTAATAGGAATTTTTGCTTATTTAAGTAATTATTCAAGCATGATTATTGAATTTAGATACGAAAGATTAATTTTTATTGCATTGTATCATTTTCCTCATGATTGATAACAGTTTTAATAGTTGTTTATCTAGTAATTAACATTGAACTAGAATAAAAAATTTTAATAGTTAATTCATTTTCTTATAGATTAAAATTATGAAAATGCAGGTTAAATCGGTGAGTTTTTAATTATTTGAAATTATATATTATTGAATTAGAATTATTGAATTAGGGTTTGAAAAAGTTTTATTTGATGGTTAGATTATTTTCTCGTAAATTGGTTTAGATAATTATATCTTCAATGAGGCATATTAATTAGTTTTGGTTGTTAAACATCAATGTAAACTTCAAATACAAAATATGAAAAATTTTAGAACATCATAGGTAAATGTATGATAGGTTTTTTTAGGATATAAAGGATATAAGACAAAAAAATTTAATGGAATGAAATAATTTATTGATTTTGCAAAAAATTAACTGATTTATTTATGTGATGGCAAGATAAGCTGCTTGTGTTCAAAGCACTATTGTAGAAAATATTTACCTTGTGACAAATTTAAAGTCAATTTATACAAAGTTGGATTTTAGTATAATTATTGGTGAAGTGTTATGATATAAGATAGACATGAATCAACTAATATGTATGAAAATATTGCATTTGATGTTGTTTAGCCATATGTTACAAATTATATGGAATAGTCAATGTGGAAGAACCTTCAAATAAAGAAACTCAACAATTTTATGATATGTTAGGTGCACTACACATTAACTATTATAGGTAGGTTGTAGTAACCATTCTGAACTATCATTAACAATAAGGATGTTAAGCATAAAATCCAAGCTCAACTCATCATAAATTTCTTTTTATTAGATTATATGTCTAAAACACAACCTTTTAATAATGTTGTTCCTTAAAACTTTTATAAAACAAGGAAGCTAATGAGGTTAGGATCGGCACATGATAAAATAGATTGTTACATGAATGGTTATGTGTTGATATATAAGGATACCAAATTTGAGAGTGAATGTAGAATTTGTGGTTTACCTTAATATAAGGAATTGAAGGCTAATTGAAATAGCAAAGAAGTTCCATTAATAGAATGTATTATCTATAATTAATTCTTAAGTTACAGAGGTTGTATGCTTCAATAAAGTTAGCTGCTCAATTAAGATGGCATCGCTAGACTTGAAAGGAGACTAAGGTGCTGTGTCACCCTTTTGATGGTGAAGTTTGGAAACATTTTGATCAAACTTATCAATAATTTATACTTATCATCTTTTATGCTCTAGTGGTTTCATTCCATTTAGTTACAAAGATGTAGCTTATTCTTGTTGGACAATAATTGCCACTTTTATAATTTGTTGCAAAACATAAGCATAATAACCTTTTATATGTTCTTTCCATGATCATGCCAGGTCTAGATAGTTCTAAGAGTAGGATTGATGTATTCATGCAACTATAGATAGATCAATTACTAATTTTATGGAATAAATGTATCCAAAATATTATATTTTAATAAAGCAAACCTTTCTAAAGAAAGTCACATTAATATGAATCGTGAATGATTTTTTTGCATATGGAATGTTGTCAGGATGATAAATTCTTGAAAAATTAGGGTGCTTGATATGTATGGAATCAACAAAATAATTCACACCATAAAAATGGTAAAAAAAATAGTCATGTTTTAATTATCATAAACAATTTCTATCAAACAATCACTTTTATAATAGAAATCTAACTAACTTTATAAAAAATGAAGTGGGGAGGTTTGATCATCTAAGTAATGATTAAATATTTGATCAAGTTGGTATCATTCCAAATGTCACTAATACTTGGCTAATTAAAATGCCAAGATATGGGGTAGAATATAATTAAACTAAGAAAAGTATATTCTAATACTTTCCATACTAGGGAACTAACCTATTGTGGCATAAGCTCATTTTCATGCAAATAAAGAAGAACATCTTCAATAATAATACTTTCTATATAATGATAGATATTAAGAAGAAAATTAAAGACAATTTAAAGGCCAAGTTGGATTAGAAAGAATACTACAAGTAAAGAGGTAGAGCTCTAAGAGGTAGGTAATAAGAAAATACATAAACCATAAGCTTGGATGAAAGGAAGACATTATCTAAGTGGTTTAAAGGATTAAAAATGCCTATTGATTATGACTCTTAATAGGATAGATGCGTCAACATTGGTGTTAGTAAGATAGTTAGTTTGAAATTCATGACTACCATATTTTCATAAAGTGATAGCTCTCTATTGCCTTCAATAGACTACCAAATCCTGTTTGAAAGGCCTTAATTAAATTAAGTGAATGCTTGATAGGATTGTGCTTAATTGTTATCAAATAAGAAAAACTTCTTTAAATGGAATAAATTATTCCTTTAATATTGTGCAAACTTGAAAGGATCTTCTCACTAACCTTTTTCTTGATTTAGTGAAGCATTTTCCTATTCATTTGCCATTTGAAACATAGATGGGCATGTTACACTCAATAAGAACAGGATTTCTGATTTATTAATTTAAACCATATTTAAAAATATTAAATTAGAGTTAAACTAAAATTTTATGATAAGAATACTTAAATTTGTTAATACGGATTCAAAATCTAATTGTGATCATTAAGTGATTTGAATTGAATTTTTAAGTTCTTGTTGAACTTTTATAAATCATGTGAGTATTCTAGGAAATGTTATAGTAATATACATGATTGATGCTAATTGTTGGTTGAATTGGATATGTTTGGTTTTCTTGAAATGAAATAAGATAGCTTATTAGGAAGTTTGGAGGAAGCTTATCATTTTTCCCATTCTACCCCTAAAAAAACTCCTTTCTAGAAAAAGTCTTCACCTCCTCTACCCATTTCCCATTTCTTCTCTTTATCAAAAGATTAAGAACCCTTCTCCTCCATCCTCATGTTTCATCAATAATCTTAAGTAATCTATAGCTAAATTTCACTTCAAAATCTTTTCTTGAAATTATGATTTTTATGAGGGATCAAGTTATTACTATGTGTTTTTCATAGGATTTAATGATTTAATTGAGAGATATGAGATTAGTGAGTAAGTATAGGGGAGAAATACATTAGATAAATAATACAATTTGAGTAAAATCTTTAAAAATTCAAGGTGAATTAATTCATGAATCGATTGTTAAAGCTTAAAATTGTTTCTAGATTACTCAAATCAATTCCTGAATCGATTCATCATAAATTCTCTAGAGGAATTGAATGGACATTATCACCTAACTCAATCCATCCTTAGTTTATAAAAATTAACTTAATTAATCAAATTTGATTAAAAAAAGGTTTGTTCTTTTTCAATGCATATTTTTCATTAGTTAGTTTAGTTTCTTCATATGGGTTCAAGTTGATAAATCGTTTAATGTCCAATCCTACTCTCTTCCCATTATACAAGAAAAACTCTATGCCCTTAACTAATATAACAAAATTTAGTTGAAGAAGAAAAAAATCAAAAATAGAACAAATTACCTTTTTTTCACTTTTTTAGAATTTTCCTTACACGCATTCATTTATCTCAAGAATTATTTTTAGACAAAATTTTAATAAAGTTCCTCAAGTGTTTATTATAAAAATCTTCACTTACATTATTACATGTATATTAATTAATTGTCCTAATAATTGTCATCAATAATTGCAATTTGATAATTACAATAACTATTAATAAAAAATTACATTTAAAAGTTATTTTTTAAAATATTTCTTCTTTTTTAAAGATGGAAAGATTCTATTTATCATAGTTATAAATTTTAATTTTTTAAAAATAAAAAGAAGAATAATTAAAAAATTCTTTCATTCCTAATTATACACAAGAAAAATTAGTGCATTGTTACATATATATTAATTAATTATCCTCATTATTATTATCATTAATTATAATTTTATAATTATAATTATTATTAATAATAAAAAATTACACTTAAAAGTTATTTTTTAAAAATTTTCTTCTTTTTTAAAGAAAAAAAATCCATTTCTTCCTTTTTAAAGACAAAAAAATCTATTAATCATAGTTTCATGTTTTAATTTTTTTTAAAAAGGAAAAACAAGAAAAAATTATAAACAAGAAAAAAGAGATGATAATTATAACTAACAATATTTAACAAGAATGATTAAAAAAAAACTTCTTATGATAATTATAAACTTTTTTGTCAATATATAAAAAATTCATAAAAGAAGAACCATTTAGTTATAATAATGATGAAAGTTTATTTTTATCACAAGTTTTTTGGACTTTAAAAAATATTGTAAAATTAAATAGAGAAACATTTTTGATAAATTATCAAATGAGGTAACTATTTTGAGAATTAAAGTACTAACGGATTTCTCACATTTCAACAAGTGTCATTTTAGGATTTGAATCGTTTTTAAGATTGATTCATAAAAAAACTTGATTCAAGTTCAATTTTACACAAGCTAAGTCTGAATAGCCTAAGTTTGATCAATTTCATATTATTTGATTCAAATTATTTGCAAGCCTAAAAAAATTATTTTTATTTTTTATGCTATATATAAATAATATAATAAATAAAATATTCAATTACATTGATAATTGTTAATAAGACTAGCAATGAGTCAAGTTGAACTGAGCTAGTTTTAACTTAGGCTTAATTCATATAAAATTTGTTTAACTTATAGCTCGGCTCAAGTTTAGGTCAAGCTTGCTTTTTCTGCTTAAGTTTAGCTTGAATTAATTTCATGAGAAGCTTAACTCAACTTGTTAGCTAAAATCAATTATAATAATAAAGTATTTTATTAATAATTTAATACTTTAAAATACTTCCAAAAATTAATATTCTAATAACTTAATAATAGAGATAAATACATATATATAAGGCACATTATAATATTTGATATAATATAAATAATGATTTATCTTAAAATATAAAATTACATTACAACTATAACTAAATTCTAAAAGATGAATTAGTTTGAATTTTTTTATTTTTTTTATTGATAATTGTAACTTTATTGATTTATCTTATTTAAAAATCATAAACCTTATTTAGAAATCACTAGTAAAAAATGAACCTTATCTAATTATTTAATTTATAAATATATAAGTATAAAATAATTAAGTTTTTTTAAAAGAATAAAATTTAAAATAAACTTTATTTACTTAGTTATTTGACTTATGAAAGTAAACTTAATAAATTATTTATTAAAGTTTTGCCTTTTGATTTTCATTCTTATAATAAATCTACAAATAAAAAATTATGATACATTGTGAGTTGCTTGCAAATTAGCTTAACTTGTTGATAGCCCTAATTATTGAGGTTACATGAAGAAAATATGATGTTTTGACTAAAGTAATTAATTTTTTAATATATGTTACTTTTTAATAAATGTACTTATGGGTTTTATGTAACCATGGTGCAAATATTTTTGATAAATTTAATGATTACACAAAAAATTGTATTGAAAACATAATGAACTAAAAAGATCCAATACTTGATTTATTTATGAATAATAGTAATTGATTTATTTATGAATAATAAGATTTTACATGCTCAAATTTAGGTGAAACAAATAAATAATTCAAATAAGGTTATATAAACATGGAATTTTTAAATTCAAGTTTGAGTTTTCTAACAAATATAACAAAATACTATTTAAATAAGCTCATGTATTCGTTAAAAACTTAAACTTGAATTCAAACAAGGTTATATAAACTTGGAATATTTGAAATAAGATTTTATATGCTCAAATTTTGGTGAAACAAATAAATGATTCAAATAAGGTTATGTAAACCTAGAATATTTAAATTCAAGTTTGAGTTTTTTAACAAAAATAACAAAGTACTATTGAAATAAGCTCGTGTATTCATTAGAAAACTCGAACTTGAATTCAAATAAGGTTATATAAACTTGGAATATTTGAATTCAAGTTTCAGGTTTTCTATATATTACTTAAATAAGCTCGGTATTCATTTAAAAATTTGAACCTGAATTCAAATATTAAAAGTTCGATGAGATATTTAAGTATGACAATATACTCAAACAAGTTTATGTACTTATTTAGGCTTGTGTTTGAGTTAGGCTCAAACTCAAGTTTGAATTATTCAAGCTCTAATAACATATGTTCAACTCAATCTTAAGCTTGTTTATTTGACATGTGATTAAGCATAAGCATATAGATATTCTATTTAGCTCAATTCATTTGTACCTATACTCATTGATTAATAAAGCTCATTTGGGGGTCAATATACTTTTTGATGAACCAACATTTGTTAGAAACATGTCCTAACTATTCTAAAGTTCTAATAGCATATGTTTAGCTTGAATTTGAGTTCGTTTATTTGAGAGTGTTTAAGTTTAAACATATAGATATTTTGTTTAACTTAATTGATTTGTACCTATACTTATTGATAAATAAAGCCCATTTGGAAGGTCAACATATTTTGTTATGAACCAATGCTAGTTAGAAACATGTCCCAACTATTCCTATAAAAAATATGTTTAACTAACTTTTATGATGTTTTATTTCCATATATTACATAATATTTATACTAGAAAGAGGAAATACATTTGAAATGATTATGGTTTCTCTATTCTTGTAAAATTTTGAGATATCTTAAATTAAATACAAATGACTTATATATAATTTATTTCTATTAATAGAAATTTTAGAAAAATTATTTTCATTAATAATTATCAAATATTAAATAGTTCTTATAATTTTCATATGACTTCTATTTATTATATTTCTATTAATAAAAGTAAGCAATTCATAATTAATTATATATGACAATGAATTTAGGTGTCTTTTAATTTCATAAAGAAAAATCTTTTAGACTTGGAAACAATCTAAACAAACATTTTGAGGCCTAACGTACCAAATTCAATGTAGTAATGCTAATAACATCGGTGCATAATTTGTAGTGTTATTTTAACCTTAATTTAAGTTGGATCTGTAAAGAAAATTGCCTAATAGATTTATGGATAATACCAATAATAAATTTTCGGTTTGGTGAATGTTAATAACCAAAAAATTGTGTAGGATATGAACATTTCTTCAATAGATACGAGGATTGATGCTCATTCGTCAATTGTCTAAATGAATTAAACATATTTTACTCTTGTGAAATTAGAGTAATAGATTTATGGATAATAATAGTAATAAATTTTTGGTTAAGTAAATGTTAACAACCAAATAATTACGAGTAGAATATGAATATTTCTTCAATAAATAACAGGATTGATGCTCATTTCCCACAATAAGTAGAAGGACTACCCTAAATGAGTGTAAACAATCAAATAATTAGATATAAAATATGAGCATTTCCTTAATAAATAAGAAGATTAATGCTCATTCCCTATTATAAGTTTACAAAACCTTTCTTTCAAATAGGATTATTTTGAATTGCCAAAAGTAGTACCTAATATGAGTTTCAAGTACATGCCTAGGACTTATGTTAGAGTTATTACTGTACTAGTAATTTAAGCATCCAAAGAGATGTTGAAGCCACCTCAACCTAAAAATTCATATTTTAAAAACTCAAGAAATAACTTGCAAAACCTCAAATTTCAAATTCTTAGAAGATAATTCAAAATTTGAAAATATTGCTCAATTTATGCCATTTCCACAATTTAAAGAGCCAAAGAAGAAAGGGTGAAATGTGCCTAAAAAAAAAGATAATAATGTTCGCTCAATACTAAGGACTATTGAGAATGAGAAAATTTTTTGCTACTTTTTTACTTTGGTCCTTGTAAGTAATTACTTATCTTCATAAAGTTATACCTTTATGGATTTAAATTGAAAAGTTGTTTACTATTTTTAATTTTTGTTTTAGACAATTATTGATTGCTAAGCATTAGCCATCCATTGTCATGATGATTTAAAATGCAACTTTAAATAAAATGTTGAAATATATAATGTGTATTTCTTTAACATTTTATTTGAAAATGCATCCTAAGTCATCATTATAATAAACATCTAATTTTAGTCCTTAAGTATTAGTTATCCATTGTCACAATGGTTTTAAATGCATTTTTAAATAAAATGTTAAAATATGTAATATGTATTTTTCAACATTTTATTTAAAGATGCATTCTAAGTCATTATCATAATGAACATCTTAACAACTTGCTAATTCATATCCACTTGTAAAGACAAGTAATTAATCACAAGAATCAAAGTAAAAGAGTAGCATAAAACTTATATTATCCTTTATAGTCCCTATCCTTTCATTTCCAATGACATTATTCTCTTTCTTCTTTGGCTCATCAAAATATGGAGATTGCATAAATTAAGTAGAATTTCTAAAATTTTAGCTATTTCTAGGTTAAAATGGCTTCAACCATTCTTTCGATGCATATGTTACTAGTGTGACAATAGCTCCAACATAAATTTTAGTACTACTTTTGGTGATATGAAATAATCATCTTTCACGTTTAGCTCTACTTACAAGATATTTAGTTATATTCCTCATTAAATCTAGGGAATCTTTATATTATCAATGATTATTAGTAGGCATACCTGTCATCTTTAAGACTTCTCTTATCTATTTGATTAGTAAGTAGATTAAGGTGCCTGTAAATTTTGTAATATAGTAAACTTAGAGATAGAATAAAGTGTTTTTCTAGTCAATCCACTAGTTTTCAAGAAAAAAAGTGTATACCCGTATGATATCTCCCCTTAAGTCAGTCAATAAGGTTTTATATCATGTTACCTAAAATATGATCGTATAGTACATGAAATATATTGGCAAAACTAGATTTACTCAAGTATTCAATTATAGTATTGCATAATTTTTCACTTTTAATGATTCCTAATTTCCTACTAAGATTAATTATGCACAATCTCACTTATAAAGGGCCATTAAGAAAAAAGATAGAAAGAATATGAATTATTATATAAGATAATTATTAAAAATATATTGAAAGCTATGCATATAGATTTCAAGCCATTTCTTTCCATATGCATACCAAAAAAATTTTATATAATAGCCTATGAATTCTGAAAAATGCAACGCCTATTTATCATTTGAAAGAAGCATTCAGCAAGATAAATAGTTGTATACATCTTTTGGTACGATTAATAACTAATTGTAATCTTACTTGTACATTTTCATCATTGACATTGCACTATGAAAATTATGCAATGAAGTCAAAACATTATTGCCTTCATTCTTTGGTCCTAATTTTGATTTTGATTTAAGTGTCAAACAAGCATTTATAGTTATCCCTATATCCTCTTTATTGATGAAATCCTTCAAAAAATTTATTAAAAGATATCATGAAATAAAATAGAAAACAAGTTAGAAAAATGGTGTGCTTAAAATGTGTTTTAAAGAACATTATCTTTTAAGTAACTTTACCTAACTATTTGCTATAGGGTTTATGGCAAATCACCTTTAAGATTTATCTAAGCACAATTGAAATTAAACTATCAGCAATATGATAATCTCTCTTTTAAAAAACTTTTTTGAATGATATTTAAAAGATTTTTTAAAAAACTATGTCATCCTATTTATAAATATTACTTAAACCAAAATGTTAATTGATTATAAGCCAATGCATCTCTTAATCCTTAACTAACATATCTTTTAATTATAAACCATTATATTTTTTACAAATAAACTATCATGTTTATTAAAAATGAATCATATGTCTCTTAAATATGAACCACTAAGCTTTTTGAATATGAAACCAATCTATCTATTCATCATGATATGTTTCTTGAACATGAAACATCATGATTATTGATTAATAACCATCAAGTATAATGTGCCTATTAATCATAAATCAATTAGTTTTTAATCATTATACAACATGATTTTTTATCATTAACTGCATAATTCTTGATCATGTATTAATATGTTTATTAATTATTAACTAATATGATTCTTGATCATTAACCACCATGATTCTTAATTGTGAATCAACATTTCTATTGATCATATCTTGATCACTAACCAACATATCTTTTGATCATAAACAAACATGACTTTTGATCATTAACCAATACGTTTCTAGATTATAAATCATTATATCTCTTGATTCCAAATCAATATAACTTTTCAACCATTAGTGTGAGTATGTATTCCAATACTTCAATTTAGGGATCTAATCACACACATACATGACAATTTACAAACTAATTCCAACACTTACTTCATGGTTTACTTAGTTATGCAAATCCCCTCTTCATTATTTAGTGAAAAAGTCTTAAACAACAAAATATTATATTAGTATATTTACCTAAATCTTAATATTATTAAGTTACCAATTATTGACATTACCAAAGTTTTATACTTGTACCTTGTTAACAATAAATTATGACATCATCCAAAGCTAACTATAAGAAAAATTATTATTGATTTAACTAAGAAAAATTACATCTCATGCATTATTGGGATAGAACCAAAAATATTGTGTAGAATATCTACTGCAACATTAAGATCACTAATAAAAATAAAATTGAAATTCAAGCTAACCCTTTAATTCAAAGGTAATAAAAAAATGAAAACATTCCCATATAAAATGAGAAACACCAAATAGATAGAACATTTCATATGAAAAAACCCAAAATAAAACATTAAAAAATTAAAAACAACAAATTCTTTCTTCATGTAATCCTAAATATGATTAGAGACTACAATGAAAAATAACTAAGATGTAGAAAAATCTCATCTTAATCGTTCATATATCTCTCAAACTCCCAATGTATAATTTAACAAACTTTATTCCAATTCATATACATACATTGACTCAAAAGAATGAAATTTTTAATAAATAAATCAAAAGCATTTACTTCTAATGTAGTATACTGCAAAGATATAAAGTCCATAATAGCGAAGGCAAAAATCTTGTACGTGGTGCTAATATGGTGGCCACTATTAAAAGAAAAAGATTGTGGAAACACATGTGCTAATAATCTAAAAATTCGAAAGAGAAAGCAAGAAATTAGGATATGGATGAAAATATACCAAACATGATCCAGAAATTAAAAGATTGATAAAAAAAGAATAAATCAATTTTGGATTTAGGATAAATAGAAAGAAGGAAAAATATGAGCATAAAAATGAAAAGAAATAATAATTGAAAGATATAGCTGTTCAAACAAAGACAAGGTGGAGCAAAATAGAGATTAAAGGGCTTTAATTTTTTTTAAAGGACAAAAGAGTTTTTATTGAAATTGAAAAAATAGTAATTTAATTTAATGATTTGATAGTATAATTAAGATGAAAGTCTAACTATTTAGAAAATACATGAAAATTAAAAAATATAGTAAATTAAAAATATTACAAAAATACGATAAATAAGAAAAAAATTAAAGAGATTATTTTAGAGTGGAAGAAAATGCATAAAAATTAAAAAATTTAATAAATCAAGGAAAGAAATTAGAGAGATTATGAAAATATAATAAATGAGAGAAAAAAATTATGACTAATATGTAACATAAATATTTTAACACATATAATGCATGAATTTCATTATTTTTATAAAAATAAATTTATAAAAATATTATATTTTTCATCGTATTGGCCCTTATTATCTATGATCATTTTTTTATATACATTTGACAATATCTTTAATTACATATTATATTTGTTCTTCAAAATTCAGCAATTGTATAATTACATAACATAACAAAATTCTAACTACTAATTTTATTTTTGTTACAAATAATAAATAAAAAATTAATTTTAATTATTGAAAATCATTCTTAAAAATATCTTTAAGATACATAGTATATATGCAAAGATATATATTTAAAATAAAAAATATATATATTTACTTGTACTCTTCTCAAAGTGATGAGATAATTATATATATTATATTCTTGGGGAGTCGATGGTTTTAATACATTAAATTGATATAAATAATTTTATCATGCTAAAAAAAATCTACATGTTTTGTATATGATAATCATTTATGATATATATGATCATTCATGGTTCTAAAATTATCTTAACTTCTTAAATTAGGATTATGGTTTGTTTCTAATTTTATGATGAGATAGAAAAATGCTTCAATAGAAATACTATCTGAAGTGTGTGATTGATGAACTTATTATTATATCTATATATGCCAGAGTTTTAATATATTTGTGTTATATCTCTTAAGTATAGTATCATCTCGTGCATACAATTACATTGATTAAAACATGCTTACTTTTTTGTGATTACTTCTTTTTTACATTTAGTCTAATCCTTGATTTCACTAATTAGACACTCAAGTTTGAGCAAATCTTTGAAGATAATAGGAAAAAAAATGCAAAATATCCCTTCAACTTTAGGGTGATTCGATTTTACTCTTTTCTATTTTGAAAACTTAGAAATCACTTTCTTAAATTTTATAAAACTTGAATTTAACACTTGTTATTAACTTAATTAATCATTTTATCAAATTATATGATTTTTTATGAACTTTTTAACAATAATCACAATGTTATAATATATTAGTTTATATTACCATTTTTTCATATATAATTTTGCAATCCATTTTTTATTATTTAATTAAAACTTTATATATCTAATTTAATTCCTATTAATTATATAACATAGAAATTATTTGTGAAAAAATAACAAGATAAATTAAAATACTATAATATTATGATTTTTATTTGAAAATATCATTAAAAAATTATATAATTTGATAAAATAATAAAATAAGTTGATAGTGAGTGTTAATTCTAAGTTTTATATAGCTTAAAGGGGTGATTTTTAATTTTTTAAAACAAAAGGAAGTAAACAACCATTCTAAAGTTGAAGGAAGGTATTTTATATTTTTTAAAAAATAATAAAATAGTGTAATATTCAATCTTATAAAATAGGGCATTAGAGAGTAGCAAGATTTAACCTTATAGAGTTGGCATTAAATATTTATAATGAGGTCAACAAGATATTCCTAGATAGCTTGCATAAGAGACATCTTATAACACATGCATAATGCTTGTAGTATAAGATTATGTGTAATATCATCTTTTAAACGTCATATGAAAATTTAGTTCTAAAAGGAATAAAAAACCAAAAAAGGAAAGAAAAACAAAGGAGTAATGCGAGTGTCAATTCCATAAGAAGTAGTATGTAATATAAAAAGGTTTCAAAAAGACTTGAATGAAAATAAAAGTCTCAAATATGCAAGTGCTATGATTTTGCATGAAGACTTTGATTAAATTTTTCCCTGATTAAGCCCAAACTAATGCTTAGTTAAGTTTAACACATTCATATTTTTGTGAAAAATTACAGATGGTGTGTTTAAGAATTTCAAAATATGTTTCTACTCTATTATATATTTATTAGGTAGAATATAAAGAAAGCTTATATTTCCTTAAATATTAGAGAGAGCTAGATCAAGAATCAATGTCTTTATTAACCATGATGTCAATGCAATAGATGATGCATTTACTAATCTTCCTTCATATGACTATATGGCTAAACAGATGCAAGTTAACAAAATCAATCTAAAGATTTAAATAAAGTCTAATTACTTCTTCCTAATATAGAATTTATAAACGAAGAAATTATTTCATTAAACATCATTACCTTAATTTAGACAAAATGAAATCTTTGATCCAAATTAAGCTTTCAAGTCATAATAATAAAAGCATTACTTTGGTGATTACCCTTTTATAGTATAGGTCAACTTCAAGGCACTTACATATTGTTGCAAAGAAATGCTCCATACTAGTACCAAGGCAATAACAATTCATTTTATGTTAATACTCATATTAGTAATAGGTGCAAGCACAAACACTTAAAAAAATAATACTTATATTCAATTTAGTACTTCTTGAATACTAAATCTTGTAAAAGAAATTTTCATTGGCAATATATATGTATCATACTTAACTTTGCAATCTGCTAATGGTTAAAAAGTAAATATAACTTATGAAAGTGTTAATAGAAGAATATAAAATTTATCAAAATTATAATACAATTATAATTAACAAAACTTTTTTTACAATCAAAATATAAAAATTTTAAAATTTATTATAAAAATATAATAACCAAAATATTATATAAGAAAATTAATAGAAATTGATGTTATTTTATTATTTATTAATAAAATTTAATATTAGAATATATGAAAAATATGAATGATAAGAGTGTAAAAAAATCATTTCATAAATAATAGAATGAATCAATTCATTATTTTTACTATAGAATAGAAATAATATCTTTTAATAGAATGATTATTTCATAATACATAACAAATAAACTTTTTGTTCATTTCCAGTCTCATTTCATTTTGTTTCACTCCATCGTATTAAATGTACCATCACAATTCATATACCCACGATCTCACGCACGTAATTTATCCGCAAATCCATTTTAGATATTTCATCACAAACTAGAAATCCATTTTAAATTTTCAATCACAAACAAACACGTCTCCCAATGCAATCATAAACTTGAAATTCACCTATGGTCTTCTGCGTAGGATTGGTTATAAAGAACTGCATCAATATATGACGAAATCTATTTCTCCTTGGAAGTCCTGTTGAGAATTCTGAATTGGATTCTAATTTTTGTCCTGGTGAAATTTATAAAATGTTAGAATAAATTTTGCCTTTACTTTTGAATTTTGATCATTTGCTCTATTGAATAAATACAACAATCAATTCCTTATTTATATTAGTGTTAATTACTATATTTTTCAAAATTTATAATTATTATTATTAGTTCCTTATTTTAATTTTACTATAATTTTTTCTTTCTTTTTGCTTGTGACACTAAAATAAATACTAAAAAGAAAAAATATAACCAAAATATAAACATGTAATTTACAATGATAAGATGATATTTAACAATCAATTTTAATATTTTTATTTATTTTAATATTACAAATGAATGAAAAGATTAATAATCATAATAAAAGTAAAAATTAAAAATTATTACTTTTAGTTGTGAAACTTAGAAAATATAATAGGCACAATTTTTATAAACAAGGGATTTCATATTGTGTTAGTTAATGCGATTAAATGTTTCTTTTAATTAGGGGCATTAATTATTAACCAATAGTATTGATTTTTTTGGGATATTTGCAAATTTATAAGGGTATATTGGTCTATTTATATTTGGAAGTAATTGCTGTTGTTGTTGTTGTTATTAAATTAGATGGCAAGTTTACTGCAGGAGAAGGTGAATGTGTATTTTGAGAAACAGAGGATAACTATGTCGAATTATCCTAGATCTTAAATAAAATGTTGTTTTTGACCTTATTCAGTTTAGTTATGAAAACCAAGACAAAACTATTCGGCTATTGAAGAAAAATTAATATATTTCTAATGTCAAATTAAGATCAGTTAGGATAAAAATAAAGTATTAGGTGGAACTCTTGTTTGGTGTCAAGATAATATAAAAAATAAAATAATAATATATTAATATAGTTAATATATAAAATGCTTAATTTTAATTAATACAAAATATTATCAATAAATTAAAATTATTCATTATAATGATTATATATTATTATAAAAAATTTCTAGATCCCAATAGATGGCGGGCAAGAAGCATAAGCCAGAAAACACGATATGCACCCCAGCCACACCTTCATAACTCCAAATACCAGCACAAAGTCTATTGTCGTCCAGTGGCTAGGATCTCTCGCTTCCACCCACGACGCCGGTATTCCATTTCCGGCAGTGGGAATCTCATTTCTTTTCTCGTATTCAAATGACTCTATTTAGCCTATTCAACCCATCATTACGTAAATTAAGCATATTGACGTTGATATTGAAAAAGAAAAAGCTTCAATACATTGAATGCTTCTATCTTTGAGGGAATCAACCTGACCCAGTTAAGAATGATTTGAATATTATTACAATAATGAACTAAATTAATGTTGTTATGGATTATTAAAAACTTTAAATAAGTTAAAATTTATTAATTATTAATTAATTAACATCACTTATTTATTTATATGAAATTTTAATTTTTTTTTTTTGGTTTGCACTTAAGTATTCTCATACTTTTATATTAAGTATGAGTCTCATTATATTCAGTGCAGAAAAAATAATTTTTTTTGCTTATGGTTAGCTATTCCCACTTTTTTTTATTAAGTATCAATTTAATCATGGTCAAGGCCGAAACCATATTTTTTTTGTTTACAATTAGGTATTATCACATTTTTTAGTTAAGTATGAATTTAATTATTTTCATAGTGGAAATAATAAATTGTATACCTTTCTTGAAGACTTTTTTAAAGATTGAATTCGAAACTTTCTACCGAAGCTATAGTACCTTTAAACTCAATTTGTTATTACTAAGTCAACTAGTATATCTTAATTTTCAATATTACAAGTAAAGATTTGATTAATTGATCCTTATTCTTTGCACATGCAATACTAACAAAAAATAACATAATTTTTTTATCAGTAAAAGTGAAAATTCACTTAATACATACAAACATATATATATATAATATTAAGTTTAAACTCAAAATATGATTAAAAAAAATATAAGATAACATCTGCTACACCGACAAAATAAAGGTGAAAAAAAATAATAATAACACCGCCTTATATACATAAATATTACAAGTTGATGTTGTACATGTGATGTGACATTCAGACTTCGTTTAAATTGAATGAAAATACTAAGGAATGAAAATGGGAGAACAAAAATGAGAAGAAATGGCTTTAATTGTTTTAGTGAGAGGAAAATTGATACGAAAGGGAAAGAAAAATAGATTGAAGAAAAAATACATGAAGTCTACATTTTTTCTCTCCTACAAATAAAGTGAAAATGGAAAAGAAAGGACGAAATTAAACCACTCATTTTCAACGTTCTCCTTAATTATTCGGTATAATATATACAGATTAATACGAGAGTAAAAGTATAATTTTGTTATAAAATTTTGCTTCTCTTCTTTATATATCAAATGAAATAAATTAATTTTTTATATCTTCTTTTTAGGAATGTATACTGAATCAAGTTAAATCAAGCCATAATATAAATAAGTCAGATTTATTTTAAATTTTTTATTTGAAATTAGTTTATTATCTATTTATAAATCAATATTTCAATCTGACATGATTTATTTATAAATTTTCAAAAGTTCAATCTGATTTGTGGATCTATTTAGGTCAAAGGATTAAAATATTAATAAATCATTGATGAATTATAATATTTAGATAATAAACAAAATAAAATAATAAATTTATTAAGTAAATAAGGCATGGATCCAAATTATGTTTTTAATTTATAAAATTCTTAACAATTCAATATAACAAAATATAATTATATTTATTTAAAATTAAAAAAATTAAATGATATATTAATATAAATTTATCACACTAAAAATTTTATGACTTTGATAAAAGTTTTTTACTCAATTTGTATTTGATATCTCTTGAAGACTTTATACTTTTTAATACATCTAAGATTTGATTCTTGGTTCTTGTATTTATATATCTAATGATTTAACTATCTTTATCATTTACTAAAAGAAATAATTTATAATTTTGAGAAGGTTAATAGCCAAATTGAAGGGAAAAAAAAAGAATCTATAATGATAAAATGGTGGTAAGTAAATATAACAATCAATTTAAAATTATTAGATCAAGACAACATATGAGTTGAATAGATGGATCTAATAGATTTAACAAAACAAGTCTAACATTAAATAAATTAAGTTTATTCAATAATAGGTGATTATATTGATTTAGATTTAATTTATGTAATCAAATAAATGATTCAAGTTAAGATTTTAATGAGTTAAATCATAAACTGTTTATGAATTATTTGATTTATTTCCATCCTTACCCTCTTTCTTTTCATATTTCCTTTCATCTAAAAAAAATAGTAAAAAAATAAAATTCGAAATATGATCACAAAAGAAAGGAAAATTAAACTGAAAATCTGTCTTTGAATTTGTCTCATGCCGGCGGGAAAAATTTTTGCTTATTAAATATCTCCTTTTTTTCAAGATTTATTGTAATTAAATGGTGAATAAAAATAAAATCTGAAATATACAAAAAAAGTAAGTAAATCTAGACCTTATTGATAAGAGTCAAGATAAGAATAAAAATTATTAAAAATAGAAATTCACAAACTTTCAGACATATAAACCTCGATCCCCACAATCATACTTTCCTTTTATTTATAATTATTGGCAACAAATATTAATTACCTTCTATATTTATTTTCGCTGCAAACATCCTAAATCTTTTGCAGATAAATTGGAATAAAATAAAACAAGACGAATATATATTCCTTAATTATTTTTTTAAAAGAATTGATGGCATCACTTTTAGAAGTATAAAATAATAATAAATGAAAACAATAATTGCACGGATGTCTCTTCATTTTTTTATACAGGAATTCACTGTTTAAATGTAATAAATTATATATATTTTTAATTTACAATCTCATTAATTTCCTTTAAAAATAGATGGCATGCATACACGTGAAAAGAATATTGATACATATTTAGAAGATGAAATAAATATAAAATAAATGAAAATTTTATATGCATATATCTTTTAAAATTTACAATCTCATTAATTTCCTTTAAAAATAGATGACAGGCATCCATGTGAAAAGAATATTGACCCATATTTTGAAAAGGAAATAAATTTAAAAATATTGGGAAATTTATGGACTTTGACAAAATTGGCCTTATCTTAGCAGATTAACCGCTGAGTCACGCTGCCCCTATTCTCAATATATAAGACGAAGTCTTTGCTCTTAACTGATACGTCAAAATTCGCCAGAAGAAGAAGCAGAAGAATCAAAGCATTCAAAAATGAAAGGAGCAGCAGTTATTGCTCTCATTTTTCCAGCCTTTTCCTCTCAGGCAAGTTCTTATGCTCAGATCAATTTGTCACACTCATTTCTCTTTGAATTATTCTTTTACGTTATCCCTTTTCATCTCGAATGTTCTTTTATTTCTATTATATTGTTTTGTACTATTTATTACGTGAATAATTAATGGTAGATCTTGGTATAAAATTTTGGAGGTGAATAATAAGAAAGATTAGAGATCAAAATACTTATATAAATATTTTTAAAAAATTTTATATACAATTATATAATATTAATATATAATTTTAAATATAACCTCTCACTCTAATTAAGCTAGCGTGAATTCAATTTGTCACACTCATTTCTTAATTATTGTTGTCATGTTATCCCTCTTCACCTCAAAAATTCTTTTATTTCTATCTTTCTTTTTTGTAATTTTTCCGTAAAAAGTTCGTAATAATTTTCTGGAAAAAAGTTCTTAATACCCTTTCTTTAAAAATTAAATATATTTGTGTTGCGAACTTATTGACAAAGTTGCACCTATTTACATGTTTAATACATGTAACATTTGTATAGAGTTGCAACTTTTGTTTCATCTTTTTCATGAAAGTTACGGCTTTTATATCAATATTTCTCTCGCTATGCATCATGTATAAATTAAATTTTAGAAAAAATAAAATAAAACCTACTTATATGCTATGGTATGATTTGAATTTATTTTATACATGCATAATTTAAAGTGTTGAAATTCATCAATTTTTTATCTTCTCAATTAACACTTCTCCATTTGAAGTAGTTTTCTCATAAAAATACAAACAAAATTTCACACTATTATCGCATCATTTTCTTCTTCTTCAGCTACTTTCTTTAAAAAAAAATGAGGGAGAGAGATGCCAGAGCAAGCTGACGTGCAATGCTTCGTGACTTACTATTTCATTCGTGGAGTGACATTAATGGGTCTGTCTGTGTTTTCAATTTTTTTATTTTTTTAAAACAATTTTATAAAATAGAATTTAAAAATAATTTTTAAAAATAATTAAAATAATAAAGTATTTGATAAGTTACTTTTCAAAACAATTTTGAATTACAATAATATGAAAGGTATTTTGGAATAAAGAATAACTAAAAGTTATTTTTGTTTTCTTGCTTTTAAAACACATATTTTAAAAATAAATTTTAAAAATAAAGAGATAAAACACTTAGGTAAATAAATTATTTTCTTCTTTTATTTTTAAAAATTAAAAACTGCTTTTAAAATGGGCCGGACTAAAATATAAGAGTATATTGCCAAACTTAGAATTGATCTCATACCCACTTCCAGCATTTTGTGCAATAACAAATAATATAACATTAAAGTATGGAATTTTTTTTTTTTAATTGAGTTAGGAAAAATTCTTAAAACGCAACCGCAAGAACAATTTTTTTACTCTACATGTAAACAAAACAGACTTAGCTCATAATCGTATATGACAAACTGTAATGTTTTTTTTTTTTTAATGGGCTATCCGTGTTTTTTTTTTTTTTTTATCTCCCCATTGTAATACTAACTGTAATGTAATGGACATAAGACTTATTTGGCGAAACAGCCTTTAGAATCACTTTTAGCTGATTTGACCAGTTTTCAACTAATTAATTTTTTAATAAGTTAATTTTAGTATTTAACAATTAACTAACCTAAATAAATTAATTATCTTTCAAAAAGTTGTTTTGAAAATTGCTTAATGATGTCAACGTTTTCAATTAATTATTAATTGATTAACTTGTAAAAAGATTAAATTACTCCTTAATTAATTTTAATATTTTTAATTTTATCCTTTCTAAAAAAATTAAAGCACTTATATTATTTCTTAAAAGGATATTTAATAATTATAAATATATATTAATTTAATTTTAAAAAATACTTAATATATAATAATTATAATGATATATTATTTAAAAAAAATTATTAAAATAAAAAAATATTTAAATAACTCATAAAATATATTTATATCCTTATTTATCATTTTTATATATAAATAACTAATTTTATTAAATATTTTTATTTAAATAGTTCAGTTAGTCAAAATAACTAATACAATTAATTATCAACTAACAACTAATTAAATTAACTAATCATTATAATTATCAGTTAATTGTCATGAATTTCCTCAATTTCTTTGTCAAACTTTTTCAATTTAAGAGCAACAGAGACATAATATTCTATTATAGTATCCAAACTTTTTTTTTTTCATTGGAACTCACTATTTTAATACAAATTACATCTATCTATCTCCTAAATTCACTGTCTCAATTTTTCAGACAAATTTAGGATCCAAATTCAACATAATTAAACGGGGATAATTTTTAGAAATTCTTACCCATTTATATACTCAATCAGGGGCTGAATCAGCAACATTCACAATCACAAACAACTGCACATTCCCAATATGGCCAGGCATTCTTACGGGGGCTGGCAACCCACAAACATCTTCAACGGGCTTTCAGCTAGCTCCCCAAGCTTCCTCCGCTCTCCAAATCCCCTCACCATGGTCAGGAAGACTCTGGGCAAGAACTCAATGCACCACTGACTCATCTGGCAAATTCAGATGCGCCACCGCAGACTGTGGCTCAGGCCAAGTGGCTTGCAACGGTGCTGGAGGAACCCCACCAGCCACTTTGGTGGAAGTCACCTTGAATGGAGATCAAGGGAGGGACTTTTACGATGTTAGCCTCGTAGATGGCTTCAATTTACCAGTTTCAGTGGCTCCACAAGGCGGCTCAGCCAGCTGCGCCACCACCAGCTGCCCAACCAATGTAAACAATGTTTGCCCTTCAAATTTTGCTGTGAAAGGGTCAAAGGGGAATGTTATTGCTTGCAAGAGTGCTTGTTTGGCCTTGAACCAACCGAAGTACTGCTGCACTGGTGAGTTTGATACACCAAATAAATGCCCACCAATTGTGTATTCTAAGATTTTCAAAAGCCAATGTCCTCAAGCTTATAGCTATGCTTATGATGTACAAAACTAGCACCTTTACCTGCCCTAATGGCGCAAATTACTTGATCACATTTTGCCCTTGAATTAGGGATGGAAGAGAAACTTAAGATTTTAAGAACTAGAAAGACATTTTGTCTTAATTTTTCACTTATGATTAGGATGTCATCTAGTTTGTACCTGACGTGAGTAATTAAAATGTATTCAGTACTAATAATAAAAGAATAATAGTTAATATATGCAAAGTTTTGAATTAACTTCAGTAAACTAAAGTCTTTAAATAAGATCATATCTACTCAATTTGCAAACTTGCTGCCGCAAATTCTTTGGAGCTTTGAGTTTTATGTAATTTACTTACCTCAGTTTCAAAAGCACTAGAACAATTATAACCTTTGGTGCAACCAACCACAAATCAAAGATTAAGTATTCAGTATACCAATGATAATTATCAGATAGTTTAATTTTGAATTTTTTCTTTCCGTTATGCAAATGTTAGTATCCTTGAAAACATATAGTTATTTATCCTATCTACTTGTGATGTTATTTTTCTGTGGTATATATTTTATTTCTTATTCTTATGTTTGCGGCCTTTTTTTTTTCGTCAAAAAAATTGCCTTTTACTTATAAGAGGAATTGATAATTCATTGTGCTATTAAGAACAATATGTCTCATATAACAATATATATATATTAAATTTTTCTTGGCAACCTAAAATACAAATAGATCACAATTGGTTCTCCATAAATCTATTATTCAATTTGCTTCTCTAAATATCTAAATCAAATTAAATTGGGTCCAATTCCTTACATACTGTTAAGTTTTGGATGAAGATGTCGACATGGCAAACTATTTCCCGAAGTTATTGTGGCGTCCAAAAGAGAAACAAGAAAAAATGAGCTCTACATTGCCAAGTTGGAGCCCATTTTCAAGCTTGTCCTAAATCTTCTTAGACACTTTGCTACACTTTGCATACCAAACGATTTTGATTGCTGAGTTCATTACACAAGAAAGGATCTAATTCTTAAATTCTGACCAAACAAAGCATGGAAGAAATTATTTGGGCAAGTCCTCGTCTATTTTAATCCTATCTTGCATTACTTTGAAATCCCAAAGAGAAATGGCAATTAGGTGCTCTATAAGCTGAGAATGGATTGCCTAGGAATCTCGTTGAAAATCTCTGACAAATTGGCACTTTGCAATTGTTCTTTTGTTTTGTTTTTGCTCTCTCTCTTTTAAATAAGTTGTTATGACTTCTTTCTAACTTGTGTTAGTGTCTTCAAGTTTGAAACCTATTTTTGAAGACCCGTAAAGCATCAAATTGAAATCCATTTCATTAAAAATGAAAACTCGTAAGTAAAATTCTGCAGAGTTGTGACTTTTTTAGATTTAATTATATTTTTATCCTCCTAATACATAAGTGGATTGCATTTGATCCCTTTTAAAAGAAATTTTCTATTTTGATCCTCCAAAAACGAAAATTAAGCCAAAATAAGTTCAATCTGTTAACCCCGTCTAATTTTAGATAGAAAAACCTATACAACAATAAGTATTCTATATTATCATCCACGCTGGCACTTAAAAGAAGGAAATAAGTGGCTTATCTTGTGTCTCACTATCTATTTCATCTTCTTCTTCTAGCCTATGGGTCTTCGTTGGAATTCTAGACATTAACACTTTCTACTAGCATTCGATGGCTAGAAAATTTCTCGATTTCCCTTTCCTGCACATAATATTTAAAAAAAAAATTAACTACATCTTTTGTACCCTTAAAGTACAAATATATCACAAGTGATCCTTTTTAAATCTATTATTCAGTTTTGATCCTCTAAATATCTAAATCAAATTGAATTGGGTCCAACTCCGTAACTATTGTTAAGTTTTGGATGAAAATGTTGACACGGCAAACTATTTTCTGATGTGACATGCAATAGTGAAACAAAAAAAAGTTCCACATACCACATTGCTAAGTTAGAACCCATCTTCGTGTTTGGTTATATTTTATATAAATATTTCATAACTAATAAATTAATTAGTAACTAATAATTTATAAATTATCCAATTGTGTAAGAAGTATTTCACAAAATTAATTATTGACTACGGTAATATTACAAAATAACATAAAAATAAAAATTAATTAAAATAATTCTGACTAATAAAGGGCATAAGTTATAAATTAATAAAAAAATAAGGATAGATTCTAAAAAAAATAAAGGATTAATAGTTTATATTTAAAATGATTTATTAAATCAAAGTTTTTTTTAATAAATTAGTATGTAAAATATTTGTAAAGGTTAAATCGTAATTTATTAAATATATTATAAATTAATTTATTTATTGTGTAAGAATCTTTGCCTAAAACCTTCTCAGACAACTTGATACACATTGCATACCAAATGTTTCATAGTGCTCACTACACCGGAAAGGATCTAATTCTTAAACTCTAATCAAACAAGGCATGGAGGAAATTATTTGGGCCAATCTTTGTCTATCTCAATCCTACCAAACTCCAACCACATGGCAAAATGGCAATTAGATCCTCTATAAGTTCAGAATAGGTCGTTTAGGAAAGTCACACAGGGGACCTCTAATAAATCCGTACTTTGAATTGGTGCTTTTTTATCATATGTTTTTGCTCTTCTCTCTCTTTTAATTCTTCGTTATGCCTTTTTTGAACTTGTTTTAATATCTTCAATTTTGAAACCCATTTTTGAAGATCTGCAAAGCATCAAATTGAAATTCATTTTGTCAATAATGAAAACTCATAAGCAAAATTATGCAAAGTTTTTTTTTTTCTAATATTATTCGCTGGAAAAGGAAATTGAAAATTTTTCCAACCATTGGATGCTAGTAGAAAGTGTTAATGCTTAGGATCCAACAAAAACCCATAGAAATTCGTTAGAAGAAGAAAATGATGAAATGGATGATTAGGTACAAGATGAGCCAGCTTATTTCCTTCTTTTAAGTGTTGGCGTGGATCTTAATATAGAATACTTATTTATTGTTGTGTAGGTTTTTCTATCTAAAATTAGAGGGAGTTAAAAAATTGGACCTATTTTAATTTAATTTCTATTTTAGGAGGATCAAAATAGATTTTTATTTTGAAAGGAGACCAAATGCAATTCACTTGTATTTTAGAATGATCAAAAAATATAATTATGCCTAAAAATGTCAATAAAAAATTAAAATCCTATGAATGCACAAGATAAGACATTAAACTATGTTTTGCATTATAATACACTACATAATAGTGTAATAGAAGATTCGATGCTAATTAATTACTAGAAAAACTCATTGTTAACCGACTACAAGAGAAAAAACTTATTGTGAGTTATCTTATTTACAGTGAATATTTTGTTTTTAAATCTTATGCTTGCTAAGTAACTTATATATATTATTGATTATTAAATAATTAATTATTAGTGAATTTGAGTGTGTAATGTAATTTTATATTTGAAATAATTTTTAGTAATAATTGATTTTTTTTAAAACAACATTGGTGTTAAAGGCTTCTAATTGAGATAAAAATAAAATAAAAAAATAATTATTTAATTATAATTTTTTTCACTAAAAAACTCTACACCAATTATCTTTCATGATATTCAATTATCATTAAAGGTGTGTTTGGTTCAAGGAATGTTTCTCACATTCCCGGAAATATTTTATGGGAATGTGATATTCCCATGTTTGGTTCAAGTTTTCAAAAAATTTATTAGAGAATGTAATATTTTTGAAAATATTTTGGTACCTAATATTCCTCTCAAATATTCCCATGGGGGAGGTGGGTATTTCACATTCTCATCTCATGAGAATGTGGATATTCAAGTAAAAAGATAATTTTATGCTCATTCTTTTATGCCCTCATTTATTTTAAAAATTTTTTATTTTTATTTTTAATTTTAACTTATATTTTCTATTTTTAATTTTAATTTTATAAATAATTTTTTTAATATTCTAGATAGTAGAAGTGAATTATAAAATATTAATCAAATTCCAATTTATATATATTTAATATGAAATATAATTCTTAAATTTCAATATAAAAATATTAATAAAATTTAAATAAGTAAATTTTAATTTTAATTTTTAAATAATTTTATAAAAATATAATATATAATTTATTCAACTAAAATTTTATATTAAAATGATAACTTATTTAAAATATTTATATATATAATTTAATTTGAAATATAACATTAAAAATTAATAATAATCTAATGTAAATATGAAATATTTTATATATATTTTAGTTGAGATTACACTAATTGAGACTTATAAGTAAATTAATTCATATAATTTAAATTAATTTATATTTTAATTATTTAAAATTTTAAAAAATTTTATTTTCTTTTCAATTTAAATTTAAAAGAGATTATTTCTCTTCTTTCTCTCTCATTTTCTTTTCAAAGAAAACAAAATTTTTTTGTCAACGATAAAGAAATTATTTATTTACTTTATATAATTAATTGTATGAAAATTCAAATTTAAATTCTTAAAAATTTTAATATTTTATATATTAAATTCTTTATTATATTTTAATCAAATATAATTTAAATTATTAATTTATTAAGTTTTCAAAAGTCTTTATTCATATATTTTTAATTAAATCTATAATTTATTTTAATTTATAACAAAAAATATCAGCAAAAAATTGATAAGGGTATTTTTTAAAAAAAGTAATAAGATTCCTAAGAATATAAAACGTGAACCAAATATGAAAATATAATATGTTTAAGAATGTGAAAAAATATTCTCAAGAATATTTGTATTGAACTAAACATAAAAATTTTATATTCCCAGGAATCACACACTTGGGAATCACATTCCCAGGAATGCATACTTTATTCCCGGGAATGTATACTTTTCTGAAAATGTAAAATTTCACGAATCAAACAGCCCCTAAAAATTATATCAAATATAAAATCAATTTAGGTGCTACAACCAATCAGTAATTATTCATTTTTGTCATTATATCAAATAATCTCATGCCTTATAAAATAATATTTATGAAAAATATATGTTAATTAGAAATAATACAAATTTGTGCCTATGGAAAGAAGAAAACTAGTTTGAAACAATGTATATGCATAATGACTTTGAGCTTTTTCTATCTAATCAATGAATAAAGAGATGGATGTTGTGCTTAACATAAATAATTTTACAAGTGCGGTTAAGACATGGAATAAAGATGTGTTTGGAAAGATTAGACAAGAAAACAAAGGTTGATGAACAGATAAAGAGGGATTAAGTTAGCTATAGCTAAAACATGGACCCCTTTCTTAGATGATCTTAAGTCAAGACTATAATCTAAATTAAGGGAAATCCTAGTTTAAGAAGAGATCTTCTAACATTAGAAATCCAGGCAATAATGGATCAACGATGGTGATTAAAACACATGATGCTGTCACACTAAAATTGTTATCCAACATAGATATAATAAAATCATTGCCTTAAGGGGTCAACTTGGTCGATAGGTGGAAAATAAGCTTGCTTTCCAAAATCTGGTAACTTTTCTTTCACCAGAAGCTATTTTCTGGTGATTTTGATAGTCATTCTTTTTTTATACCAACTTTAAATTTCCCTATATTCAAGCTTCTGAACTTCAAAATTTGCAAAGAGATATAATTTTTATTGGGCTTAAACATGCTATTTTTTATATGAGAGCAGCTAAAATGTTGGGTAATGATAGTTATCCTCCTTTATTTTATCAGTCACAATGGGATATTGTTAGGAACATTATAACAAACTAACATTTGTGTCATGAATTATATTATAAAAATTCTAAATTCATGGCAATTTTATCTCTTGTTATGAGAATAATAAAATACAAATAAATATACAAAAAAATTAAAAAATATATATCATAGGAAAAATTTACTAGTGGCAAAATATTACTTATATCATCAACTAAGTTACAAGAACTACATTCCGTATAACAAAGTATCACTTATATTACAGAAAAATTTTACTTGTAACAAAATATCACTTGTGTAATAAATTAAGCTATGAGAACACATTATTCATGATAAAATATTACTTGTGTTACAAATTAAGTTACGATAATACATTCTCCATCATAAAGTGTCATTTGTGCCATAGAAAAACTTTACTTGTGGCAAATATTATTTGTGCCAAAAATTAGGTTATAAGAACATATTTCTTGTGCTATAAATTAAGCTACAAATCCGTATGACAAAGTATCATTCATTCCATCATATAAGTAAAAAAAATTTATTAGTAGTAAAGTATTACTTATGTTATGAATTAATTTTATAGATAAGATCATGGTCAAATATAAAATTTTTGTGTAATTATCATATTAAAAAAATCATTTGCAATAAGTGCAACATGTTGCAATGCAATAAATGATAAAAAAATATAAATATTTATATATTTTAGATCTTTGGTAAATAGTTAATTCATCACTTAAGTTAAAGGTTTTTAATTGATTGACCAAGTCAAACAATTATTTTAGAAATTTGGTAAATAATTTAGTTGATCAACTAATTGGCCCCTTCAATTAACTAAAATAAAAAAGTTATGAATCATAACATTTTTAGTTAATCGGTTTATAAAATATATATAAAAAATTATAACTATTCGTAAATTATATAATTTTGTATATTTATTATTTTTCTCAAAATAATAGGGAAAAGAGTTAAATCCTAAATCCTTAAGATATGTAAGAAAAAACTTAACCATTAAACTCCTAAACATTTTTATTTACTTATATACTTAATTTAATATTTATTAGAATGTAATACTTCTTCATAAATAATAAATAACCATTTAACTTTCATCAACTAAATTTACTTAATGATATTGTGTTATATGATTATTTGATAAATTTAAATTCTTTATATATTAAAAGTAAAAATTAATAGGATTAAGCTATATATAATACATATATACACAACATTTTTTTCAATTCGTCATTTGATTCAAATTTTAAACATCACTTAAATAAAAAGAAATCATTCAAGATATAAAACATTATAAAAAGATTTCTTTTTATGACATCACATATTTATAAAAATTGTGTTGATGAAGAAGATATACATATATTATGAAAATACTAATATCATTATATTATATAAAAATAAGATAATTTGTGACAAAAGTGAAAATAAGTTTTATTATAAAAATATGTAATAACAAGTTTTACATTCATTATTGTATTATTAAAGAAACTTTCAGTAAAATATTGAAACATAATAATTATGTAAAATTTAATAATAATTAAATTATTATATTAAAAAAATTAAAGTAAATTATATTTAAAAGAGTTATACATATATAATAGTCTAAAATTTATTTTTTTCCTTATTAATTTCAGTTATATCAATTTTATTTCTCATAAATATTTTGTATTAATTTCATTCCTTCTAAATAATAATTTAATTAGTTTAGTTCACTCATTTGTAATCATATTGATGGGTTAATGACTTGATAAATGTGGGACTAAAAATTATATATAAATAATATATGAGAGATAAAATTAATACTAAAAATTTATGAAAGGTCTAATAATTTAACTTATATTTGTGAATAATAAAAATAAGTATTATAAATAAAAAATTAAAGGTCAATCATTTATAATAATTTAAATTTTAATTCATGAATTAAAATTTAAATATACATGTTAATTCAATGTTATAATTTATATTGGTATTTGTTTTATAAAATTTAACTTTTGCTAAAATAATTTTTAGAAAATAATAGAAAATTATTTGAAAGATATAAAATTTTTACTTTTATCTTACAATAACTTAACTAGAAATAATTAATGAAAAATATTAATAAAAGGATAAAATTAACTAATTAATTATTTATGAGAAATAAAATTAATACAAGACATTTATAAGAGACAAATTTAATATAAAAGAAATTGATAACAAAACAAATAGAGTTTTAATCTATGTAAGATAATTTTTAAAATAAAATCATAAAGCATTTTAGCATTAGTGTATTTTTATTATACATATTTATGTAATATTTTATTATTATATAATTAGTATGGCATGAATGTAGTTTTATTTTTTAAGTTAGCTGATTAATTAAAATTTTGTATAAAATATATTGTATTATAATATTAAAGTAACAAATTGGCACAACAGTAAAGCTTGGTATTTCTTAATTTACAAATTCAAGTTCAATTTCCCATAAAAGCAATTTATAATTTTCAAACAGATAAAGTTTCAACAATTTACATGTTAGCTTGATATGGATAAAAAATATTAACATGTTTAAATAGATGTGCAAACAATATGATATCAAGATAGCACCTAATCAAATTGGCTATATAATCGATTCAATATCAATATATGAAAATTATTTTAGCTAACTACGTTAGTTTGTATAGCAATTTTATTTTATTTTTTACTACCATTCTATTCGTAGTAATATAAGCTACTAGCAACGGATATATCTTTCTTACTATATTTATACTTGTAGTTAGAAGAATCTATTAGTCACAAGTTCACCCATGATAAAAAAAAATTATTTATACCATAGAACTTTTTTTTTCATAGGTAATTTCCTTATCATACTCACTTATACCAGTGAGTATTTTTCTTATTATATTTGTACTTCGTGACTAGAAGAATTTGTTAGTCATAAGTTCACTCGTAGGCAAAAAAATTATTTATATTACAAAACTTTTTTTCCCTTGGTGAATTTTCTTACCATGATCACTTATACCATGGGTGCATCTAATTAATATTCTTATGACTAAGTAGCACAACCATAAAAAATTCAATCTTATACCAAAATTTTGATCGTGGCACAAGTGATGATTTATTGTAGTAGAATTCTCTCTTTGAGTTTATAAAGGAAGTTCTTAAAGGAAAAATGAGTCTAAAAAAGGTGAATTAAACTTTAATTATTTTAATCTTAAAGAAGATAAACCTAAATTCATTGACTAGTTCAAATTAATTTTTTATGCATGTTAGCTACAAATGTATTACAAGAATCATTGTTAATAGATTAAAATATCTTATGCTTACCTTGAATTTTCCATATTTGGCTAATTTTGTTCCAAGTCATTGCATTTAGGATAATGTCATTGCCACTAGTGAGGTGATCCACTCTATAAAGAAGAAAATAGGTATAAAAAAAAAAGGTTATATGATTAAACATTGATCTATAGAAGGTTTATGATCACATTAAATGGGATTTTATTGCTAATGTGTTAAAAGAGATCAATTTTCCTTAGAATATCTTATCTATAGAAGGCTTATAATCGCATTAAATAGGATTTTATGGCTAAGTAGCACAACCATAAAAATTTTAATCTTATACTATGATTTTGATCATGGCACAAGTAATGATTTATTGTAATGGAATTCTCTCTTTGAGTTTATAAAAGAAGTTCTTGAAGGAAAAATGAGTGTGAAAAAAGTGAATTAAACTTTAATTATTTTAATCCTGAAGAAGATAAACCCAAATTCATTAACTATTTCAAATTTATCTTTTTATGCACTGTTAGCTACAAATGTATTAGGAGAATCATTGTTAATAGATTAAAGCATCTTATGCCCACCTTGAATTTTCCATATTTGGCTAATTTTGTTCCAAGTCATTACATTCAGGATAATGTTGTTGTCACTGGTAAGATGATCCATTCTATGAAGAAGAAAATAAACAAAAAAAAAGGTTATATGATTATTAACATTAATCTATAGAAAGCCTATGATCACATTAAATAGGATTTTATTGCTAATGTGTTAAAATAGATCAACTTTCCTTAGAATATCTGATCTATCATCATGGATTGCATCATTATCTACATTGAAGTTTTATGGAATAAAGTGAAAATAGGAGAATTATAACCTATATATAGAAATTCATTAAGATAATCTTATTTCCCTTTATCTTTTTCTATTATGTATCAACAAACTAACACACTTTATTATAGATGAAATTCATAATGGAAATTAGAAACTAATAAGAAATAGGATATGATAATTCTTGGTGTCTCTTCTTATGTTTACAAATGATCTTCTTTTGTCTATTAAAGCTTTTTTGGATCAAATTCAATATGTTATGCATTGTCTAAGTCATTTTTGTCTTGTATCTAGTCAATGTATTAATAGGCATAAATAAAAAAAATCTTTTCTTAAAAGTATGGATTAATAATTAGTCTCAAATATTTCTAAGGCTTGTGGATTATCTCAAACTTTAAATTTTAGCAAGTATGTAAAGGTCAATCTTATCTCCATAAAGCATAATAAACAGGGGTACTCAGGCTTAATTGATAAAGTGAGAATTAACTTGGTTAGCTAGCTAGCAAACTAAATGTCTATTTGTGCCAAGGACAATCATTTTAGCTTAATTAGTGATCTTACTATCCCAAATTATACTATACAAGTGAAAAAACTTCCTAAAAGGCTTATTTAGTAATTAAACAACTTCAATGCAATTTTATATGGGGATATGATACATCTATTAAAATGATTCATAGAGAGTTAAAATGATATATGTCAACCTAAGCATTGTAGAGGGTTAAGGCTTTGAAAAATTAATCAAATGAATGATGATTTCTTAATAAAACTATGCTATAAAATTTGCTCTAGCGAAAATAATATATGAATTAATATCTTTTAGTCTAAACATAAGGCCTCGTAGTAACTAGGCCTATGAAGATTGCATGTTCTAGTAAGGGATTTTGTTATCTACATGATCTTACTAATGTTTAGCAAGATACTACCCATAACATGATGTGGCAAGTTAATGATGGTAGGATAATTTATTTCTACTTGGATGATAAGTTGGGTTTAGATGATGTTCTAATTCATTATGCCTTAGCTTCTTTTAATAAAGAGCAAATAAATGCTGGTGTTTATGATTTTGTGGTAACTAAGATTGAACTCTTTTGTAACAAGTCATACCATCTAATATGATCAATAAAATCCAATTAATCTTCCTTCCCAAGAATCATGAAGGACCAAATGAGCTTACTTGGCAAGAACAAGGCTCAGGTTAATTTTTAATCTTTAGTGCTTATTCTTCTTTAATGAATTAAAATTGGAATACTTCTAATCCCATATGGAAAAAAATTTGGAATTTGTCAATTCCTTAAAAAGTGTAGATGTTTTTATGAGTTATTTTTCATGAAAGGCTATTAATAAATTCTCATGTTGCTAAATGACAACATGGAAGCAAATACCATAGGTTCTCTTCTACATTTGAAGAAACCATTATTCATGTTCTGCGTGATTGTTATCATGCTAAGTTTATGCGAAACCATTTTATTCATGAGTCCATTGGTCATATTTTTATACTTTATATTTATGTCTTAATCTTGATAAGAATCTTCATATCCTAGATACTATAAATTGGCTTGTATTATTTTCTATTACTTGTTAGTTTCTTCAGATTGGTGTAGTAAGGCCTCATATAATTAAGATTTTGAGAGACTTAATAAGCCAAATTATTTAATTTGTATCTTTAGCCGATGAAGTAATGTAAAGTTTTTCTAATATGGATAAGTTGCACAATTACAGGGTAAAATGGAAGATTTTTGGTCCCTTTCTCCCTCTAGTTATATTAAAATCAATATGGATGGCTCTCTTAAAGCTAGCATTAATATAGTAGGATGTCATAGATTGCTAAGAGATTCCACTAATAATTAATGGGATTTGCTAAACATTTTGGTTCTTGTTCAATTTTTCAAGCGAAATGTTAGGTAATGATATATAATCTTCAATATGCCTCGAATTTAGGTTATTGAAGAATTCATGTGATTCTGTGCCTTTAGTTCAAGCAATTAGTAACTTAAGGCTCTCTAAGATTCATCTTGTTAAGGTAATTAAATCTTTGTTATGGAAGGACTGACAAGTTAATATCATGCATAATTTTAAAGAAGGGAAAGCTTGCATATATTAGCTTGCTAATTATAACGTTGATCTTTTATTGAGTGTTCACCTACTTCAAAGACCCCTACCTCAAATGGTTGGTCTTAAAGACTTGACCTATATTCATTTCTTAGTCTTATTTAGGCTTTAACCTTATTTTCTTATATAAAGAAAAATAATGTATATAGATATGCATGCTACTTGAAATTTTTATAATTTTTCTAATATTTTTATAATTATTTTTATAACAAGTTTAATTATTTTAAATATTTGTAAATTTTTAAGGCTTTTATTTGGTTTAAATGTGATTTTGATCCTTATAAAATATAAATTGTATAATTTTGATCCCTTTAATTTAAAATGATCTATGTTGGTCCCGTAAATATTAAATTAATGAAGTTTTGATACTCTTATTTAATTTTTATCAATTTTTTAACATCACAAGACCACTTCCATCAAATATTTCCTTCATATTAACTTAAAATGATTTTTATATGAGTATGAAAAGAATTTTTTTATCTAGATTTTAAAAATTTTTAATAAAATCAATGGATTGCATATGAAAAATTGCATCATAATGAGATAATTTATCTAAAAAATAATATAGTGAATACTTAAAAATTAAATAGGAATTGATAGAAATTAGTAGAAATTGACAAAAATGACATAAGGGACCAAAATCACGCCAATTTAATACTTAAGGCACCAAAATATATTATTTTAAATTAAAAATTAAAATTACATAATTTATATTTTAAAGGGACAAAAATTACATTTAAGCTTGGTTGTTATATATGAAATTCGTACAAAATTATAATATTTAGTTGAAAACCAAGAAAAGAAAAAACTTAGGAAAAAAAGGTTTATAAAAAACTTATGATTTGTTTGAATGGAGGGAAAGGAGAGAAAAGAGAAGGTTATGTGTTATTCTTTTCATTTTGAAGCAAAGAAAATGAGAGTTTATGAAATAAGAGATTATGATTAATTCTTTAAAACTTTCCACTCTTCAATAGTTTGTATTCTTTCAAATTAAAGGGATTTGGAAGATTATCCACTTAATTTACTATTTTGACTATATTTAATTCCTTAATCTATATTTATATCTACATTTTTAATATTTTATTATTATTTTCATTCAAATAAAAAAATATTATTTCTATTTTTTTGAAGGTATGTTGCATGTAAAAAAATATGTATTATAATTGAGAAGTTTTTTCAAATAAAAATATAAAATTATCTTTTTTATTGTTAATAATGATTAAATTTAACAATTATGACTTTTATTTATTTATTTATATACATTCATTTTTATTTTCACCTATACATATTGATTTTATAATGAATGTGAATTAAATTATTTTTAACATTGTTAAATAAAGGTCATATTAGGTTAACTCGTGATAATTTTTTATAAATCCTATTGATAATAATTATAATATTATTATATGTAGATTTACCATATCATTTTAATATTATATTTCAAATAAAGGTCATGATTTAGAGTAATTTTTTATAAATTTTTAAATAAAAATTATAATATTATTATATATTTACTTACCATATCATTTTTTATTGAGAAATTTTTTGAAAAAAAATTTGAAAAGAGATTTTTTTTGAAATTTTTTATTATTAAAAACTCATTAATAAATTAATTTTTTAAAATAGATAAAATTGTAAAATTGTATGCTAGTTAGCTATATGTTTGTTTTAACTTTTCATTATTCTTTCTTATATAATTTTGAAGATTTAAAGGAAAAAAATTATAATTTAATCTTGCATTCTCACTTTTTTTTTCTCTCCATATGCCTTTATTATCTTCTTTTCTCTTTCTCTCCCTAACTCCCAAATATGTCATTAAAGGGGTAAAAAGGAAAAATAGAGGACGAATAGAAACATTAATCTGAAAATCATTTTGCCCAAAATCAAAGGGGAAAACAAAAATCCCTGCATTCTTGTTTTCTGGAGCTCAGGTTCCATCGAAACCGCATTGCTGCATTTTCTCTTTCTTCGGCCGAGGATTCCTTGCACAGTGAATTGCGTCTTCTGAAGGGACCCATCGGTGATTGGAGCTCAAAGTAGTTTTGTTTCTAGAAATCTTTTCCCTGCAGCTGCTCTAATTCTCTATTGGTAAAACCAGCTGTGCCTCCCCACAATTGATCTATCGTTTCCTGCAAGCTTTTAACATCTGCAAAAGAAGTTAGGTTGATTTTAACGCACCCCTCTTACGTAATCGTTGAGAAAATTGAGGCTTCGGGTGTAAAGGTGAATACTTTTTCAGTTAGTGCGGTAGAAATTAATGTATCAGACATAGAAGAACACCTAGGATCTGCTGGAAATGAAACTTTTGTTAGATCACTACCGACAATTTCCGCTGTAGAAACCTTTTTTTTATAATTGTTGTTTGCTGTTGTTTGTTTTTCTGATTATAAGTTTGGTTTCTCTTTTATTTTCAATTGCTATCTGTATATATATTTTTTCATTTGATTTTTTTATTAAAAAGTAGTAATCGGTTGATGACTAGGTGATTTTCTTACGAGTTCGTGTTAAATAAATAGCATACTAGTTATTAAAGCTTGTTTCTTTGTTTAATCAGTCAATTCCTTTTATTTTTTGGATTGGCATCTTTGATGGAATTGAGGCAGATTTTGTTCCAGGTAGGTACTACACTAATGTCATGGCTAATATGTCTTCCATTGATGTCATTAATGATGGGAATGAAGCTTCCTTGCATGGTTTAGAGAAGTCTTTACTTGTTCATGCGGAGCTTGAAGAACCTAAAGTTGGCATGACATTTTCTTCTGAAGATGAGGCTTTCACATATTACACTAGTTTTGCTCGGCAGAAAGGCTTTGAGGTATATAAAAGAACTTCGAAAGTTGAAGATGATGGAAAGAAATATTTTACTCTTGCTTGTGCTCGTGCCGGGAAGTCATCACTAAACAGTAAAAGACATCTTCTGAATCCAAACTCTTTTATTAAAACACAATGTAAGGCTAGACTTAATGCATGTTTGTGCATAGATGGAAAGATCAGAGTTTCAAGTGTTGTGCTTGTACATAATCATGAATTGACTCCAGGCAAACAGCAGTTTTTTAGACGCAATAAAAAATCTAAGCCTCACATGAAAAGGATGCTTGAAAATGATCAAGCCGGGACAGTGAATGGAAATTTTGAACGTGAAGGTTGTAGGAATCTCACATCTAGTGAAAAGGATCATAGGCATTATATAAGGAATGGTAAGAGACTAAAGTTGGGAACTAGAGATGCTGAAACAATTCAGAACTTTTTTGTTCAAATGCAAAAGCAAAATAGTAGCTTCCACTATGTAATGGACTTGGATGATGAAGGTCAATTAAGAAATGTCTTTTGGGTAGATGCAAGGAGTAAGGCTGCTTATGAGTATTTTGGAGATGTTATAACATTTGACACCACATATTTAAGAAATAAATACAACGTTCCTTTTGCTCCTTTTCTAGGTGTCAACCATCACAGCCAATCAATTTTATTGGGTGGTGCTTTGTTGTCAAGCGATGATGTTGAAACTTTTACATGGTTATTTCAGACATGGCTTGTATTTGTGTCTGGACATGCTCCAAGTGCCATCATTACCGATGAAGATAAAGCAATAAAAGTTGCAGTTGATGCTGTGTTCCCAAAAGCTCGTCACCGCTGGTGCCTATGGAACTTAATGGGAAAATTTCCTGTTAAGTTGAAAGGTTATTCTCAGTATGACGCGATTAAAGAGGATTTTTCTGCTGTTGTGTATGATTCTTTCAGCAAAGAGGATTTCATGGAAGATTGGAACAAAATGATTGCAAAATACGATCTTCATGACAATGAATGGTTGAATGACCTATGGAACGAGCGAGATCGCTGGGCTCCTGTATATGTGAAAGACACATTTTGGGCTGGGATTTCTCCAATAGAGCAAATTGAAAGTTTGCCTGCCTTTTTTGATGGTTACATGAATTCAAAAACAACACTGAAGCAATTTATTGAAAAGTACAACATTGCTTTGAGGGATAAAGTTGAACAAGAGTGCTTAGCAGATTTTGATTCTTTCACTTCTCCAATTCCTTGTATTAGTCATTTTGGTATCGAGCGCCAATTTCAAAAAAATTTTACCAATGCAAAATTCAGGGAGTTTCAGGAAGAGGTAGCATGTACCATGTACTGTGATGCTTCTTTTGAGAGGAAAGAAGGCTTGATTTCAACATACTCTGTTGTTGAAAGTAGAAAGATTCACGAGACAATCAGATATATAACTTTCAATTTAAACTTAAATGAAGAAGATTTTGAAGTGCAATGTGCCTGTCATCTATTTGAGTTTAAAGGTATTTTATGCAGGCACATCCTTTCTTTGCTCAAGCTCATTAGGAAAACAGAGTCAATCCCATCTAAGTATGTTTTATCACGTTGGAGGAAGGATTTGAAACGGAGGCACACGATAGTTAAGAGTAGTTATGATAGTTCAAAGAATTATCCTAAAGCACAACGATTTGATAGCTTATGCAATGCCTTTTTAGAAGCTGCATGTATGGGAGTAAATACGGATCTTGATTTCATGAAAGTGATGAAATGGATTCATGACTTAAAAAATGAACTAAATTGTAAAGAAGTGTCTTCAGGGAGGATTGAAACACCGCCATGTGCATCGGCTATTGCAATGATTTCTAATGGGGATCTTGCTCCAATGCCAACCAAAAGAAGTGCTTGATTGTCTACTTCTACAGGTACAATACTTCCGTTGTATAACCTCATACTCTTCCTTTTATGTTATTTAAGCACAACACCAGTATAAAGCAGCCCTACTTAGCAAGACTGATCATCATTTTCTTGTTAGTCAAACACTGCATATCGAATTGCTGAGTTCATTTCTTCTATTGAATTTTCTTTTGCATCTAGCTCAAGTAAGTCTTAAGTGGAATCAGAACTTAATGAGTATCTTTTGCCCCCCAGGTTCATAAATTAATAAGGTAGAAATCTTCTCAAGATTCCATTCATTGGGCATTTCTGTGTTAAACTTAGTTCAACATGTAGAAGCCAGCGCTGCCATTAGAAGAATCATTGTAAAAAGCATTGATCCAGTCAAGAAGAAAAGAAACAGCTGTTGACTGAGGATTACTTTGTTTTGATATTGCATTGAGGGTATTGCTTAAGCAATAGCTGATTCAAAGTTGCAGTGTCATTTCATTGTTCCTATGTGTACAATATGTTTGATGTCTTGATATGTAAATGTTGGATAATATATTTTATCTCGCTAATTCTGGGTTCACATGAATTGCATTTGTATTTTCCTGACAGCTACTTGGCAGTGCATGTCGAAATGTATAAGATTTGTGAGTCAGTTCAACCTCTAATGGTTCTCCGACGAAGCCAAGCAAGATCTTTTGCGGGGTTTACCTGCATATAATTCCCCTTCAAATTAGATTCTTATGCTAAGTGATTAAATATTTGGTATTCTCTTCGAACATCTTGGATCTATCTCTAAATGGTCAATGGTGCCACTTTGATGTCATTTTGCTACTCTTCTGCTTATGTAGTTTATTTCTATGGTTTCATGAGTGGATTTAGTCACTACATTCGAGTTTTACTTCTCTTCTGTGAGCATTTCAGTATTTTTAAATATTAAAATGATGATAATATTCAGTTATGGTGACAATATTCAGTTATATATAGCTCTCTGATAATTGTTCCTGCATTAACCATTTGTACATAAAGAATTCAGCAGTGCTCCTAGATGTTCTAAGCCACAACAGAAGGGCACGTATAATGACCATTGACAATGGAATTACTCTTCAGGAAGCACTTCCTTTCACGTGGAATGGATCTCAACTTCCTATGTGAGATGGAATGTGTATGAAAGTGTTTCTTAAGAAGTGTCATCAGCACCATCCTTTGAAAAAATGGAACAAGAAAATTCAACTTATCTTGTAAATGCACGCCATTGCTACAACTGATCCATCCAGCACATCTTGCTCCGACTTCCAGACAGTAATCACTCTGTCTGCTTGTTATCTGATCTGGTCAGTAGAGCCAACCTTCGGAAGTGTCAGTAGTAATTCCAAAATTGATCCTGAAGGCAGCAGCACAATGTATAAGGGACAACTATAAGCTGGGTTTTATTCATGAGCGAAAAATCCAATCTCTTCCTCCTAGGATCTTGCTTATATTCCCACCGTGTCAACCCTGATATGTGGGTTGCTTTCTTGAAGCGCTTCACAAGTGTGTACCGATCAGTGGTCTGCTGTTGCAAATCTGACTTTTGAGATTAGTTTATTTTGACAAAAAATATCTTTAATAAAAAATATTTAACTTGTTCAATGTTAAATTTGAAAAGTGTGATGAAAAACAAATATCCTCTATTTTGAAAAAAAAATATTTTCCCCCCACTATTATCACACTGAATATTATAATTTTTTAATCAAAATTGGTAGATGATATGCCACACTTTTATTTATAAATATATAAATGAATGAAATTTTTCTATAAAAAAAATCTTCCAATAAAACAAATAAAGTCTCAATCGCTTGTGAACCATACTTCATACTTTTAAGGCCATGCAAAATTAAACACTTTTAATATTTAAATAGAAGTTTCCTTTTTCTCAAAATTGGAAACGTTAAGCGCAAGATCAAGCTAACCTGCTAGATTGCAAGGGTGTTTGATAAAGAATTTTTTGGTGAGTTTTTAGTTAATTTGATAATGTTTAGCTGTTTGACCAAGTCAATAAACTAATTTAACTGTTTAGTAAACAACTTATTTAATTAGTTAATTGACCCTCAATAAGCTAATTTGAAAAAGCTAGTAAACCCAGCATTTTCAATTAACTTATTAATAATGAGTTTGTAAAAATATAAAATTATCCTTAAATAATATACTCCTTTTCACTTATATCCTCGCTAAAACAAGATTAAAAAATTTATTAAATAATAATTATTAATTTCTATAAGTATTTATGAAGTATAATAATTTATTTTTAAGAAATATAATAATTTATTTTTTTTAAAATATAATAACTTAAGAAATATAATAAATCTTTAATTATATTTTAGATTTATCATATTTTTAAGGAAGTATGACTTAAAAAATTATTTAAAATAAATTATCATTTTTCTTAAAAATAAATTATTATATTTCTTAAATATAAATTATATAATAAATTTAAAATATTATTAAAGTAAAAAATATTTAAATAAATTATAAAATATATACGTGTCCTTATATGTCATTTTGCATATAAACAGTTAATAGGAAACAACTAATTTTACCAAATATTTTCATTCAAACAGTTAATTTTATCAATTGATCAAATCAGCTAATATAATCAGCTATTAGTTTACAGTTAATTAAATCAACTAACAGCTAATTGAATCAGCTAATTACCAAATAAAGCCTACATCAGCCGATGAACTTCCGAGGGACAATCATTTTGACTTTTAATATTCTCTAGCAGAGGTGCATCAGTTGATCTTCTCCCTCTCAGTACAAGAGAAGTAATTAAACTTCAATAATGTATATATACCACATGCACTAGTTTATGGTTACAACTTAAAATTATTAACTGATTAATATTTTCATAGTTTTTTTATCTTAATTGAGGTAATTTATAATATTTTAATATATTTCATATTTCTTCATTGAATTTTTTTTTCTAAACAAACAATTAATGGTAGAAAAAGAGTCATGTAAAGATCGTGTGTAAAACTTAACAAATAAGTATAAATAATTTAAATTAACTTTTATTAAATATGTATTAAATAATACTTTAGAAAGAATGAGTCACATACTTTTCACTCTTTCAAAAGTAGAGAAATTTAATGAAATTGATTATTCTCTTGAAACATCTTTGGAAGGTGGGGAAATTTAATTTCATAATTAGTGTAGAGCAAAACTGTACTTTCATAACCTCTTACTCTTATATGTTATTTAGGCACAACAGAAGATAAAGCAGCCTGCTTAACAAAGACTGATCATCATTTTCCCATTGGTTGAACACTACATATTGAATTGCTAAATTCATTTTTTCTTTCTTTTGTTTTTTTGGAGATCTGTTTCAAGAAAGATATACAAGTTGTATGTTCGTTAGCGAATTACGAATTTCTCCTAACTCGAGTAAGACTTGAGTGAAATCAGAGCTTAATGAGCATCTTTTGCCCCCATAATGAAGGGTTCATAAATTGATAAGGTAGAAATCTTCTTGAGGTTCCATCAGCTGGGCATTTGTGTGGTGGTAGACTTAGTTCAACATATAGAAGCCAACGCTGCCATTATAAAGCTTAATTCAGTCAAGAAGAAAAGGAACAGCTGTTGACTGAGGACTACTTTGTTTTGACATTGCCTTCAGGGTATTGTTTAAGCAATGGCAGATTCAAAGCTGCAATGTCATTTCATACAATATGTTTGATGTCTTCATATGTAAATGTTGAATATTATTTTATCTCACTAATTCTGGGCTCTTGAAAAGTGCATCTGTACTTCAATGCCTGTGGTTTTGTTAAATTTTGTGTTAATTTAACCTCTAATGGTTTAGCAACTACTGGATTCTACTTGCTCTCTGGTAAGAATTATAGCATCTTTGAATACTAAAACAATAATCAACCATTGGTTGGTTCAGTAGAAATAAACTGAGTCTTATTACGTTTCAAATCCATTAAAAATGTCTTAAAATTAATCTTTGAAAACATCTTTATTAGGATTGTAGGGATAATTGGGTATTAAAAAAATAAAAAAAAGAAGCTAAAATGATGGAAATATTCAATTACTTCACCGTAAGGTAAGGCATTCAATTGAATACAATGGCAGAGACAAGAGGGGATAGGGTAGGATCTGACCCCTCCTTTACCTCTAAAATTTAATATAATATATAGTATTATAATTTATATAACTTTCTTAAATTTCATAATGTTTTATTTTTGACCCCCCTAATTTAAAATTTTTACCTCCGCTACTGATTTGAGTACATATTGAAATGAACATTGTAATGTAAAAGAAGCCTATTTACTACTTCTCTCACAACTGTTCCTGCATGTATATCAAGAATTAGCAATTCCCGCTAGATGTTCTAAGCCACAACAGAAAGACAAGTATAATAACCCTCAACTCATTGGGAAAAATGGGAAAAGAAAATTCAGCCTGTCTTCAAGATGTACGTCATTTCTACAACTGACCTAATCCAGCATGTCTTGCCCTGACCTCGGAGAGTAATCACTCTCTTTGCTAGTTTCCTTGTCTGTTCAATAGAGCCAACCTTCGGAAGTGTCAATAGCACTTCCAATATTGATTTCGATGGTGGCAGCACAACGCATAAGTGGAAGCCATAAACTGAGTTTGTTCAAGAGCAAAAACTCAATCTCCTTGTCCAATGTTTTTCCTTATATTCCCACCCTATCAACCGTAGTACATGGGTTGCTATCAGGAAGTGCTTCACAAAGTGTGCACTGAGTAGGGGTCTGCTGTTGCATTGGAATCTGACTTTCAATCATTTCTCAGATGCATTTCATACCTTTAAGGGGATGAAATTTAAAAAACATTAATTAACATTTGAATAGATGTTGGCTTTTTGTTTTCAAAATTGAAAACATTAGACATAAAAGTATGCTGACCTGCTTAAATGCATTACCCAGTGACCTTCTTTGAGGGACAATCATTTTGACTTTTAATGGTCTCTAGCAGAGGTACATCAGTCAATCATCTCACTTACAGTAATTGCACCATTCAGTTTCTTTCTATGAGTTAGCAAGCTTCATATGGGATTACCATTAGTAGCACCTAATCTCATTCCAATAATCAGAATTCAGATAATCACCACAAGTCATGACATGAACAATTCCCATTTCTAAAGTGGTGAAACCTCAACGAGTCTCTGACAACTATGGTCACACCAACAATCTTAGACATGTATTTAATGGCATTATGACAGTCACCACATATTCTCAAGTTCTTGAAAACACGAATTGATGACTGTCCTTTCAAATTAAGTATCCCAAAGGCGACAGCAAGCTTCTCACTGTGGTTGCAAAGACTCTCAATTTTCTCCTCTAGATCAACATCTTGCATAACATAATCAGTGTCAGGCTTATATCCAGCCAGTCTCATTTTCTCACCCAACTCATCTAGAAATTTATAAATTTTATCATTCTGCATACTGTTCTTACCTCGAACAACAAAACTGTGAACTTTATTTCCCACTTGAAGCCAACTACAGCCTGGTGTTTTTACGATTCCTCTCTCCTTCATCAATCTTCTGGTTTCTGAAGCTTCACTCCAATTTTTGGCAGTACTAAGGATGTTGAATAACAAAACATAATTTCCAGGGTTGTTAGGCTCAATCTCAAACAATTTATTGGCTGCAATTTTTGCCAGCTCCACATTCTTGTAAACTCTACAAGCACCAAGCACTGCTCCCCAAGCACCAGCAGTTGGTTCCATAGGCATTCTCTGTATAAATTTGTATGCTTCTTCAAGGCGACCAGCACGGCTGAAGACATCAACCATACTTGAGTAGTGACTAGCATCAGGTTCTACCAAGTAATCCCTATCCATTGAATTAAAGATTCGGAGGCCTTCCTCTACTAGCCTTGAGTGACTGCAACCAGACAGAATGCCAGTAAAAGTAATAGAATTGGGTTTAACTCCTGACTGTAGCATGTTCTCGAAGAGCAACAGCACTTCTTCTCCATTTCCATGCATTGCATTTGCAATGATCATTGTATTCCAAGCAACAACATCCTTTCTAGACATCATATCAAAGACACTTCGTGAAAGATTCAATTCACCACATTTAGCATACATATAAACCAGAGCCGTTGTGGTTGTCAAGTCCCCAGTTAACCCATGCCTAAAGATGTAGCAGTGTACCTCCTTGCCTGCCCTCAAGCTTTCTAAAATTGAGCAAGCCGGTAAGATACTACTAATTGATATCTGATTTGGTTTGAATCCCATGTTTTGCATCTGCCTGAGTATCTCCAAAGCCTGTTCAGTGTGCCCATTTTCCATACATCCACCAATAACAGCATTCCATGTAGTTCCATCCAATACAACTCCTTCTTTCCTCATTTGGAAAAACAGAGAACGACCCTTTTCATATTCATTGTTCATAAAGTACGCAGTCAAAACCGCATTCCAAGACACTACATCTCGATAGGACATACAATCAAATACTAATCGAGCATGTTTTATACTCAAACATCTTGCATACATGCTTACAAGTGCACTGCAGACAAACACATTTTCATCCATTCCATGTCTTACTGCAAATCCATGAATTTCCCTTCCTGAGTTTAAATCTTTCAATTCTGAGCATGCAGGCAAGATTGTAGACAAGGTCATCGAATTGGGTTTTACTCCATTCAACCCCATTCCACGAAAGACAGCCAAACTTTGTCTATGCAATCCACAATTAACATAACAATAGGATAATGAGGTCCAAGAAACCACATCCTTCTCACACAACTCATCAAATACACTTCTTGCATCCTCAACACTTCTACATTTTCCATAGGCATGAATCAATGCATTGCCAATCAAAACATCAGACTGAAATCCACAGCAAATCACATCATTGTGAACCTCCTTGGCCTTTAAAATATCACCTGAAGCAGCACAGGCTTTAGCAACAGCCAAAAATACAACTTTATCGGGTTTAATTTCTCGTTTCCGCAGCAAATTGTAGAGCTTTATAGACTCGTTTGGAAACCCATGTTTAGTGAAAGCCGAAATTAATATGGCACTAGTGTTTAGGTCTGGTTGGGAAATCTTATCAAACAGTTGAAGGGCGCGTCTGAAATCGCCGACATTTAATGCAGCCTCGACGAGCCTACGACCCAAGTGAGATGGGATATTAGTCGGCACTGATGGAGCCACCTTTAAGTGTTGGAGACAATTGCCTCCGCTTGCAGCAATAGATTGATGACGAAAGGAGACTCAGCTACTTCGCAGTTTGATGCAACTTGTGGGCTTAGCAGGTAATGGCGCAGACAAAAAAATATGCTTTGTTCGGGGCGCATGGCTGGTGTAGCCTTGGTTGCCTTTGGCATAATGCTCCTCTTGGTCTTGGTTGTAATTTTTGCAAGGTAAAATTAATATTTTTTTTAATTATAAGATATTGATAAAATATATTTAAATTATATAAAATTAAAGTTTTATTCTTAACTAATAATTTATATATAATATTGATTTTCATCTGTATTATTAAAAATAAAATTATCTATATTAAAAGACGAAGTTGTATACATAATATCATATTTCAAATTATAACATTTACGAATGTCTTATAATTTTAGTAGACTGGAGCATCATTCTTGCAATGACTAATGCTTCTATTTTTTATTTTGACGGGATGATTGCCTTCAGCAGTAGAATTACCAGAAATACTTAAAAGGGCGAAGCCTTTAAAGTCTACGCACAGTATTATTTTGTAATTTTTGTCAAAAAATTTTGTAACTATAAAATTTTTTATATTTTTCATAACATTTTATAAAACGTTATAATTTTGCACCATTTTATATGCAAAAAACGAACGTAAAAACTGTAAAACAATCAATTAATATTGCAATCCAACAAGTTCTCAAAAAATTAGTATTATATAAAAAAATTGTCCTTAGTTAACAAAAAAATCTACTAAAACAACACATACAACTGACTAAAAGTTTGTTATGGATCTTATACTCTCATTTTCCTTCTGTTATTTTCAAAAAAAAATATAAATACAATTTTTATTTTGAAATTTACTTTTTGGTAATACCTATAATTTTAAATAAAAAATCTATATTTATTTTTTTAAAAATCCATCATCCTTTTCTTGGAAATGATTAAGAAAAAGGAGAGAATCTACTTTCCTTTTGTGCAAAGCTCCAAGTTTTTAAGGAGTGTAATAATTTCATCATTGATAATAATTTTTGCATTGAAATTTACATTTTTCTTGGACTTATTTGTATTCAAAATTAAAATTAAGTAATTCAATGACTAAAGAAAAAAAAGTGAGAATGAAAGGGAGTTTCATATTTATATAGGAGTATTAATTTCTAACACGACACTATAACCTGATATAAACACAATACATTTATTAGAATTTGGATTGATATGTTGACTCATTTAAAAATTTATATTAAATTCTTAAAAATATTTTTTGAAAAAGATATAAATTTTTTATTTTAATAAAATAATAATAATTTAAAATATTAATTAAAAATATTTTTATTTTAAAATATTTTATTTTAATAAAATGATTTAATAAAATAATAATAAATTTTTTATTTTAAAATATTTTAATAATAATTAAAAATATTTTTTATAAAAAATAATTAGTAATAAAGCTTAATAAATAATTTTTTATGTAAATTTTATTAATTAAAATTATTAAATGAATTAAACAGATAATTCATTTTAACATCTTTAATAAATAAATTAATTTAAATGATATAAATTGCCACCTCATCTATGTCAAAATAAATACTAATAAAAAAAGTGATACCTTTAAGTTCATGCTTAATAAGCTAATGCTAAACTCAATACGTGAAAAATTAAGTTTCTCAACTTAACAAGAAGGAGACTTTTGATTAAATCATTCATGAAAAGTTTGCCTATTCATTTTTTGCAATGTTCTCTTATCCGTTTAAAGTCTATAAAAAAATTGATAGAATTACTAGAGAGTTCTTATGGAGATCTTCGGATGAGAAGAAAAGAATGAATCTAGTTGCCTGGAACTAGATTACTAAACCCACAAAAGAAGGAGGATTGGGCATCCATAGTACTTATATAAGAAATTTAACTCTCATTACTAAATTAAACTAGAGATTCTTGAATAAACGTAAGAGATCATGGGCTCAATGCCTCTTCTAAAGATATGTTAGTAATAAAACTAAACCTATGTCAAAAGCTTCTCCTACTTGGCAAAGTATGAGAAAGGTTAGGATGTTTGTTAAGATGGGAATGCGTTGGATTCCTGATAATGGCAGAAGCATAAATTTTTAGGAGGATAATTGGACTGATTTAGGAAATTTAAGGAGTAAGTTTATTGGCCCCCTAGATAAAGGTCAAGAAAATTGGGTTCTTTCTTAATTTACTTTTGAAATTGGAGAATGGAACAATCAAATGCTTTTGCACTATTTTACACAGGAAATTGTTTCAACTATTCAAACTTTAAGGATTTCAAATAATGCAAATGCAAGAGACAAGCTTGCATGGAATGCTTCTATTGATGGTCAATTTTAATACAACTACAACTTATGCTATGATAGATGCCTTCATTAGAAAATAGGAGGTCTAATAGACATAGAGCTACAAATGCACATGGAAAATCCTTGTTCCTCCTAAAAATCAAATGTTTTTATGATTGTTGTTTAAAGGAACAGTAAAAACAAATTCTCTCCTCTCTCATAGAGGAGTCAATGTTGATTCATCTTGTATCTTTTGCAGACAGGAGCTGGAAACTCAAGACCATTTGTTTCGAAATTGCAAAATTAGAAAAATCATTTGGCAAAAGATAAACTTCCCTAGAGAGGTTCATATCTTTTTTACTGTAAAGTTTGATAGCTGGTTAAGAATAACTTCTAAATGCACTATCCAACAACACAATAGTCTTCCTTAGAACTTAATATTTTATATATTTGTATGGTGCATTTAGATAGAAAGAAATAATGTTTTTTTTAAACATATAGATAATGTTTCAGTTATCATAGATGATTTTCCTACAAAAATTTTGGGAAGAATTGCTAAAACTTTCGTTGGTATTAAAAAAGTTGAAATGATGTTGATTAAGCGGAGTCCTCCTCAACAAAGATGGTATACCTTGAATGTTAATGATTCCATGAGTAACAAATCTAAATTAGCAAGAGTAATAGGCTTGATTAGAGACCATAATGGTCAATGGATTGCTAGATTTTGCAAAAGTTTGCGATATGTTTCAAGTGTGATGGCTAAAATTTGGACCATACTAGAAGGTCTAAGATTAAGTTTAAGTCTGAATATCTCCCTTTTATATATTCAAATAGATGCTAAAACTATAATGAAATTCCTAAAAGGAGAAGTGCAAGAAAACTTGACCATTAATGACTTGTTTATTGAATGCAGAAGGCTTATAGGAATGTTTCCTAATAGCAACATTAACCATATACCCAAAAAGGCTAATTAATGTGCTGGTTGGTTAGCAAGGAAGGCTCAACAAGATCAACCTCCCCTTTCCTTATTTTGTAGCCTCCCAAAAGATGTTTTATGTAAACTTAAGCAAGATTTTATGTTTGCAATATTACTTTTCCCCACAAAAAAAAATTCGAGACGAATAGTCAGTACGGGCTCCCCCTCCCCCAACTTCTTAGAAGAAGAAAAAGAAAAATAATAATAATAGTCGGGCAACATCTACTTCTAGATAATGTTGAGAAGTCTAATCAGCAGCCTGAGGCGCTGCTCTAATGTGCAGACCGAACAATTTCTGAGGGCAACCAATGCTGAATTTGCTGAAGGTTGTCCAACAGACTTTTAAGGTAAATCCTGAACCACTTAAACACTCAATTTCTTGTTCAGTCTGATAGAAGACAGAAAAGAGAAGAAAGAAGTAGTTGCAAATTTCGAAAGGAAAATAGAAAGAATTTGAAATGAAAAGATAATTACAATCACAAATTTCCTCCTTTATCAACGATTTTCACCTTATTCAAACAAGACAACCACTAAATTTTACAATTTTTTCTATAACTATTTTATTTCTTTCCATCAAAATAAAGGAAAGATTGCCCCCAGCAATACGAAGACATGAAAGCCCACAGTGGCCTTTACCTTGGCCAGTAATACCATTAGATTTTTCTGCTAACCCTTGTACATTATTCATGTAAAGATCTTGTTAAAATTGCTATGAAGATGGTCCGAATTAGCACCTATTTAATGGAAACCACTTCGAGAAGCATACAATACAAACTAGAACATGATCATAGCATAATCGATGGGATTCAGAAAAATATAATCGAAGACCAGATATACCGAATTAGTCTTAAATGGTTGATAAATATTATATATAATAAGGGTTTCAAAACCACAAAACGCTCAACATCACAGCTAAAACCGCACTCACAACTTTCTTAGTCCAATACTAGGCTAACTAAAGTCTAGAGAGAGGCTTTCCCCCTCACGACCAGAACATTAGAAGGAAAACTCGTCTCTCCTTCATGCCCAGCACCTACTTAGATCTCTGTCTCATCTTTCGGCGCTTCCTCTTCAACCTCCTCATGCGCTTCTTCTTCCACTGATACACAATCACAAGCATCACTCCGTTAGATGTAGAAGAAAAGGGCAAACAGAAACTTAGGACAGCAGAATCTATTTTTGGAAAAAGAAAAAAAATGAAAGAAAAACATCTGAGGACTACAATCAAAAGACAATTTGAACACTGCGGATGATGCAGTGTTGATAGGTCTTTATGCACAAATATATATCCTACTTCAACATAAGAAGGTTCGAAGAATCAAATCATGAGAAAATACAAAGACACACAGGCCTGTTTGTTTTGTCAGGAAACATCTCCTATAAAGAAAACCTCACATTTACTTGTGGTTATCATAGAAAATGTTCTATTGGTCTTATGTTCGATGTAAAAAGTTTGGCAGAAAACAACATCCACTATTATAGAGAAGTTGTTTTTTTCTCACTATCATAAGATAGTGTATAATTTCATTTCCACAAGTCACATATGTGGCATATAAATTATTTGCTTTTACACAAATACACAAGATTTTTCCAGGAAGATCAAGACAAACCTACCGCTTAGTGCACAAATATGTGATCTCTGTAGAACACAACATCAACACTAAAATACTTGCATACTAAAAGCATTAAAGCTAAAAGCAGTGCATCAGAATTTTAAAAGAGTTTTCTATTTACATTGAGTTTCCGAAAGGCAAATTCTTTAATAGTTTGTAATTGTCAGAAATTTACTGCTCGATGAGTAAGAGCAAATAGGATTTGCACAAGCAGAATGGCATGCCGGTTAAGTGCGAATAATCTAATTCGATTCATCTATTACAACAAGGAAAACAGGGAACCAGCAATTTATCTGTTTTATTATGCCACAAAAGAGCAGGACATCCAAGATTCAGTTCATCTAGATAAAATTTGAAACAATAAAACGGAGGTTTCCATGAAAAGGATCTTCAGACAAACCAGTCCAAAAATAATTTTCATCCTAAATACATAAAGAATCCAAGGAAAACCGGATTTCCATGCGAATCGTCCCGAACAGCTAAAACGTGCTTCAATTTAAACATACCCTTTCTAATCATCCAACAATCAAAAAATTTAAATAAAACTAAAACAGAATCGGGAAGATAACTCCGCATGGCGGCACGCAAGAAAAAAGAACCGAACAATGGAACTAACAATCTTTATCGAAGATGATAAGCGAACGTTAAAGACATTCACAGATAAGAAACGGGAAATTAATGAGGCCAGCAACAGAAGCAAATTGAAATAATTGAAGGAATGCAACTTTACCTTGGCCCTCATCCCGGATTTGGGATGTTCTCAAAGCTCCACGCAACAAATGCAAATTTCAGAAACGGAAGGTTAACCTGTATCAGCAATGGCAACAACAGCTCGGGGCACAACCCTGGTTGAGTATTTATAGCCCTCCGGAATGAGAAACCCTAGTGCTAGTGTGGATCGGGTTATAAGTTATGCAGTAGAGCAGTTTTTTACCCGTAGACTTGATTCACCTGAAGGTCCGAGCCTTTATATTTTTTTATTTTTAATTAAAACTCTATTTTAGTCTATGAATTTTCGATACGTATCAATATCGTCCTGAAGTTACACTTATATCAAATCGATTTTTAAAATTTTAAATTTAAATAAAATTTTAGTAGTAATGAGAACTAAATTAAAATTTATATTAATTTAATTTTTACAAAGAATTAAAGCTTTATTTAAATTTAAAATTTTAAAAACTAAATTAATATAAATATTATTTTAAGGATAAAATTGATATAAATTGAATACTCTGAAGAAGTCCTTTTTTCTTTTTAATTTTTCCTGAGGTTTTTTTTTTGGTTATTTTCTAAAATGATTTTGGTGATTCACTTAAAAAAAATAGTAACTGATTATTATAAACACTTACGAAAAATCACATTCTAACATTATTCTCACCAAAACATAATTGATTGGATGCCATCCCTCAACGTATCTATGTTTCAGCAGAAGAGCAACTTTGCAATTAAACCAAATAAGTCATTTGTGAAATAACAAATAAAATTTCACATTAAAATTACACATATCCAAATGTGGCAAAAAAATTCTTTTAATTAAGAAAAATATTATAGGCACCAAAAATAAATTTTAAAATTAAATTTTAATTTTTTTTATATTTATTAAATTAAATTTTATAAATTTATCTTATATAAATAACTGCTCTTAATTTTTATTTTTATTTAGAATCTAATTTCAAATCTCGATACATATATTATTACTCTTTAGTTAAATTGATGGGTCGGCAATTTATTTTTGATAGTGTAACGGGGTCAACTATTCTGTTATCTTACATTTGTAGTTAAATTATTCTTTTAGAACCGAAAATAGAAGACAAGTGATTTATTATTTTTGAAGAATATTATATTATTTATTATATATCTAAAAAAATAATTTAAACTTTAGACATCATTTTCACATGACTCTTTTCCTAGCCTTAATTTTTTTTTTCAGATTAGTAATTTAAAAGATGAATTAATAAAGTACTAAGTATGTTGCTTTACATAAGCTCCAGGGTGAATGTGTATTTTTATTTTTGACTTAATATCTCTACTCCATTGAAAGCTTCCTCCACAGTTAAAGTTGTCAGATGACAAATCAATATAGTCACGTTATAATCACAATCACTTTTGATAAATGTATTAGTTTAAATTAGATTAAATTAGTCTAGTCCATTTGTTATAAACCAACTAAAATAACTTGAATCCTAGCCTGCACCAATTACCTTCCGGGTGTATCGATCCCCTGGCCCTTTTTTGTAATTGTACTTGATAAGGTACAATTATTTTGAATACGAAAGTATACTTGGACCAACTACAAAGTTTTAACTGTAGCACTCAAGTCGAATTGCTTATCTAATCGAGAAGCCCAATTTGAAAATAATTTAGTTGGACTCAATTTTTTATTCATTTTTATCAAATTTAAATTAAAAAAAATTAGTTTGTTTAATAATTCATGTCAAATATAAATTATTTTTGCTTAATTTGTTTAACTAGCGATTAACTTATTTATATATATTATTCATTTAAATATATATTAAGAAAATATTAATAGGTTTATTTTCTTTTTTATTAAGTATGAATGTCATTAGCATCAACCAAATTTTTTTATTATAATTTAAACTGAAGTTCAAGCACTTATAAATTATTGTTGAATTGTATTCGATTAAGTTAAAATTCGATTCGATTGCACCATTACTTAATACTTACATTTCACTAGAGTTGGAAGTAGCTTAGTTTGAATTAGGATATACTTAAAATAAATCAAATTTGTATAAGAAATAATTTAACCTATATTGTAAATTTGTGATATGTTTAAAATTTAGCTTGACATTATTTATACATAAAAATTTTAAAACTTATTTGTCAATTTATATAAACCTATTAATAATTAGTAATTTTTTAAAAATAACTATTAATAGAATTAAATTGAGTCAAATTGAATTTTGATATAATTAAATATAGCTTAACTAATATTGCAAGTTGCTCAAATTTAAATTAATGTTAATGTTTCAATTTTAACTTACTTTGACCAAATATTGTAAAGTTTGAAATTCAATTCAATTTAAACTCCATTCAAATTTGATCTAATACCAAAATAAATCTAAATATTATAATAATAGTTATAACTCACTCATTTAAATAATTACAATATAAGTTAAAATTAAGAAAACAATGACATGTTAAAATTTTTCATACACTTTTGACATATATGAAAATTTCTCTTTAAAAATAATATATGTTTTTATATTTATATATTGTATAATTTAATATGTGAAAAATATGGACCGACTTAGTAAAACGAGCAAAGCAACCAAAAAGTATAGCTTATTTTACAAATTGATTGAGTTTTAAATAATATGATCTAGTTTATTTTATAAAATGGGTAAAAAAATTAATCTAAACCTATTCTATTCTACAAATAAATTACATTAAAACAAATTAGAGTAGATTGTCAAGAGTCTATAAGTCAAGTAGCCTACTCTCACCTTTACTTATATATATATTTATATTGGACTTTGCAAAGTGTTGTGGACAAAAATTGGATGTTCAGTTAAAAAAAAGAAAAAAATATAAATAAGTCTCTTAAATTATGACTTAATGTTATATAGCTCCTTAAAGTTTCAAAATATACAATCAATCTCTCTGAAATTAAAAAATAAAAAATAAAAATGTTGCCAATTCACTAACTTAATTTTAGAAAAGACATGTTAGTTACTTATAATTGTTTGGGCTAAGTTTATATTATCCCTTTGAACTATGAGTAAAATGAATTTTACCCTAATTGAATTATAAAAACTTAAATTTTACCCCCACTATTACTAAGTTAACGAAATCTATTAAGAAAATTGTAATTATCATATTTCATTTATCGGTAGTTAAAAACCATCACTAAATTCCCTTATTTTAAAAAAAATTTCACTTACTGATAGTTATAAATCACTACTAGATGTTAAAGAACTCCTGTTAAGTGTTACAACCGTTAATTTAGTAACAAAGAAAGTAAAATCTAGGTTTTATATAATTTCAGGAAGTAAAATTCAAGTTTTGTAAAATTTAAATTTTTATAATTTAAGGGAGTAAAATTCAAACATCTCATAGTTCTAGGGGTCATTTGTAATTTTCCCTAATCATTTTTAATTGCTTTTAACATGAATTTAACTAATTTGTGAAGTGATTTTCATTTAAAATAAATTACTAACATCAAAATTGAATTTTGTAATGTATTTATAATATAATTGAAACCAGCATTGAGTAAATTATTACTAAAATTTGACTTAAATACATTTTTGAGAATAAAATATGTATTTTCTTTGACTTATTAAAAAATAATTGCAAAAAATGATTCATCTTTATTTTTTCTTGTTCTTTTTTCTTGAAGTTTTAATATTTTTTATTTTTCAAAAAAAATTTAGTAGAATTATATATAAATTTTAAAATTCCAAGAAAATTGTATAATAATAAGTTGAAAGAATTATTTGTATTTTGCCAAAAAAAATCACTAACTACTTACATATGTAATAAGGAAAAATATATTTTTCTCTTTTTAAGTGATAAATTTCTCTTAAAGTTTTAAAATTATAATTAGACCACCAAACTTTAAATATGTTATAAATTATATCTTTGAAGTTTAAAAAAAACATTAATTGGCTAATAATGTTAAGTTTTAACCATAAACTAGTATATAGTATATGTGTTGCAAATATATTATTGATTATTAAAGTCTAGTCACTTCTCTAATCTGTCACAGAAGCCCACTCTAAATATATGACTGGTTTCCATTGTTCTCCAACTTTAAATTATACTTTACATTTTAGTGATAATCAAGACATTTAATATGAGTTCTATGCCGTATATATTGAAAACAACAACAACAAAATATACATACGTATTTACTAGTTTAAAGTTAAAATTAATATTCAATTAACATTTTTATAGTTGCTTCAAATTTTAAAGAGGTAATTTGTAATTTTTTTTAAAATCTAAGGGTATTATTTATAAATTTTTTGGATTTTGTTACTTACTGAGAATAATATTTTTTTTCCAGCATTTTACATGTTACCGATCCTTGTCTAATTAATGTCCATTCGTGTTGGACCCTAGATTTTAGGAACCGGATTCAAAAGTCCATAAACAAAATGATTTAAGAAAAAAATGGGGATCTACTCCTTCTTAACAGTACGACCTGGGCCCACTAATCCATGGATCCAGGTCTGCTTTGACATACCAAGCTCGATTCCTTACTTTTGGGCCATAATTTAGGCTCAACATAGGGCCTCAATTTGTGAGAAAAAATGTAAAAGCTGCACACTAGACAATTGAAAAAAAAGAAGAGAAAAACAAGAGGAAATTTGTAGAATTAATTGAAGAGGAATTCGTTTGAAGCATCCTGCTTGGTATTCCGAGCTCCTTCATCAGCTCCTGCATCCCAATGCCGGTCACTTCGCCCACAACCACCGTAAGCGGCCGCGATTTTACATTCCGATCGGAGCTTCCATACTGAAAATCCATTCGAAATTCCGTACTGGCCTCCTTTAGCATTCCATGGGTATAGCACTTCCCACCAGTCTCCACGAAATCTGCTATTATGTGAATGCATTTGGAAACGGATAAAGTTAGCGGATATCACCAAATTCTATCGAGCAGCGGTGATTTTGGCAGTGGTCAATGATGGAAGCCTCAGAGAATAACCACTGTGATTCCCCCTGAAGGAAATGAGTCTGTTGTTGCCGTTCAAACGGAGTCGTCTGCGCCTTTAAATTTTGATCCCAATAAGGAGTCTGAAGCTGAAGCTGACTCCGACTCCATAAAGGGCTCTGATGTTTTGGCCAAAGGGTTGTCGTCGTTGCTGAGCACAGTTATAAGGGATTTTGATTGTAGAGCTCAAGAAACTCTCAAGAGCCAAGACCAGCTCTCGGCCGCTATTGATCGCTTAACCCGAGGTCATTTGACGTACTTTTGTTTTATTTTAACTAAATTGTCTTGTGTCTGTTTAAATAAGCTTATGAGTTAGTCTTATTGTTCTCTTTGAACATTGTAATTGTGATAAATTTCAAAACTAGTTGTCTAGATAGGAAATATTGACTTATTGAGCACCTGAATTATACTCATTTTATATGGCACTCATTTGATATATGTGTATGTTTGTGTTTGTAATATGGTTGCTGAAGTTGGACAAAGTTTTACTGATAAAATAAGCTTATAAAAGAATTTGAGAACAGATTTTAGGGGTTTTACTTGGATTTCAGAGAAATCATAAAGTGCTACCTATGTCTTAAATTCTTAATCAAACTTCCTTCTGGATATTCCATCGTATATTTTGAGATGTTCTTCACACGACATAGCTGTTTTTTCACTTTGGCAATGTAAAATGTGTAAACCCTGGGTCGCACTCTAGAGAGCTGTCAGTGTGCTGTTCCCCAGGGTTTTGGACTCGAACAAGCATACTCCATAAGCCTAACAGACGAGCAGCGACATTAATTCTGTGCATATATTACTGAGGTTTGGCCCTGCCTCGGTCATTGAGAACTAGTCAAACTTAGATTTTAACTTAGATTTTGAAAAAGTGTGAGCATTGTTGTCACTAAGCTGCAGTGTTGAGCGGTAGTCCTTTGATTAGAATATTTATATATAAGAAAGGGATGGGTAATGGGATAAAATTTTGCAAATGAATTTGGATCATGTGCAGAGATGAGAAGTCATTGTGTTCTTCTGGTTATATGGGGAAGAAGGATTGGTGATCTCATGTATCTCTGATGCTTAAGGTTCCTAAATTCCACTATACTATTGGTGTCTAATCCCATGATGAAGGTTTTTGCCATCAATTTAAATGGTAACTTGCAGAATCTTTTCTTTTGTCTCTCTGGCATGGGTTTGCAGGACCACTTCTATTAATGCTATTTTGGGTTTAGAGAAAGAAATCCTTACTAACTGGTAGCTTGGCCATTTACCCCCTTTTCCCTTTAAAAAAATTTAACTTAAAGAAAGAAAATATGGAACTGATTCTAAGATAGCAAAAGGTTTCCTTTCATGATGATGTTAGATGATGCCATTGAAGGCTTAAAATAGTGTTTACAATTGAGGAACTGAACTCTGATATTAATTCAGTATAGTGCTTTGTTTAGCCCTCTAAAACAAAAGGGGGACTTATCTGACCCAGTGAAACAAGGAAATTGTTTTTGCAAAATGATATGGTCTAGTCAGGAAATGTCTGTGGAACAATAATTTATTGGAATTTGGAATTCAAGATTGGAGAGTGTTTTCTTATGAAGTGCAAATGATACATAGGTAATGGAGTGAAAAATTGGTGAACTGGAAAACCAGATATATGCAGACTAAAATTGAACAAACCATTTAAGCTTCAATTTGAGCAAGTGAAAACTAAAATTCCACTTACTTTGAGAAAATGCAGTCCTCCCAAGACACTAAGTTATCTGGTGATCTGCAATTGCATAATATAGGATGCTTTATTCTCTATCAATCTGCATTTAATGGAATTGGCTTGTGAAACTTGCCCCAATCTTATCTTGTTGAAGCCCCTCCTTTTGCACTTCGATTGTTAGATAATCCTTAATATACCCAGGCTACAAGCTGCTGATCTGTTATTTATGTTTTCTTGTTGTCAGAGCTTGATCAAATACTGGAAGACGCACCTTTGCCATTCATAATGCAGCATGCTGCCAAGATATCTAGCGTCAGGAAAAGAGTTTCATCACTAAATTTACTTCTAAAATCCATACAAGGACGGATTGATAATATAGATCGCATGCTATCTATGGGTACCATACAAGGTATATATGCCCAGAAACTTTATTTCTTTGGTTTATTTTATAAAAATAAGAAGTTGGTTGTAGTGGATTTTTTTTGGTTGTACCCCATATATATATTATCTGTTTGTGGTCACTATACAGTTGGCTCTACATTTTAACTCTGTCTAGGTCTCCAATGATATTATTTCTAAACTCTTTTGGATTATATTATGGTCTTTGATACATGCAGGGGTGGAACCAGAAAAATTTTTCCTTTTTTTTTATTGGGGGGGGGGGCGAGGGGAGGGCAAATTTACACACGAGTATTATTAAAAAAAATTATACTTAATTTTTTGGTTTACTTAAAAATAATGTAAGTTGTAGTAGTATTTCACCAAAATAGAGCAAGAAAATAGTTTGTTCACTATTAAAATTTCATACACATTTGAAATTAAATATGTCAATCATAAAATACACAATATTTGAAGAGGCAATGCTAAATTTTTAAGGGGTGCCAATATTTAATTTTTCACAAACTAATTAAAAAATTTATAGTGTAATATGTGGAACTAGGTGGAGATTTGGGGGGCCATGGCCCCCTCACCTTAACACCTAGTTGGGCCCTTGGATACATGTTCCAGCTTTAGCCAAATCTTAAGATTTAAAAATCTTAAAATGGCCAATGCACTGGTATTCAGCAAAAATTGATTGCTTAATTGAACCTAAAATAGTTTTCTCCTATCTTTCCATTGCATGACCCTAAATTCACTTTAGCTTGTTTGTAAATTTTAATAGCACCTGTTGTCATGCACAGCATCTTCTCTTCCCTCTTATTTTGTAACCCTTGCTTCTGTCCTCTCAACCAACCTTCTCTTTCCTGCTTGTATTTTACAACCAAATGGTCCTATTACTAAAATTTAAAATTTAAATTGCATCCATCAAAGTTGATCCTTGTTGGCTTTTATTGGAACTTTAAACCATGAATTTCATTCTCCTACTGAATTATCTAAAGCGCCTTTGACACATAAATACCCACCTAAAAACTAGTATTTTCTGTAGTACTCGTTCATCAATGTCTGATCTATTTTGATGAATCCATTGCTAACAATCACTTCAGAAATCGTGCCAGCAAACTTGTGAACTACATCCCATTTGGTTGTAGATAATCTCTTGATTATTTTTCTCATTGCAGTGCTATTGAGTTGTCTTTCAAAGAAAATTCTTGAAGCCATATGCACTTTCAGAAAGTATGGTGGGGATCAACCATGCTTGTGGCATTGAACCGATCAATCATCTCTTCATCATTATACTTATCTTGTCAGATGAGCCCAAAAGCATAATGGCTTTTCTGGGTTGATGTGGAAAGTTGGTCAGAAAGCATTCTATGCTTAAATCTATAGCTAGGACCACTGTGATTTGACTTTACAATTTGTTATAATGGCTATGACACAATTCTAACCAGGCCCCCCCAAAGACTTGATACCTGGAAAAAATTAAGGCACCTTGAAGTGATTGGAATATACCAATTGACAAACAGATCCAAAGTTTGATTTCGGCATTCAGATTTAGATTGTTGACAACTCCGCTAAGGTGTTGGCTTAGGTTAGAATAACTCCACTAAGATGAAGGCCAGGTTAGAAACTCTATTTATTTAGTGTTTACGTTTGGTGAATTGTGCCATATGTGGATGACAGAAATTTCAATTACCATGGATAAGATACTTGTACAGGCTGATTAGAGGTGTTGATAGAAATAAATTTTTAGAGGGTTAAATTACAAATTGTTAAAAGACCTTTATGAAATTATCTTAACTCACTATCCCGAGGTTCTCATGAGTTTCACACTTGTATATGGCCTTGCACTTGTACATGTAGCACTATCCCGGCATATATCTATTTTGGATATGATTTTCAGTTATCATATCTCAGTCTTTGCTTTCTGCACATATAATTAATGACTTGTAGTCTTCGAAGTTACTTGAACTAAAAAATTTGTGCTTTACTTGATCATTAAAGTTAGAATTTATAAATATATCTTCCTCTAGTAGAAGGAGAATGAATGTTGATTCGATCTTGATCTTTGTGGAGTGAAAAAGGGACTGCACCAGACTTGCATGACCTATTTTATTTATACATATTTTTGCTACTTAATGGGCTTGTATGTAATTGTGCAGGGAAGACAACCACTGAAGGTCCTGGATGAATTGAAATGGGTTGTCGGCTAAGTATACAAGTAATGTAATCGACTTTCTTTACCCTCATACTGTGTTCTGCACTCTTGACCCTATAAAATTGAATGCTTGTTTCAGCTGAGCAGACAATTATTCTGAGGAGCATAGAAAATTATGTTGGAGAGAGAGTTGCTTCTTGTCAGTCAATGATTTTGGTATTTAGGTAGCATTTGTTTTTAACACATTAAGTTCATATGTGGATTGTAGATTGGGGTTTTGGAGGGATATTTTAGCAGCTCGAGATTTTTTCACTGTTATTTGTTTCAATGAGTATAATAAGAGAAGGGTTTAATTATAAATTTGGTTTCCTAATATCCAAAGTGGTCACATTTGATCCTTCCAAATGAAATATTGTATTTTGTCTCCTTAATATACAAATTGGAATAAATTAGAGACAAATTGATAGCTGTATCAATTTTAAGACAAAAATTCGTAGTTGACAAGATTCCAAATATTTGTGAAATTAACTTTATTACTTTAGAAGATGTAAAATTATGTCTCTCATCCAGTGTAAGAAAATACTCTAATTTGGCCATTAACATTGTATAATCAATAAATTCTTAGTCAGGTCATTACCAACTTAAGACTTCTTCATGCTTTGTGTTAATTAGAATTTTTAATCCTTGGTTTGATTAAAATTATTGATATGAATCATGTGTTATCTAATTTGCATATTAAAAGGATTAAAATAGAGTATTACATTTGAACAGGATTAAATGTGATTAATTTATATGTTACGCCAAAATCATAATTAAACTGTAAAATAAAAATAATACTCGGACAACTCTCTCTCTCTTGCAATCATCTTTCATATCCCCAGAGCCGGACAATTTATTCAGAGCTGTTCACAGACAGTCTAAAACAGGTGGTGTCAGTCTTTTGAGTTATGTCAATGTCTACAAAGTGTGACGATCCTTGTGGAATTGGATTGTGCAAGTAAAACCCCTTGTATATCCATGGCTCGTATGATAAGCAACATGCGAGAAGATGACAATTAGTGTTTCTAGTTTGTTTTCGTGAAGGTGACCAAAGAAATATTTTAGCACTCTTAGCATTCTTACCATACTGAATAAAATATTTTACCTGGAAACAACCAAGCATATTTCATAGATATAGACGTATGCAATAGTAAAGGGTCCGAACACAACACAAATACTAGATTGTGAAAGTATGAAAAATATTTGGATTATGCTTTGGAAGTTTTGGGGAAAATTTGTATCGGTACATATTCTTACCAGTTTTGCAAAATAATGTCTTTTTTTTTAGCAATTTTTTTATTTAAAGTAGAAAATTTTTTTGAAGAATTTTTTTTTTTTTTTGCAACTTTAAATGATGGAGATTTAGTTTTGTATACTACTGCACGTAAAGTCCATACACAAATTTATAAAATTTTATATAAAAATTACATCTTTTATGATTTTCATGTTTAGCACTTTATAAAAGCTCACAAAATTAAGTACCTATGGAAACATTTTCCCAAATATTATATCAAGAACTATATGCCTATATGAGGGAGTCATGGACTCATGGCTCTTCTCAAGCTGTATGGCCTAATTGCAAGCTGGTTTCTCATATTGTAGTAACAGCCGACATTAAGCAATTGCCTCATCTAAAGTGGTATGCATTTTTATGGAGGTAAATGTGCTCATTTAATCTTATCCAAAATTGAAGCAAAATCAAACCCATGACATAAGCTAGTTCCATCAAACTCCTAGGGACCTGCAAACTGATATCATTTAACCATGAAAATAAAGTATGCTACATCTCTCTAGCATTAATTATATTATTCTTAACAATATTCTTTGTATCTAAATATGTGACATTGTGAGTTGACATTTTTAGTATTGCAATAACACCTAATATCGCTTTGAGAGATTTTCTCTTCTTTTTTTTTTGTGGTTAGATGTGGTGAGATAAAGTATATAAAACAGGGTTAAAAAAATAGAGACAGAAAATATATGGAAAGAAATTTTACTTGTTGTTTGGATATAGAAAAAATGCATGTTCTTTCTTATTAAATTGATATGCATTGGCTGGCCATTTTATGGAGATTTTAGCGACTTTGAAGGAAATTTATGCCTTGCCTGCCTTAAATTTTGGATTTACTGGTTTTTTTGCTGGTTTTGAATTGTTTACATAATACGGTTCACAGCAAGATTAATCTGGGATTAAGAATGAGGTCTCTTGTCCAACAAAGTGCGTACAATGCTTGAGGATACAAATTATACAAAGAACAAAAACTAGAAAGAAACCTTAAATCTTTGTTTCAGTTATGACTATCTCGATTTACCAACGAAAGATAACAACCGCCATGGTTCTAACACTGATTTGTACAAGTCTCCTCAGTTGTGAAGAGAGAAACAACTTTGACAACCTTGCTATTCTGAGCCTATGCATGATAATTTCTTGAATATGTATGAGATTTGGTGTAATTTTGTTAAACAACTAGTTTTTTTTTTTTTTGGGCAAATAACAGCTAGAAAATTTTAAGGAATACTGTTTTGATGCTTTTAGACAAACAGCATCACAAGATTTTGATCAGTGTTCTTTGGCAGAACTGTTCACAAATATTCAGGCTAATCTGGTTAATTAACGAAAAGTATCACCTTGGTGTAATAACAGAATCAGATGCCAACAGAGGTAAAATTCCAGCAAATAAAGTATGTGAGTTGGAAGTCATAAATCAAGGTTTGACATCAAATATTGTTGTATTGAAAAATAATTTTGAGTTAAATGACGATCTTCATCTGTTGAAACATCAAAATTGGAAAACCAACTAAAGGTTTAAATCAAGCGAGTTTCCATGCAGGACAGTGTAACATTTTTATAAATAATGTGAAAAATTTGCTTCAAAGATTTGGAAATTCTATCTTTTCATATGTTGGAAGTCCTCTCTTAGTTATTTTTAAGATGGAAAAGATGGTCAAATTTTATTCAATTTATGGTCAGTTACAGTGGTAGAGGGAAGTGGGCTAATAAGAGTCCAATCTCCAATATCTTCATTTTTATATATAATAGCTTTAAATTGAGTCCTCCAAAATTTTAAAAATTGTATATATTTTACATAATTAGCCTCCTCAACCTAAAAATTCTGGCTCCACTAATGATTAACTAGGGCATGTTAAATCTTGTTGTGCCTAATATCATAGCTAGTAGAAGTTCTTCTTTGAATCACCATTGCCCATGTTATTGTCAAGGTCCTGTAGGACCCTCATCGTGATAGATCAAGAAATTACTTCCATGGCACTTCAGGAGCACTGCCTATCATGTTGACATCTTTTGATCAATTGCAATCATCTGTTCATGAGATGGGTTACCAACAACAATTTCAATGAGGCTGCCAGGTAATATATAAATCCCTGTTGCTGAAGAATCACCCTTACCATCAACATTTGTAAAAGGGAGTTTGAAAACTATAAATTATTTCAAGAAATTTTAAAATATCTTGCACCTCGAAAGATGAACTATAAATCTTCATGCATTAGAAGAAGGGATTCATCAGTCCATCATCAATATTGAAGAATTATATGACTTAGGGTTAATGCCCTCACTCTTGTTTGATCATTGTCAAAATAGGGCACCATAAGTTTTCAATTAGGACAGCAAGCATTTAGTGGCTTCCCTAGAAAATTTGATAGTTGGAGGATTTAGTAAGTTTTCGTTGTTTTTTTACTTGTGTTTCATGGTGTTTTTTTAAGTATGTATTGGCTATTATGTTACCCAAAAAAATATTTAATTAATAATATTTAAAAATAATTATATGTATTTTGTTGCTTAAAAAGTTGAATTTTTTATTAAGATCCTATTTAACAATTAGCTAATTACATTAGCTGTTAACTAATTAAATTAGCTATTAACTGATAGTTAATTACATTAATTAATTTGATCAACTAATAGTATTAGTTATTTATATAAAGGTATTTAGTAAAATTAAATATTTGTTATTAATTGTATGTATATTACATATTTATAATTTATTTAAGTATTCTTTTACCTTAATAATATTTTAGATTATAAGATATTATTTATTATATTAAAAAAATTTTAAAATATTATATTATCATAATTTATTATATTTATTTGAATTTTCTTTAGAAAATAAAAATTAATAATTTTCTAGTTAAGAAATACTTGGGATATTTTGGTAGATACAATAATTATTAAAGTTTATTTTATAACTATTTTTAATATTAAATTTAAAATTCATATATTTATTATTAAAAATATTGATGAGCTATACATTTTAAGAATAAAAATATATGTTTTACCAGCAATATCATCTTGTTGTTTTTCTTAATATATATTATTTTCTAATTCAAAAGATACTATTTAACATAAGATTAATAATTTTTTCAATAGTTTTTATATTATTTACAATGAAATGAAATATATATTCTCTTCTTTTTTTATACAATTTGTTAAACAAGATATAATTATATTCATGTAATTTTTTATTACTATGTAAATATTTTTATATAATTTATTATACTTATTTGATTTTTATTTAAAAAATAAATAATTATAATTTATTATATGTATTATTTTTAAAAATAAATAAATAAAATTTAATATTTTCTTGTTTATCAAGGATGAAAATATAAAGAAATTTATAATTATGGATAAAAATATATTTTTCTATATTAAACACAAATTAATTATTTTAAAAATTACTATTTTTAAATTTTTCAAAATAATTATTTAAACATTAATAAGTTGAATTTACTAAACACTCAAATCAATTGATTAATTTGGAGACACTTAAATTAATTCAAAGTTGATCAAAAAGTTATTCATTAAATGCATTCTAAATTCATCATTTCGAAATTTATTTAGTGGAAGTTGACTTACAATCCTAGTTAAAGTTCTTTAAGTTATCCATTAGAATACAATATGTTTATTAATTGTTTTATTTAAAAAATAATTATAAAATTAATATTTATTGTAATTATTAAATTATTATTAATAATAATCAATAAAATAATTAATACACATATCATAATATAAATGGACAACCCAGCAATAAATATTGAGCAACTTTATTCAAATTTTCTCCATAATTTATTAAATAAAACTTAATCTAAAATATTCCTACAATTTCTTTTCTTTCTTCACTAACTCTGAATTCTCTCTCTATTTCATTTCCAATAGCTCTTTTTCTCCAAATGAATCTATCTCTTTCCATAATCCTTTCATATTTTTTATTTCTTCCTCACACAATTTTTCCATTTTTCGTTTTATTTTTTACACAAAGTTTCAAATTTTAAAAATTTAAAAAAGCTATATGCAAGAAAATACTTAAAAAATTTTAAAATAGCCAAAGTGAATGATGAATAAGATTAAATTTTAACTATTAAAAAGAGAAAAAAATTAGTTTTAAGAATTGAAACTTCACTTTTTACTTAAAAAATTAAATATAATATTTCACTTTTTGAAGGTGGCTGTTTTAAAAATATTAACTATTTGTTCGGATATAAGTCTTCTAATTTTTTTAAAGTTGAAATTATTTTAAAAATTAAAACGAAAAAGGAAAAAATGGTGAGAGAGAAATAAAAAATCCGAAGAGAGAGATAATTTCTGTAGAGAAGGAGAGAGAAAACGAGCGCCCCCGGCCCATGGGATATAGGCAAAGTTAGAAATAATTAAAAGGAATATATGGGGTCATTGGGTGAGGATTTAAGGTCTTTGAACTTGTCCCATCTAGAAATAATCCACTCTCTCCATTCTTAATTTATCTGTGGTCATTAACTAATTTTATACATATTAAAAAAGTAGTTTAATTTATTTATTATTAATAAACTTTACAAAAATCTTTGGGGTCATTGGATGAGGATTTAAGATATTTGAACTTGTCCCATCCAGAAATAATTCACTTCCTCTATTTTTATTTATCTATCGTCATTAATTAACTTTACATATATTAAAAAAGTAATTTAATTTATTTATTATTAGTAAATTTTACAAGATTACTTTTTATGTACAAAATTCAAGATAGTTGAAAGTAAAGAGAAAAATGTAAATGAATAAATGCAAGTAGATTAATAGTATAAAATAATAAAGTATTTATTAATGAAAAAAGGATAGATTTGAAAAAAAAATATTTAATGCTTATTGGAATTATAAAGCGACAGATAAAAAGGAACGGAAGAAGTACCATTTTTATCCCTATATTTATAAAAATCAGATTGGAATGATTAACAAGATCAATAAATCATATTGTAAATTAATCTAGTTAATTTTTTTGAATTAAATATATATATATATATATATATATATATATAAATCAATGTATATTGATTATAATTAATATAAACACATAAACTAAAGTTTTTTTTAAAAAAATATTTATGATTTTATAGCAATTAAAATATAATATCTTCACAATTTCACATAAATTAAATTTATATTCTTTTTAATTATTTTTAATATAAATTATTATATCACTTATATTTTATTACTTTAATATGCATTACTAAATATTAATACAAATATATAATTTATAATTTTAAAATAAAAATTAATTTAACTAATAAGTCATTAATTAAACTATTAAACAAGTATTATATTCAATTTAATTAATGATGAGTCCAATTTAAAGTCTATGTCTATAAGTTGGCTTTTTATGTGGTGTTTGGTTTGCAGAATGTTTTAACATTTTCAGGAATGTTTTAAGAGAATATCATATATCATATTTGGTTCAAAGTTAAAAAAAATGTCTGTGAATATCACATTTTCAAAAAAAAATTTTAATCCAGTATTCTCTCAAAATATTCCCATAGGAGAATGTGGATATCTCAAATTCTCATATAATGGAAATGTGATATTAAAATATTCGTAAAAAATTTTATAATAGATCAAATATAGGAATATTACATTCTCATTAATTAAATTTTCAAGAATCACATTATCAGAAATGTACACTTTCTTGGGAATATAAGATTTCATGAATCAAACGTTACCTTAATTTTTAATAACCGTTCTCATTCCTATCAACTTTTTAAATACCTGTACTCAATTTTATTTGTTCATTTTATATAATGTTACATATTTGTCTTTATGAATTTATATTTAATCCATCATAAATGTAAATCAATTATGTGTAATTATTTATTTATGTATTATTATATTAATAAAATTATTAAAATATTTTTATTATCAATAAAAATTATTAATTTTTAATAATATATCATATAATTTTATGTAATTATTTAATTCAAATTTAAATTCTATTTATATTCTATCATAATTTTTTGATAAAAATTAAAGTTATACAATTATTTTTATCCTCTGTATAAAAATATAATTTATCTATATCCTATTATTTTTAATAAAATAATAATTATTCAAGAATGCTAATAATACTAACACAAAAATGGATAATATAAAACTTTTAAAGTAAATAACCCAATTGGTCTCTAAAAATACAAGTAACATCAAATTTCCTATAAAAATTATTTTACATTAAGTAACCTAAATTATTGAAAAAATCTAATGTAACGTTTATCTTTTATAGACAAATTTTATGTGGAAATTAGATTGATGTCCGTATATGATGTAAAAAAAATTTTAAAAAGAAATTTAATATAACATGTATCTTTAATTCAATGATTTGCTCAAATTTTGATTAAAGATTATCTTAATAACCTTTTTATATTTAAATTAATATTAATCATAATATTTAATTCTTTATTTATTAATTTAGCAACTATTATATATTTTTAATTTCATAACAAGCTTTATTAACTTTTTATTTTTATTTTTGTTATAATTATTTAGTCTTTCACTTATTTATAATGCTAAAGTAAATGATGAAAAGAAATGATATAATAAAAAATAAGCATGTATTTAATATTACTAAAATGGGATTTAATAATTTGTTTAAATATTTTTCTTTTATTTTAATATTATAAATGAATGGAGAAATAAATAATTATAAAATAAAAAGAAAAGAATAATAGTACTAATTATAAATTTTGAGAAATATAATAATTACTATATTTATAAATAAAGAATCAAATATTTGTTTACTCTTAAATTAAAGAGTAAATATAAAAATAATCTCTCATTTATTGAGGGCATGACTATTATGTCTCAAAATTTTATAATTAACATTTACAGTTTCTAATTTTTTTCATTTTTATAAATATTTGTTTCCTCCATTTACTAATAATGTTAAAATAAATTGTGAAATAACAGCAAATAATTAAAAAAATTAGTATATATTTGACGTTGTTAAAATGAAGTTTAACAATTCACTTTAAAAATTTTTATTTATTAAACATTTCAAGTAGAAAAAGAAATTAATAATTATAACAAAATAAAAATTATTAATGTTAATCATGAGATTTATAAGATATAATAATTAATGTCAGGTTAAATATTAGTATTTATTTTTAATTAAATAATTACATAACCTACATCCATATCCAGTTTTAAAATCCATATCTGTTCTTTAATGAATAAAAATTTCAAATATACATTGGATATAAGTTAAATTGAATTGTCATTCCAAATGAACCGGAGAGAAAATTTAGAAATAATAAAAAGAAAAAATATATCTAAAAGAGTGTTATAAAGAATGGAGTTTGAATATTTTATTATTAAATTATTTTTAAAATTTTTTAAAATAAATAAATTGAAATAAAAAATATAAATATTAATATATTAAATATAATTCAATAATAAAAATATTTAATCTCTTAAGAAATAAAATTTCTTATAATACTATTACCAAAAAGAATTATACAATTATTTTAAATTAAACTTTATTAAATAAATTATTGTTACGTAGGGTTATGTTTCAATTTTTACTACATACATATTTTAAAATGATCATTTTAATCTAAGAATTGAAAATTCAATCATCCAAAATTTATTTTGGAAAAAAAATTACCACACATTTTTAGGGGCATTTGGCGTGGTGGTGACTTTGCCGTGGCCTTCTTCAATTAATTAAGCGGGGAAAGGGATGCTCTTCAGGTGATTCTGCTGGCAAGATAGATATGATTGCACGTATCCTCAACCCCGAAGATGAATCGATATGACTGGCCAAATTCAATCCAACCCAAGTCACATCACGGTCAAAAGGCTAGTTTGGTACTTGCAATTAATTAAGGGGTAAAACTTGAAATCCCTAAAGATGCAAGAGTTATTTGGAGCAATATATCACTTTATCTCACTGGATCTAATTATCTATTTATTATTATATAATATATCATATTTAATTTAAAAATTAAATAAATTTAATATATAATTAAATTTTATAATATATTAATATATTATTATATTAATAATATATTATAATTCCCTTTCTAAATATAATTGCCCATATGATACATGGGATCCTTTGTTTGGATGGATTGTTTAGGTACAGCAATCAAAATAATTAATTATTGGTTAATTTTAATATATAATAATGATGATTTTCTCTTATTAATACTATAACTTTTAATAATGAATATTTTTTAAAAAATAATTTTTATAAAAAATTTTAATAAAAAATTATAATTAAATAAGTTAATTTTTATAATATATTTTTGAGAGGTAATTTTTATGATGAGAAAAAGTACAAAAAGAATGGGGAGAAGGAAATATAAAAAAATTAATTTTTTTATTTATTATTTGAATGTATAAAAATAAGTGAAAAGAAAATAATAAAAATATTAATCATTTATTTAATTTAAATAAAAATATTTATTAATTAACAAAATTACCTCTATCATAAATTAATAAAATTATTTAATAAATTCTATAAAAAGAAATTTTCAAAATTATAATTTTTTATTCCTTACCTATATTTATTCGGTAGAAAAAGTTTTGCTCATTCTTCATGTATTTTTTCAATTTTTTCACTTTTTAATATTAAAAATTTATTTTTATCAAAAGCAAGCAGAGTGGATTCCATAATTTTATCTGTTGAGGTTGACACGGTTCACAGAGCCCAAGTTCAGATGGGACAAAATGGGGAAAGGGGGCCCTACTTGGACCGGTCAAACACCCACATCATATCATCAAAGTCCGAGCGATAATGACACTTGGGATAGTAAATGCTTTTATAGAGGCACTGCACGCAAATCTACCTTAAATTTTATTCCTTCCATTATTATTAATTAATTTTATACATATTAAAAAAATAATTTTATTTATTTATTTTTAATAAATTTTATAAAATTATTTTTATATATAAAATTTTAAATAATTATAAATAAAAAATATTAAAAATAAATATAAATTAATTAATAATATAAAATAATAAAATATTTAATAATAAGAAAGAAAGTTAAATTTAAAAGAAAGAATATTTAATATTTTATTAAAATTTTAAAATAATAAATAAAAATATATTTTTAAAATATGACAGATAAAAAAATGAAAGGAATATTAAAATTATATCAATTTTATCTGAGTCTTTAATATAAATAATATTTAATAGTTTTTAAAAAAATTATAATTTTTTATTATATTTAAAATTTAATTTTTAATTTATATATATGTGTGTGTGTTTAGTAGTTCAAGTACTTTTATGATTAGAAAAATTATACTAATATTTTTTAATTTAAAATATACATAAATTTTCAATTTTATGAAAGAACTGTTATTAATTTGTTTAACATTTTCTTTATTTTTATATTTTTTTATCCATCATACTCCAAATTGCTGTAAATTTAAACACATTTATCATTAAAAGATGTTTTTACTATGGTTCTTGTTTTGCCTATTTTCTCTCATGTTTACTACTTTTAATATTTAAAATTTAATCAACATTCTAAACTCCTAAAATTATTACGAAATAAAGGGTTAAATTTTTAAATTTTAGAACTTATAATTTTATGATTTATTTGAAAAAATCTATATTAATTTTTATTATATCTTATTTTATGGGAAAAAATCAAAGGGATATAAGCATAAACATCATCTACTAGAGCTACCTTTTTTACTTGCTAACAAACTCGATTTGATTATAAAATAATTCTTTTGACCTTTCATTATAGTTCAATAATTAAAATTAATGTTCTCTTAATAAATTTTAAAAAAAAAAACAGTTTATTAGTAACGTAGCTTGTATTTGTATTAACTTTATCTTCTAAAAACATATTTTATCAAATTCAGTCTTGAGTTATGAAATTTGTTAAATTTCATTTTTTAAAATATTTTTTATTAATTTTCTTTCACTTATTCAAATTCACCCAATTCTATCCCCTTATTATTGTAGGCGTCAAATTAATAATGAAGGGCGTTTGAATAATTAAGTGATGATATAAAAAGAAATATTTTTGGAAGATGAAATTGAGCGAATTTGAATATATTAGAGATAAAATTGATAAAAGATATTTTATAAAAATAAAATTGATACAAATTATATTTTATATAAATGGGGATAGGTGTTTACTTTCAATTTAAATTCAACAAATATAAATTAAATTATAAATAAATATTGCAAAATTTAATATAAATTTTATAAAAATAAATTTATTTATTTGGTTTTACTGTCTATTATATATATAATGTTTTTCTAACTTTTTTTTTTCACACAAATATTACTTTATAATTGAAATCAATGTAACTTGAATAACGCAATGTACTTAATGTGAAAAAATATATTAAAAAAATCTAATAAAATACTAATATTATAATACTCATCTATCAAATAAACATAAAAATGAGGGTAGCATGTTTTCACTGACTTACATAAAAAAAGAAATAGTTCTTATCTCTTAATATTTTTTTCAAAACTTTAATTTTTATTTTATTTAAATTATCACTATTATTATTAACATAAAATAAAAATGTTGAATGACAATCTTATCCGGCTGCGACGGCGTTGATACCGCCTGCTGTGTAATTTGTAGGCTTAGGTTGGTTTTTGGTGCTACCCTTTTTCCCATCCATCAGGATAATAACTGTCTTCTTCCTTCATCAGATGGATGGATGGGGATGAATGACGGCCCCAGTGTCAAATCAAAGCCAGTAGCATCTTTTCTTTTCTTTTCTTTTTTTATGCAAAATATTTGCGCTGCAAATATTGTGAAATTCTGATCTTAATAATACCTTGAAAAAGATAGTGCGAATATATTTCTCTGCAATGCTTTTATAAATATTTACAACTTTTTTGCAAAAATTTAAGTACTATTTCTTAGAATTATGACTAATATAATTTTAGTTCTTCAAAAGAAATCGCAAGTTTTATAAAAAGAAGGATAATCTTTTTATAAAAACACACAAACTTTTCTGAAATAATACTGAAACAAAACTAAAACTTTTTCTCTTCATCCTTCATAGTGTTTTTTTTCTAATCTTAGAAAGCGATTTAATTACTAAGCCATATATATAAAATTTCGGAATTAAACATAGAATATAAAAAAATTAAAATCATTTTGTTTAGCAGTAAAGTAATGTAGTATTTGTATGGTAATATCCATAAAGAATGTCATCAGAATTTTTTGGTATCCCTATTTCTTAAAAATAGGAAAGGTAAATTATTCCTATTTCTTTTAAAGTTTAATTTAATTACATTTTATATTTTTATTTTTAAAATATACAGTAATATTCCTTTTTATATATACTTAACTGCTTTTTATTTTATTTTTAATATACATTTATCTCTCTTAAGATATGTGTGCATTTTTTAAGATAAAAAAATATAAATATAATTAGATTGAACCTCAGAAAAAATAAAGGTAATTTTTCAAATAAAAAAGAATTTAAGTTATTGCTAGTGTCAAAATTTTGATCACAATGAGAAATTTTTAACAATTTTTTTAACAATATGAAAGTAGATAGACTAGTGACTACATAAAACTAATGACAAATTAAATTTAAATTAAAAATATATACAAAATCATTTACACATTTTCACTACCCCTGTCAAATGCCAAAAAGCAAAGTTTTCTTTGTTATCTTAATTTTCATTTTGAGAGACTATTAATTGTGAAGATTTATAATATGTGATGGGCAAAAGAAATTGGCTGGGATGGTTGGACAAAGGAAAAAACACAACCTACATTCAAATTCAACATGAGTTCTTGACACCCACACCCTGATAGAGGATATAGGGTAAGAAAGAAGTTTACTTTCCCCCCTATTTAGAATAATTGAAAATAAGATTTTATTTTATTTTTAAATGATATTTGATTTTAAGTAAAAAAATTATTTTATTAATAATTTTTATTTTAATTATATTTATGTTATTATAAAATTTTTCAAATTTAGCAAAGATTTTACTTGAATTTATTTCATTTGACCTAAGACACACATTATATAAAAAATTTATCCTCTTTCTAACATCTTATTTACATGATACAATCAAAATATATTTTTTAATTAAATTCAATGCATTTATTAATACATTGTAAATAAATTGAAATTATTATTTTAACATAATTTCAAAACAATAAAATTCACATATAAATGAATTAAAATTATTTTTATTGAAATAAAATGAAATTAATTTTTAAAAAATTTGATGTTAAACTAAATTATTTGTTTTTGTAAAAAGATGGAGTAAAAAAATGAAATTAATAAAGTAAAAGGGGGAATATGACTGTTTCTTTGTGCTTTGTGAAGGAATTCGTTGTTTCAAATCGCATAGTCATTTTCTAATACATACTGAGTAAATTATATTCGCCATATTTCAGACTTAATGAAATTATATTTATATACCTTTTATTTTGAAAATATACGCCGACTACCTTTTCTTATATATATTTATTGATTATTGTTATTTGCACTCCTTTTTTTTAAAATTTTTACTCTCTTCTCATTTCTCTATCCATAGTTAAAAAAGAAAAAAGGGACTTTTGAAACTAGCGAAAGAATGAGGAAGAGGGAATTCTTTTGAAGTTTTTTTTATATATGGATAGGAGAATAAAAGAGAAGTGAGAAGGAGGAAGTTCAAATAATATTATTCGTATTTATTTTTTTAATTATTTTAAATATATATCCATCTCCCTTATTTTAAATAAATAAATATATTCTAAAAGTGAAAATGAATAGGAACGTAGCTTTATCGAAAGAGTCGTCGATTAGGTCCTTCCTTGGTGAGTAGTCAGACTAAGGATGAGATCACCTTCTGGCTTATTCACCGAGTGTAATTAAATTATGCATCTCCATTATTTATGTAATGTTAGATTTCCTTGACAATTTATGATATGGTAATAGCATTTATCTCTTCAATGAAATTTCGCATATCATAAAAAAAGTGTATTGGCAAAAATATCCAAATTTTCATCAAAAACACATATTAACGCAATAAAACACATAAGCATTTTAACTTGAAAGTTCTGGGGGGGAAAATTATAAATAACAATATATTCACTATATTGTAAGAATTAGAGAATCACTTATTATCAATGAATTTAAGTGTACAACTTAATCTATAATTAATTATTGAGATTTTAATCATTGTATCAAATAGATTATTATATATATTATTATGTCATGACTTGCCTCAAGACATGTGATAAGTATAAAGAGTGATTGTGGATAACTGCCTATAAAACTTACCTAATTACATCTAATGCAATATTTCATATATAGTCATACTTTTCCTTCAAAAGGAACATGCGGATCTCTAAAATCAATTATGAAATTTATTGATAAACTATTATGCAAAATTATTCAAATAGTCCCAATACTTATATTAATGTTAAAGTCCTCAAACAAGTCCATTTTTAACCCATTTGACAATAGTTAAATACCTAAAAGAGAGGATCCCTAAAGGAAAAGAGAGAAAAGAGAGAGTAATTTCCAAGAAACTTGATAAATAAACAACAAAAAAAAGAATAATGAATAAAATTGTATTTACACTATTAAAATCTTGCAATTTTTCGATGGATTTAGTTTATTGGAAAATGTGCAACCAAATTCAAAAGTCTCATTATTTTTGAAGGATTTATTTTCCGTCGGAAATGTGGTGTGAACTTTTATGCCTAGATTCTCATTGTTTCCAATGAAAAATCCATTGAAAATCTATTGGAAAGTTTAAACAATTATGAAATAGCACAAAACCTCTTTCCCTTCACATTTACAAAGTTTCTTAATATGCATTTGTGTTTTTAAAGTTGAGCTTTTTTCTTACAATTTAGAGCTAAATTTACAAACTTTGAACCAATTAAATTGTTTTTAATACCTTATTTGCTAATTTTATTGATTAATTTTATTTTTTTAAGTATTTTGTGCAATTTTAGCCTGTATCTCCAAAGAACATTTTCTTTCCATTTTCTTTGAGCTTGGGCAAAGGTTAGTAGTTTATTTCTCTTATTTACTCATAATTTTTTATGTTTAATTTATTTTTTTAATTTTAAAGCCTTTAAGTAGAAATGTTTAGTTTATTTTATATAGTTAATGGCTTATTCAATACTTAGTTAGGGAGGTCTAGGCACTTAAATTATTTAGTTTATTTCCTAAGTAATTTTATTTAGTTCATTACATACTTTGTTATAAAAGCTTATTGGTTCCATTAGTTAGTTGGTTAGTATAATTTATTATTTACTTAATTAGAATAGTTCATTCTAAATGTTTAGTTAATTTGATCTAATTAATTGTTATGGTAAATTAGAAAGGCTTAGTTAATTTTTTAGTTTATTATTCAATTAATTTATGTATTTATTTAGAATAATTAATTTTAATTATTTAACTAATTTTATTTAGTAAACTATTTAGTGATTAATTAAAAATATTTGGTCTATTTATTTAGTTTGTTGCTAGTTATTATATCTACTTAATTAGAATATATAATTCTAAATGTTTGGTTAATTTTATCTAATGAATTGTTATAGTGAATTAGAAATTTTTAGTTAATTTATTTAGTTTATTGCTCAATTAATTTATTTACTTAATTAGAATGGTTAGTTTTAAATATTTAATTAATTTTATTTAGTTAATTATTTATTTAATTAGAAAAACTTATTTATTAATGATGTATAACTAGACGAGGTCTAATAGAAGCTGATAAAGATGAAATGGGGGATAAGTTAGTCTTGCTATTGCTAGTAGGTCATCATCACATATTCACATTTCTTCTAAGTACACATTTGTGTCCTCACCTAATATTAAAGGACTAGCCTAGTCATTGATGCCATAACCTTCATCGAGCAAGGTTATATAGTAACAATCCCCTATAGTTGTAGGATTTACCTCAATGTTGTGAGCTTCTTTTAAGGCATTTGGTATGCTTTAATCCCCAATCATCCATTCTTAGTCCTAGGTAAAGTAGTCATGCCTTACAAGGACAATTATGTAGCTATTTTTAATTTATTTTATTTATTTGAATTACTTCATTAAAATAAAATAATGTATTAGTTAACTTTATTACTAATCTTCATACTAGGTTCTTCCTTACTGAAGAGCTCATCCACTTGATTATTTATGTTATAAAAAGCAAATACAAGGAGATATAGCCTTACTTAGAAGCAAATTCTAAATCCCACTCAAAGGATGCTTTTTTAGAAGTTTAAGGCATGTACAATTTAATAATTTTTTTAGAAGCTTTCCACTTAATTTATTAGAATTTTTACCACTAAAAATTCTAATATTTTTTTCTTAAAATTAGTAGAAGTATTACACGTCGAACCTGCTTATAAGAAATGTGGAAGAATTTTAACTAGAAAGATTTTACAAAATGTAAGAATATTATGGATGAGGTAAAAAAGAAGAGACTAACTTGGCTTGAGGGTGGAGGATGCAAAGTGGGAAAGACTCTACAAGTTACTAAGGATAATCTTATATTCATCTAGAAATCCTAAAAGTGAAAAGGAATATGACTTTGGATGCAGTTGAGTAGAGGTCATCCCTGCACACTAGAGGTTCTATTCTTGTGGTGGAGTACTGGCTCCACATGGTATGTAACTCATTCTAAATAGTATATTTGATGTATTTTTAGTTATGATAATTTAAGCATTATAATAATTGTATTAAGTTTTCCCTTTTTGTATACATAAATTGCTAAGACTATAGCTAAGCTCCTTATGGATGGGTTATTCTGTCATACCCATCTCAAGAATAATGATCAACAATAAGTATCCCTAAGAGCTTATACTGTCTTATGTAAGTAAATTTAACTATTTTTTAACTATTTTTTAATTTTAAATAATTAATTATCCAGTTGTTATAGAAGGCTTTCATAAGGAAGAATAAGGAACTGACTCAAGCTAGGATGTAAGAAGGGGCTAGTAAGAAAGGATCATCCATTGGGTTTGGCCTTTCCAACCTTAACTTATGAATGGATAGTTGAGGGTACAAAGAAAGAACAAGTTTATAGGGTTGGAGATAAAAGCACTTTCTATAGGGATAGCATCCTCTGCTATTGTAACCCACTCTAAGTACATCCCTGCAACTTAGGCATCTCACTTAGTGAAGGAGGTCACCTTGCTGAGGCAAAAGGTAATAGAGATTAAAGCCACATAGTGAAAATAGACATAACAACAACAATAAATGCAATAGTCCTCACCTGTCTCTATATAGGCTATTACAGATATATGTCACCTACCTTCGCTAGTGCGCGCACCATCCATATACACATGATAGACACCTAGTGAATAATTAAAAACCCCCTTCTACCTTTTAGACTCTCTTAACATAACATGATCCAAATAACAAGGATACTACAATTGACAATTTTGACCAACTAGGACTTAATTCGATTGATCATTTTTTTATTGACATATTGAATTTGAATATTTAATTTTATGATTTATATATTTTATATTTATGTGTCTATTTAATTTTAAATGTCAAATAGAATACTTTAATTATTTATAAGTTTTAAATTTATACATTTTATTCACATTTATAGGCTTTTTTAAAAAAATTATTATTTCTAATAAAAAAATTTATTATTTTTTAGTAAAAATTTTAGTAAAAATTAAAATCAAATCTCTTTATTTTCCATTAGAAATAGTTCTGAATGAATTTATATGTCAAAAATAAATTTTCAACCAGCATATTTTTAATGCTTATTTTCCATTGAAATTCAATCAAAATTTTAGAATTTTCAATTAAAATTTCCCTTATTTCAATGGAAAAATCCATCGAAAACAATGAAATTTTTAGTAATGATAATTACTGTTCTAGGATTAAATCTCAAAAGGGACTAATTATGTTCCATCAAAAGAATACAGTAGTAATTGAATACCTTAGAGAAAATTAGAACTGTACCTAAAAGTTCTCTATACCTTTATAAATAATAGTTAATTTGCATAACTTAATAAGTACCCTACTAGGTTTATTTTTCTTAATAACAAGTTTGTCATATCATTATGAAGATCATTATTTAACAATCATTATAAAAAATAATTAATAGTAAAATAAATAAATTTTCTTATCATTTTCATCCAACCTTATCCCTTATAAGCCTATCTATCCCCTTTAAAATTAGTTTTATCCTTCACAAGCAGATACATGGATCCTGTGTATATAGTCACAATATAAGTATCATCACCTTAATCATCTTTAGTTCTCATTTACTTCATAATTTATCAAAACATATAAATAAGTGCCTCAACTAGTATTTCAATCTAAATGCAAATTAGATTTCACAACATTCTTATGTGTACATATACAAGAAGATCATAATTTAATCACATTTTAATTCTCAAGTGTAATATTATTAATATAATTTATTGATTTCAATCTTGAATTATAACATGATTTCACAATTCATAGCATCATTATGCTTTTTTGCATGACCTTAACTTACTCATCCTAATACTTTTTAGCATATACGAGTAGCATTATAGAATAGTTATATGTGCTTTGGAACTTTTGAGGCTATGTAATATTTAAAAGTACTTAGGTTATAATTAATTGTATAGTTAATTATATAAGTCCCGCAATTAACTCTATATAGGCATAATTAACTATATAATTAATTACAGGGATCCAAAAGGTAGGACTTTAGCATATAATTGATTATGTTAATATAGAAAGTAAGGCTTTTAAACACAATTAATTATGTAATCAATCATAAAGTTATAGAGTGTAAATTTTTTAGGCATAATCAATTATATTAATCTAAAAAGTAACTTTTGGGACTTAATCGACTATGTAATTGATTATTACTTAATTTTTGTAGAATTTTTCCCATAAAAAATATTATTTACTTGAGAAGATTTTATCCATAACCCATTCCTTAAGCCAAATCACTCAATCAAATCAACATAAAACATGAAAATGTCATCGTAGGCCTTAGATTTATTATAAATCACTCATCAATCATCATCTTATGGCATCAAATCCTTAACTTTCCAAGTATAAATATAAACCAAACTTAAATTAGCAAAATCATGTAATTTCTTACAAGATTAGTTAAGATGTTCACTTCATCATTATTGAAGGAAGAAATAAGTAGTAAAGACGATGAATTTTAATCGCTAAGCATCAATAAATCATAGTTTCAAGTTAAGGTTCCAAAATCCCTTTCGAAAACTAAAACTCTCAATCATATGAAATCCCTAAATCATTTACTAATTTAAAAGGAAGGAGTAGAAGAAAAGTTTTGCAAGATTCAAGTGCGAAATCCATTACTTTTCTTTGATTAAAGAAGATGAAATTTCTTGCTTAGAGTTAGAAGGAGATGAGGCACTTCTCTTAGGAAAAATAAAGAAGTCATGTTAAGTTAAGTAATATAAAAAAGGGATAGCTTAGGGATAAAATGGAAAAAAAAAAAGGTCTTTAAAGTTTCCTCCTTACCCACATAATTACCTTTAATTCATATCGTAACCTTAAAACACCTTTACTTAGTTATTCATCAAGTATTATGCAAAAAAAATTATTTATAAAATTATTACAATTATCTAATTATTTACACTTATAACATTTTAAAATTGTAGTGGATGTAACATTTTACCACTATCTTATAAGGGTGGTGAATTTTTATTAGCACAAATATGAAACACTTTACACAAGTTCGAATTAAGCTTATACAGGGTTCAAGTTATAAATGTGTCAATCTATTTAACAAAAATAATAAATAGATTGAGGTTAGAGTTGACTCAAATTCAAATGAGTTAACATGCTAATCCTATTATGATTTTATATTAAAATTTTAAAAATATTATTTAAGAAATAATTAATAAATAAATAATAAATAATTATATAACAAAAAGATAAGATTCACATTTTAATAAAATGATAATAAAAGCTATATATGGTATTTAATCAATGATTAAAAATGATTTTCGTGAAAAATAACAAGTAATTATATTTGAAGAATGAGTTTATAATATAAATTTTATTAATTAAAATTATCAAATAAATTATTTTATTAACCAGTCTTAACATGATTAATATATCTGATTAACTTGACATAATATGATTATTATTTGGATTAAATTTGAGTTGAGATTATTTGAATTGTTATTAATTTTTAACATGACATGAATCTAATATGAATACAAATTGCCACCTTTACTATCTTATATCTTTATAAAACCCCTTCATAAGTGATTTTCTTCTATAATTTTTAGACTTATATATTTGATATAATAAATAAGTTAACTTACAATTTATTAACTAGTGTAAAGGTGTATGACATACTATCATATATGAAAAAATAACATATGATTTGATAAGTTTTACAAGATAACTTATAATTTATAACTTTTCAAATTTATTCATTTTCTTTTAATTAAATGACAACCTATATCCTAATTATATAAATAAGAATTTGATTTATGCTCATCATTTCAATAAAATAAATAAAAAATAATTAAGTAAATAAATACATGAGGTTATAAAATATAATTAATTAAATTTTATATAATTATACTCTTATTTTGAATATTTTGATTGCATTAATACAATTTTATCTCAAAATAATTATAAGTTAATTTAATTCATATATTTATTTATATTAGCATGCCCTTTTGTATCATTGTATATTTTCAACTAATTAAATAACTAATTTCATCAAACATTTATAAAATATTTCCTTCATTCTTCATTATTTATCATTATTAATTGATTTCATATATATTAAAATGTTGGTTTAATTTGTTAATTTTTAGTAGACTTTTAAAGACTACCCTTTATATATAATGTTTAAAATAGTTAAAAATAAAGACAAAAATATAATGAAATAAATGTAAGTGAGTTAAGTATATAAAATAATAAAATATTTATTAATAAAAATAAAATTATAAAAATATTTAATGATTTATTAAAATTCTAATATAATAGATAAAAAATTTAAATAGGATAAATTATAAATAAATAAATAAAATAATTAATTAAGTTATTAGTTATAAATTATCAATTTTTAGTTAATATAGTTATCAAACTAATTTATTTGGCATATGCGCCAGCAGATACTTGTCACAGTTGGTTTATCATCATGGCTTAAACATCATTCATAGCATGTTGAAACTAAGGTTTATTTGTCAACTTAATTATTCAGAATTGAGTTGACTTCTAATAATAAGTCTATCATGCCTCAGTGGAAGAGCATAAATTTGTCCTAATGAACAAAACTATGAATTTTATATGAATAATTACACCCTATATAACTTATATTTTAAGAAAAAAGTTGTGAAAAGTTATGAGATCTTATAAAAAAAAATTATAAATTTTATGAGATTTTTCCATAAAATTCGCAAAAAAATTTGTCAAGGAAAATTTGCCATAAATTGTGATTAAGGCATAAAAGGCTATCCTTCAATAATAATTTCCCAAACTCAACTTGAAGTAAACTGCAAAAGGAAAAATGGTCTAAGTTTAATACTCTGACAAAAAAAGGGACATTGTTTTGCAATTAAGGGAAGATGAAACAAGTTGCCAACTCAATCAATAATAAATGTTCCTCATTAAAAAATATATATATAAATTATCCCCTCAAATGGTTGCATTTAACGTCCATAACTTTTAATTTTTGTTATTAACAACTATAAAACTACTCTTAAATAATAAATTACATTCAACATTCATTCTTTATTAAATAATTAATGAAAAATCACTATACTCATTGAAAATTCTCCTACACTCACCGGAACCTCCATTTTGTTCAGCTTGAGCTCCTAAATTCTTTTTCTTTTGTCATCTCATTCACCAATCTCTCTTTTACACTATCAGTATTAATATTTTTATAGCTTTTGGTTACCATCCAAATTTTTTTACATCTCTCGCTCTCGAGAGGAATATTGCAAAAAAGACAAAAGAGATGTTAATGTGAAGAAACAAGATATGGAAACCAAAACTGGTACTTTAGCATGTATGATCGCTCACAACCTAGATGGTAAATTTTGAGTCGCTCATTTTAAAGCATAACAAAACCACAACAAATATTGATTTTAATAATGCTCCCCTCTTATCATTGCAATGCGATTTAACTTTTGTTGACTTAAGAGGAAAATTCGAGACCGTAGCTAAAGTCAACATTAGAAACGACCAATAGAAGAATAGGAGGTAAGGAATCTCTAAATCAAATTTCTTTGTATTGCAACTATCGCAATGTGTCCCATGGCAGAATCTGTGAGAGGCAAGCGAGTTTCACGCCTTCTCAAAAACGTTAGTTACACGTAGAAATTGTATTAGTATCCAGCGGCGGAGCCGGGGGGGGGGGGGGGGGGGGGCTCTTTTTTTAAATTTAATATAATATATATTATGAAAATTTATATTGGCCCCCCTAAATTTTAAAATATTTCACTCTGACCCTCCTATATTAAAGTTTCTGCCTTCACCACTGTTAGTATCGTACAACATTTGTTAAAAAAATAATTATTTGTTTATTCTAATTCTATCTTTTGAATTGAATTATGATAGTACTTATTGTATTATGTATATATTTTTCTAAAATATGATTCTAATTTTAATTAATTTGTTGGTTTGGTCACCCAAATTTATTCAATTTCATAGTAAGATTTGAATGAAATAAAATATCTTAATAATGTTAAGTATTGTTATGATCGTACCTACAATTAGATTACTTAATTTTAATACATCATAAGCATAAATTTTATTATTTGAATGATTTTTATTTTATCATTTTTGAAATATTTTTAAAATGTTTTTATTTAATCATTTATGAAGAAATATTATTATATTATTCTTTTATAAAGATTCTTATTTCATATTTTTTAGAATATTTTAATAAAATATTTGTAATATAATTTTTAAAATAATAAGATAAAAAAATTATTTTAAGTAGTTTTATTTATTTGTAAATTTATTTAGCATCATATTAATAATTTTTAATTTAGATTATCAAATTTATCCAACTTTATGGTAAAACTTGAAATAAAAATTTAGAAAAATTAAAATTAAAATTTTAATATTATTTTTTAATTTTAAAGTATCAAATTTGTCTAACTCCATAGCCAAATTTAAATACAAGATTGCTCAAAAAATTAAAATCATAATTTTATTATTTTTAAAATATCAAATTTAGCTAACTTTATGACCAAATCTAAATAAAGAATTATTCAAAAATTAAAATTATATTTATTGTACTTATAATTAATTTTAATATTATTTCATCATTACAAAATGCATAATATATTTTTAAACAAAAATATAATTTATGAGTGCACATGATAAGTATAAGATAATTTTTATGTGCAAAAATGTTGAAATTCTTTTAGTTTAATTGACTTACCCTATTTAATTTTATAAATATCTCTTATCTCAAGAATATTAAAATAATTTGAACTTTCAAACTATTTTAATTTACTTTATCATAAGAATTGTACAAAATAATATTTTTATAATATCAAATAAATACAAAAAAATTTCTTTTCAACTAAGAAAATAAAAAAATAATAATATGTGGGGTGAAACAATCAAAACCATCCCATCCCACTTTGAAAAAAAGGTGGGGGGCATCCCTCTCGAGAATATTAAAATAGTTTAAACTTCAAAACCATTTTAATTTATTTTATCATAGGAATTGTACAAAATAATATTTTTATATTATCAATTAAATAAAAAAATTCATTTTAACTAAAAAAATAAAAAAAGAATAATATCTGGGGTGGGATGGTCAAAACTATCCTATCCCATTTTGAAAAAAAAGATAGGGGGACATCCTTTCTTGATATATATATTATGATTTTAAATTTTATTATTATTTTACTTATAAATAAAAAGGAAAAAAGTAAAAAGCATCATGATAAGGTTCAGAACCATATGTGTAGTTCTTATTACAACCATTTTTTTATCTTAAAACTCAGAGTCTTGCCTACTTCTATCTCTCTTACAATTTTATTTTCCTCATTCTTTTGTAGGAGTTCAAGACCCTGCACCACAGGAGTGAGGTGCATCTTTTTTCTTTTTAATCCCTTTTATCTTTTTTTTTTATTTTAATACAAATATATTTTGAAACTAAGAGCAATTATTATTTTAGTGTGTGTAATCAAAACTTATTTTATGTTTAAGACACTCATTTGAGATTTTAAAACAATGAAAGTTCTAATATCTTAAATACAAAATTTAAAGAGAGTAAAAAAAAGTATACATGATGATGAGAATTTTCCTTTTAATAAATTCTTTTTACCACCTTCCCCTCTTTTTTATCTTCTTATTTCACTTTTCTAATTATTCATCTTTACTCCTTCTCTTATGCCCTTTTTCTCCTTCTAATATTCTTTTGATTCTTTCTAGATTTTTTTTAATCTTTTTGAATACCCTTGAGCTTCCCTTTGCTATTACAAACACATTACTTTTATACATAGCAAGGCAGGATGATGATGAACAGCAAAATATACCATTAGCCATGATTGACAGCTTAAAAGCAACTTTAGTCATGATTTATGGCATGAAAATAAGCCCACACATGAGAGGTGGAGATAAGGTGGTTATTAAAGGTGATGGAATACGAAACGAATTTTAAAATTTTCAACTACAAAATTTGCAAAAGCAAATTTGGAAATAGCCGCCCATGTGAATTATAGCCCTTTTTATTTGTTACTTATTTTATTTTTATGAATTTTTTAAAATTATAATTTTTTCAATATTTATTTTACTTGTATTATTATTCAAATAAAATTAGGTGTCAATATCAATAGTAACAATTACCTTTCTCTTGAAAAGGGAAGAAATATGAACGAAGGAGTTGCAAGGTGATTGTTGGATTACTTTCAAAAGAAATTTTTTGAAAATCCATTATTTTTTATGTGACATAATTTGATGTTAATGATAAGGTAAGGAATTTATTTTGTGCTAATGATAACATGATGGTGGATTATAATCATTTTTTATGATGTTATTTGTTTAGACAAAACTATAAACAACTTTATCTATTTGTATAGTTTGTGGGTGTAAATCATTATAAACAAGTGAGGATCTTCCTTTCTACAGTTCTATTTTTATCATATATTGTGAAGAAGATGATAAAAGGAAATAAAATTAAAAGTTTAAATCAGGAAAAAGAAATTAAGATTTTGATTAGCATAGAGTGAATTTTTAATGAGTATATAATTTTTCATTAATTACTTGAGTAAAGAATGGATGTTGGATGCAATTAATTACTTACGAGTAGTTGTGACTATTAATCACAAAAATTGAAAGTTACTAGTGTTCAATATAACTAGAGTTGGAAGTTTTGGGCCTAACCACTACAAATCACTCGTCCAAATTCAAAATTATGCAGTTTAGGTTGAATTAGATATTGTAATGGGTAGAAGTGGGTGAAATTTAAAAAAAGATTTTAGTTATGTGTAATATCCCGAATTTTCAATTCTATTATTTGAATCTCTAATTCTAAGGTCGTAGAAACGAAGAGCACGTTTGAATTAGCCTGGTGGGTGAATCTCAAGTTGAAAGGAGTTAAGCGCAAGGTAAATGAAATTTTGAAGGAAAAACGGATAGTAGGGAAAGAATTAATTTTCCTAAATAGTATGAATGATCAGAGGAGATTAGAAAACCCTAAAAGGGGAAGTTGTCTAAGTTTGACAGTGTAAGGAATTTTAAACAGACAGAAACCCTATGGACTAAATTGCAAAAGTGCAGAATCGGGTGTGGTTAAACTGAAATAACTAAGAAATTGGGATCTAATATGAATAACTAAGATTTTGGGGTGTAATATGTGGTTTTATTTAGTGTGGCCAATAGACACATGGCAAGTGTGGCCAATAGACTTATGGACAAGTGTCCTTATTTGAAGAAATGGCAAGAATAGCCTTACTTTTAGTGAAAAAGGACTAATTTACCCTTGGAATTATCAAAAATGGCAAGAATACCCCTAGAAGCTTCATGAAAACCCTACCCTCTTCTCCATTTCTCCAAAAAGCTGAGGAAGACTCCATGAAAGCTCCAAAACGTGCAGGAGAGAGAGAGAAAGAGAGAGAAAGTTTCTTTGAGTTTTTCACCCAAAAATAGTGAGATTTAGGCTTGGGGTAGAAGGGAAAGTTGCTCTTCTCATCAAGCTCTATCCATTGGTGTGTTTAGATTGAAGAAAAGCTTAATTTGATCAAGTTTGGGGAGCTCTAAGTGAGGATTTTCAAGTTGTTGCAAGAGGTAAAATTTGTTCTCCTCTAAAGCTCTTTATTGTGCTCTTTTTAGTTTCTTGAGATTTTGATGTTGGAGTGGACAAAGGTAGTTGATCATGGAGTTTAGGATGATTTGAACATGTTTAATGGTGTTTTAGATGTTGTTATGTTGATCTATGGCTTTGATTTGGTGTAAAAATAGCAAGAAACCATGATGTACACACTTGGGTTTTAGAGGTATAATGGTGCATGTGTAGTATTGGCATGATTTATTTAGAATTTGGTTAAATTGATAAAATTAAGATGATTCTTATGAGTTATGAAGCTTAAGGAAGATGAATTTTGAGTTATGAAAGTGTGTATGAAACTTCTCTTTTGAGAAGCCAAGGGGAGAAGGAGGTTTAGCCATGTAAAATTGTGTTTTTGGAAGATCAGTAATGTACACGGGGTAGAACACGACTCATGTTTAACCCCGTGTTCTTTTATGAAGGCTGATCAGTAATGTACATGGGGCAGAACACGGCCCATGTTGTACCCCATGTTCTGAACACGGGGTAGAACACGTCCCATGTTCAACCCCGTGTACTTTGTTAAGTGAACATTTTAGCTTGATTTCTTCACGTTTTGCATGGTTTTGCCTTTGGATCCTTTTCTAATGTTCATATGTGTCATTTCAAGGCTTGAAAACAAAGTATAGAGCATCTAAGTATGCATTTATTTAAGTGGAGGAAGTAAGGAATACATGAGATTTAAGGAAAGTGATGATGTTCTAATAAGAACTATGATGTGTATTTGTATAGACTAAAAAGTGACAAGTTGGAAAGGCAAGGAGAAATTGTAAAGAAGTTTTAAGTGAGAGCAAAGGGAACATCACATTGGAAGCTTGTAAAAGGTAGCTAGCTTTATCCTTAAGCTCTGTTTTCTATTTACATGACTTTCGGTATATTTTGCCATTATATGGAATGTGTATGAAATAGTTGTGTGGTGTACACCCCGGGAAGACAGTGTGATACTGTGTGAGTAAGGCCTATGGCCCGAGTTATCCCCGGGAAGACAGCGTGATGCTGTATATGAGGCCTAGTACGATTATTTGTGATGGCCATCTAGATATTGATATGGAGTCCTTGAATGGGCTGGGTGATTGCTATGTGTGATGCACATTTCCTATAATGGTGTGGAATGAAATGATAAATGATTGATTGATTTCGAAATGTACATTTTATTTGCTTAAAATCAGGAAAAAAAATTAAGATTTTGATTAGCATAGAGTGAATTTTTAATGAGTATATAATTTTTCATTAATTACTTGAGTAAAGAATGGATGTTGGATGCAATAATTACTTACGAGTAGTTGTGACTATTATCACAAAAATTGGAAGTTACTAGTGTTCAATATAACTAGAGTTGGAAGTTTGGGCCTAACCACTACAAATCACTCGTCCAAATTCAAAATTATGCAGTTTAGGTTGGATTAGATTTTGTAATGAGTAGAAGTGGGTGAAGTTTAAAAAAGATTTTAGTTATGCGAGCGGATATGGGTTAAAATTCACTATCCAATACTAACCGCAACCTGTCCATAAATATTTAAAGGATAATGCTATTTTAGGCATTGATTGCCAAAAAAAGATATTGTTAGCTTCTTCCTCATTATCACTCATTAGAGAGAAATGATAAATATTGAACATACAACTTAACTTTTGTCCTTTACCCTCTTCATAGAAAGCAACCCAATCTTAGTGATATATGTATATAATCAATTCATTTATCTAAAGATTCTATACATTTAGGGAGCATACTAGATTCATTTATTCATTTCATCTATACAAACCAAAACCAAAACAAAAACAAAAATTAATAATGTTAGTCTCTGAAATAGATTGCATTTCTATTTATATCTTATTTCAATTTCAATTTTAACTTCACTAATTTCTTTAACAAAGTACAGTAGTGATTTATGTATAACTAATTTTATCTAATGGGAGAATGCTTACTAGTTCTTTTGTATTAATTTTACAAGTGGAGATAATAATATTTCATATAAATTCAAATTGCTTTATGATAATGTTACTTACAAGAAAGTAAGTGGTGGAACTAATTTATAAAATGATTGATATATAGAATATTTTTATTTAAAATATTCTAGAGCCACTCACATTCAATGATAATCACGAAATGTAAGTTCAAATGGATAACATAATATTTAGGAATCTTTAACTGCCCAAATATAACTATATCAAAATTAAAAAAAATAACTTATATTTGTAAATAATAATAATAATAATAAATATTTTAACCATCACCTTTATGCTGTTTACCTTTCACCAAATTAAATGTGAAGAGATCCCATATTATTATATTCTGCAACGCCCTTTTCCCTCACTTTCCACTGATACAGACACGAGGGATTCTTGATTTAACCCCGCTCCCCCACATGGGTTTGGCTTTTGTGATGATGTTATTTTACCACCATAACTACTAGCCTCTCAACATGTCCACACGCTTGGCCACGTGGCTCCAGCATCTTTATGTATCAAATTTACCTTTATGTGAGGCATGATCCTCCTATTTACTTGCTTCTAACTGTCGCAGATGAGACCATCACAACAGTGTTTTATTTATTATTTTTTTTGGGGTAAGACAACAGTGTTTTTTTTGCTTATTGTACACAATTTGGGACTTGAACATCTAATAAAAGCATTGAGGCACTGAGGACGGAGGACGGAAAAATAATGGAGTGAGGGTTAAAATGAAAGAAGGACAAATGTTACATTTTAAAAAAAAATCATTGTATGTGTTGTATGATTGCATTCGTTTTATTAATAAAGTATTGATTTAGTAAAAAAAATTATTAATCTCAAATGAATTTGAGTTATCAATAAATAAAATATTTATTTTTGAAAATAATTTTTATTGAAAGAGAAAAAATTCATTATTACTATAATTCTAAATGGTTGAATCCCTTGACTATCATTTTATCTATAAAAGAAATGATCGCGATCAATATCGAAACACAAATTTGATGTCATAATCATTATTATCAATTAGCCATAATTATTTTGATTTTTGTATAAGGATGGTAAACTATTCATGATAAAATAAGTAGTTTTCCTTTGATGAAAGAATCCATTTTATCATAAAACCATACGTTGAACAGCAATTTTGAACACATTCATCGCATCTAATTAGTCGTAAATCAAACTTGATCACTAAGAAATCAATGTATGATCACAGCCTCTTTGTAAATTTCCCTTGCACTTACGAATTTTAAATCATGTAAACTAACTTGAATATTGAAGGAGTTTCGATGGCTACTAATGAATGCTCCTAAATATGCTAAGATTAGTGATTACACTAGGTTTGAACTAATTGATATAAGATAATTCTAAAAGAATGCACACTTAATCAATTCACAAAATTATAAATTAATATTTTTTCCCTATATGTCTAAATGGATGTAATTTACCCATCAAATATTGCTAACTGGATGGTGTTAGTTTGTGATTATTATAGTTTAAAAATAGGTATTCAAGTGGATCATTTGCAAAATCATTTGCGCCAAATCAAAAACCAAAATGCCCTTAATATTCTTGTAAGAGGCCCACTTTATCATAGGTATTTTTTAATACTATAAATACTTATCGTCATAATAGATAAATTTTCTAACTTTACTTTTTACACTACTCCATTTTTACTTCTTAAAATTCCACTTACTAAGTATCAGAGGGTCAAAACAAAGTCCTAACTTTCTTATCTTGACTTGTCTACAAATGTCCCAATCTTAATATATGATATTTTATACCTTACTCCACAACTTCTTATTATTCTAGTAAGAAAGGAAAATTACATCACATCACATGATGAGGTTCTTGAATTTCATAAAATAATCTTATAAAGGCATTCTTCTATACATACAACTTTATAATTTTTTATAACATCTTACAAAATCTCATAAAAATTTTGAATTGCAATCATTATTATTTTGTATTACAAGAATTATTAAAAAAGCTACAAATTTTATGTAAACAATTGTGCTCCTATAATTTATGTTATTATAAAAAAATAGCATACTATATATAAAACTTTAGAAATTATATGAGAAAGTCTTTTATAAATCATAAAACTCACAATTGATTGTATGCATACTACCTTAACTTTAGGTGATATACAAAAATTCCTCATATTATAAATAAATATAAATTTGTGGACATTATACATAAAAATTGAATGATTTTAGTCTTCTAATTCCAAATATTATTAGCCTAGTCCTGTGAGATATAAATTGAATGATTTTAATCTTCTTATTCAAAATAATCTATTTTGATCCCGTAAATATTAAATTGATACAATTTTGAACCTCATGTTTGATTTTTATGAATTTTCTGGCTTTATAAAATCATTTTTACCCAATGTTTCCTTCATATTAACTTAAAATGATTTCTACATTAGTACAAATGAAAATTTTTGTTCAAATTTTAAAGATTTTGAATAAAATTAATGAATTGCACATGAAAAATTAAATCTATTTGAAAGTTAATTATCTATAAAAATTAAAAAAATGTGATTGATTTGATAAACAATATACTGAATAATTAAAGATCAAATACGAATTGATCGAAATTGACAAAAATCAATAAAAATCAAATAGAGGATTAATTGCATCAACCTAATATTCAAAGAATTAAAATAAATTATTTTGAAATAAGAAACTAAAATTATATAATTTTTATTTTAAGCGAAAAATTGCATTTAAGCCAAATTATTATTAGAAGAGAAAAACTTATGCTTCTAAGGTGTTGAAAATACTCCTTGGATTATGCAATTTCATTAGCCAGTATGTACATTGTTTTGCTTCCAACAAATAAGAAATGGACCTTAACTTTCTAGTTAGTAATGGACCCGTGGCTAAAACTAGGGAATAAAATGCACGGAACACTTCTCACTTCAATTGGAAGTTCAGATATCCAGCCAAAGTGAAGACAAAAATTGGTCTTTTTTTCCCTGTCAATTATAATTTTGATTGATCTGATATACAAAATTTTCGCATTTATTCACTTAAATTTAATATTTAATTTTATTCGTAATATATAAATTGAATTAAATTATATCAATGTTAATAACTTTTGTGAAATTATTGAATGAAAACCATATTTGACACATAAAATGTATTAGATTTTCGTATTGACAATAACAAAAACGGAAATTCGTATGTTTTATGATGCTAATGGCCAAATTGTAGATATTTTTGTTAGGGTTGGAATTCAGCCGAACCAAGTCAAATATTAATTTAGAATGTGTTTAAAAATACTGATTTAGTATTTAACCGAATAGATTTAGATTTAATATTATATTTTATTTATTTAATCTGTTCACACTAAATATTAAATTCAGTAGAAATTTACTTACAGTATGTTTGAAAACACTAATTCAGCGCTTAATTCAATCGAATTTTACTTATAATTAGATTCCATTTATTTAATTTATTAGAACTATATTTGATTTAGTCAAAATTTGCTTAATCCATTCAGTAATAATTATCTAATTGAATACATTTAGCAGCTAGTTTTCTGTTAGTGAGATTTTATTGGACAAAGATATCGAATATTATCTTTATTTTTTTTATAATAATTAGATATATCACCATTTAAGAATTTTGGGTATAAACTTTTTAAAATCATAATGATAATAAGGTTAATGTTGAAATTATACCAAATTTTAATATTTTGTGATAAAAATTTTAAACCATCAACTAAATTTAATTCTTAAAATATGAAATTACTCAAATAACAAATAAATTTAAAACTTAAATTAATGCTTAATAATTGAAAATATGATATATAAAAATTTTAAAATTATTATTCAGGATAATATCAAAAATATATAAAATTTTCTTTACTAAAAAAATACAAAAATTTTAATATTTTTGAATTAAATTATCACATTAATAATTAAATTCAAAACTTAAATAAAATTATCCAAATATTATTAATTTAATACATAATTTTTTTTGGTACATGATGAAAGCTTGGACTGGGATCTTCTAAAGTACTTTTTGCACTTTAGAGGCATCACAGCCATTGATTTGAAATCAATGGTAAATAATTTTTTAAATAGAAAAAATCATGAGCTATTGATTTGAAAATTAATGGCTGTAATGTCTCATTTTTCTCTCTAAAGTGAAACAGACACTTTAGAAGATCCCAGTCCATGAAAGCCTATATTAGGTTATAACTAAAACTCAATGCTAAAAACTTAGTACTTAATTTCAACGTTGAATATTTCAATGTTATTAAACATATCTTAAAACAGGGATGGACAAAAATCTACAATAGCTTAAGCTCGAATTATAATAAAAAAACTTAACTGAAGTTTGACTTGGCTGGAAATAATAAAGCTTCAATAATAAACTTGGCTTGCTTGATAATGATTAAAAAAATCTTGTTGAGCTAAAGATGAATTCCTTGCTTGAATTGAATTCGATTTATCAGTAAATTAGTGATTTTAATATAAAATCTAATTTTTCAATAAAAATATAAACTTCAAATATAAACTACTTAAAAACTATATTGAAATTATATCAATATTTATGAACTAATTAAAAATAAAGTTATAACCTTATCAATACTAATATTTAAAGAAAAATATGATAAACTATCAACATATTCTAAATAGATATCTAATTTTCTTTTAATGGCAAGAACGGTTAAATTAATATACACACATATGTGAAATACTAAGATTGAACTTAGGATGCAAAAATGAATAAAACCTGCAAACAACATTATATATCACTTCAATCATAAATTCTTAATATTTAAATATATATATATACACACATATGAATGGATTGCTTACGTGGTAAATGAATCGGGTAAATACAGATTGTACTCGACTTGAATTGTTGAAAAAGCTAAATTTTTTATTCAAATTTGAAAATAAATGAATTATGAATCAAGCCAAATTCAACCATTTTCGAATTGAGCAAGCAAACAATATGACTCAAGTGCCACCCATGATTTTTTTGTCATAGGTAGGTCATATATTTTGCAGTTTCCTATTGTGACAAAGTAAATGTTATCAATTTTTTCTTCCGGTAACTTTTAGTTTATTGTCCTATCAATGTTCTATATATTATTTATATTAATTAGGTTTTTTTAGCTTCGATTTAACAGAGGTTAGCCATTTAGATCTAATTTATTGCAATTTATATTTTAGAAAAATCTAAATAAAATATTATATTTAAAAAAGTAAAATGTGATCACTTTACATATTAAAAGGATAAAAATTATCATTTAATATATTTTTATAGCAGAATTGGTAAATTATTTAACACACAACGCCTATATTTAAACTCAGATACTGAAAGATAAAAAGTTCCAAAACATCGCAAGTGAAAATACCCGCAAATGGCCATATTTGTTAATATTCTTCCCTTCTAGTATTAAAATCTTAAGACACATGAAAAGGGGGAAAATAGTAGAGAAATCATGTAAATATATTCTCATTAAAAGATGGTAAATTGGCGATCCGTTGTAGAACTAATGGCATATCTTCTATCAAAGTACAGATTTTGATTAGGAAACTTGTCCAGCCCACTTGAATCCCCGTAAAAGCCAGAAGTGGTGGACCACCGACCACTCAGGCAGAGCAATGCCCCCCGTTACGCCCCACAAAATCTAAATTAAACAAAATTAATTTGTCATTTAGCCAACTAAAATCAAAATTAATTGTAAATGTAAATTGTAAGTTAAATAAATATATGATATATGACAGACATATGAAGTTTGGGATCAGACTGACGTGCAGAAAAAATATAATTCAGCAGAGCTGGCGCCACTGGTATTGTTTGAATCTTTGGCATCATTTCCCAAACTTCACAGTAGACAACAAATCAATGATATAAAAAACCTTTGCGAAAAAAATTAGGAGCAGCAGACAGTGTAGATAAGCTCAAGGAGATACAGATACAGATCTTTAAAGATGAGAAAAAGGAACTTTTTAATCTTTTTTTACTATTAAATAAAAAGAGAGACGGAAGAGAAGCAAAAATTAGAGATTCCATATCTTTTGGGTCAGAAAATAACAAACAGCAGCAGCAGCTAGAGAAGCTCAACTAACAAAGTTAGAACAAATCATGGAGAACCTCAACATCCAAAATCGAAAGCCCACCCAGATATTTACATCATGAAGCCTAAAACTTGTTAAAAACGAGAGGAAATCCATCCCCATCAACAATCTCCTGCAATATTTTCATTCAAGATGAAAAACATGAACAGAAATTTGTAGTTGAAAAGGAAGAAGAAGAAAAACGGTCTAAGTGTTAAACGCTGTTATGATGTTTCCCTGAAGTTAATTCCGATCACAACGGTGCCTGCCGTTGCTGTGAGATTGGTGGTGGCTTCTGCCGCTTCCTCCATTACCAGCACCATCTTTCTTTTGTGGGGAGGAGAAGAGTTGTCCGAACCCGAAAACCGAACCCGTTTTTGACGACCCTCTTAGTGAACAAACCGGGACATTGAGAACTGGAGTCACTCTAACATTGGCCGAGTAGGACCGTTCCATTCCTCTGTGCTTGAATCTAGGTCCACCATTGAAGCTGCAGGGACTGCTCGAGCTTCGTTCTAAACTTTGAAACACTATTTTCCCAGAAGAGTTCATCCTGGGGCTATCCACCGAAACTCCTCTGCTTCCAATCCCACCGGCTTCCCCAGGAGCTCTGCGGATTGGACTACGTCCGAGCCGCGTACCGGCTGGATGATCCATCGATGATATTTGATTGTTGTTGTCGAACGAACCAGTTCTCGGCTTCACCAATCTAATTCTCGAGTGAGATGGATTTGGGTTGCGGTAAATGGAAATCGGGTTTGGGTTGGGTTTATCCGAATCCAGAGAGAGCCTAGGGAGATCTTCGTGTTCGTGACCAGAGGGTGAAGAAGAAAGTGAGAGACGAGATGATATCGAAACTGATTCACAGTCCAAATCCTTCAACAATGGCAGACTCAACGAAGCGTCAGAAGATGAAGACGATGAAGATTTTGAGTTCCTGTGAAGAAAAAGCTTCAAGGATTTGTTGGTAGTGTTAGAAGCCGACGTCGTTTTGTGAGCATCTGAACTCTTCCCATTCGTGCTCTGATACAACTTCTTCAGCCCTAATAGCTCCCTCCAGCGACTGGAACACCTCGGTGCCTTCGGGGAGAACAAGTACGGGTCGTTCATGGAGATATCAGTGCTCCGGCTAGCCTTCGCCGTTTCAGGCGACCTAATGTCCGGCGAGTTCGGCCCGTTGATGGAATGTTTCACTGAAGAGAGTTGAAGCGGGACGAGCTTTCCGTCGGAGAAAAGCTCATCAGCTGGAAGCATGGTGACCGGTTCTTTAAGGTGGAACTCGAAATCTCCGGTGGAGGGTTCTGGATCTGGTTTATCCAGTGGACCGGAAGGTTTTCCCCCGGCATGCGGTTTGGTTCCAGAAAGCTTAGATGGGTCATCGTCGCGGCTGAATGAGATGCGAGGACTGAGCCAGCCGTAGGAGGGGTACGTGGGCGGCGCGCAGTCAAGGAAGTTTTCCGGCGACATGGCAATGTTGTTGACGCAAGCGGAAGCCATTGGCGCGGATCATGTACTAACTGGCGTAGGGAGTGTGAGGGGTTTATGAAGTGGAAGAGAGAGAGAGTAATGGTAGCTACAGCTAGGGTTTGTTTGCAAGTGCAGTCTACTGTTAGGTGTTGGTGTTGTCCGGCATCGCCGTGCCATGGCAGGAAACAAACAAAGTACATATATAATAGTTGTGGAGCTACTGGGAAACTAGGGCGGCCGGGCTTCTCTCTCCTTTGATTTTGTTTTCTTTTTCATTAGAGTGTTTTTCGAAGGAAAAATAAAAGGAGAAAACGCAGTTTGCTCTTTTGAGTGATAAATACATAAATTTTAAATTTTTATGTTACACTTCCCTGAAAGGTGAAACTGTCAACTTTGAAATAAGTTTAACCAAGATGCTTTCATTTTTACTGGGCCAAGCCACCTTTAACCCAGACAAAGAAAAAAACTCAAACTTGACAATGAAACTCTCCAAGAAAATTGAAGAGATTTTGAAAGATTAAGATTCAAATTGTCGCTAAAATTTGGGGTAAAATTTTTTGATTTGATTAAATTTTATTAGCATCATCTTCAATTTTTCATTTTGTCTGAAGTTTTAATTTTTAAAGAATAGTATTTATTGGATTTCCAATTAGTACGAAACACTTCCGAATTTTTTACAATTGAAAACATAATATGATCATTATGTTGATGCAACTTGCTATGTGATAATTTTGGCACGGTTACAGACTGAATGCTACGGAAAATGAAAATTTTAGGGTATAGAGAAGATTAAAGATGTTATAAAATTTTAATAGCAATTGTATACCCTATCATTTCAAATCCTCTTTCGATTTTTTTTTTTTTTGCGAGAATTTCATCATTTGAGTTTTTCTTTGACTCAAGGTGGATTGATGTAGTTTAAAAAGAAAAAAAGAGTTAACTTAGGCCCCCGTTAAATTTAGCTGGAAACTAATAATTTTGTTTTTTTTTTTTGAAAATTTAAGGAATAAAGTATAAAATTTAAAATTTTATGTACTATTTGTGTCATTAAATTAAAGTTCACGGGATAAATTATATTTCCCTAAAAAAAAATTAATAATAATAGTCTAGGTAGTGGGAACTTGATACCTTAAATAAGGTTTTGAATTCAAGTTTTATAAATAAAAAAATTATCACTAAAAAAGTTAAGTCCAACTTAACTTGATTCTAATTAATCGGCCCAATGCAACTACTAAATATTGAGAGTTCTCACAAAAAAAAAAAAAACTTCTCCAAAGAAAATATGCATGTATTTGTTTTAGCAAAAAATATTTTTATAGAAATATAGTTGTAAAATATTAAAATAATAAAAAAATCATTTATATGTTAAAATTAAAATGTAAAAAGTTTGATATTTATTTTTCTTTATTATCATTATTATATGTATTATTTTTTAATTTAAAAAATTAAAAATATATAACATTCATTTATTTATATAAAAATAAATTTTTTTATCTAAAATATCTTCCAAAAATTAAACGCAAACAAAGTTTGAATTTCATACTTCAATTTGCGCGAACCCATTGCCTAATTGATGGAATATATGACATGAATCGCTTTTCAGCGGTGTAAATATGTATTACAAAATTAATTACTAATGCTTAATTAGCTTTATGTGAAATTTATTATTATTTTAAAATTAATTAAATTATAATAATTGATTTAACGGATTAAATTTAAACCGTTAAAAGTAGTTACCGTGAATTTTCTCATGGGTGATACACTTTTTTATTTTTGAGAATTAATTTCAAGAGTAAAACAAGCTTTTTTCTCTTATATTATTTTAATTTGCTTTGATGGAATGGAACGAAAAAAGAAATAAAAATAAACATTTCATAATGTAGAAATAGGTACTGCATTTCATTTTTATGTTATACTTCAAAAATAATGTAAAATTAGAAAGGAAAAAAAAGTAATTAATAATAATATTTTTGAAAATGAGTATGGAAACCCAATCTTATCTTAAATAAGCCAAACTTATTTCAAGTATTACTTGTGATCTATTTATTGGTTAATATTGACTTGTGTGAAAAAAATATGAAGGATGTGATCCAATTTATTGACCTATTGAAATTTAATTATTGAAATCAAGATAAATCACTGATGAGCATATAAACTTAAATATAATAGGTCATAAACAAACTTTTTAGTAAAAAAGTATAACAATAAATTTCTTAAATAAATAATATATCAAATGAAATCTCACCTCATTTTTGCCAAATGCCAAATAATTTTTTAATAATTCAGCGAATAAATTATAATTATATTTATTAAACTTAAAATGGTAAAGGATAAAGTAATAAAAATTTATCACTTTCGTAAATTCTAAAAATTTAAGTGAATTAATAATTGAGTTGAAGAAAGAGAAGATACAAAGATAAAAGAGTCACAATAATAATATAATTATGTTAATTAATTGAGGATGATAATAAATTAGAGCAACATATTATCTTATAACAAAAAGAGAGCATTGTATTAATTAAATAGATCAGTCTAATAACAAGTTAAACTTAAAATTAAATAAATTATATTAACTTGGAATTGATTTATTTAATTAAATAAATAAGTTAAGTCAAGTTTTTAATGAATCAAACCATAAATTACTTATGAAAAATTTAATTCATTATCATAAAAATTATAAATATATTTTTAATTCGATAACCTAAATTAAAATTTTATTCTACAATTTAATATAATAAAAATATATGACATAACTAGTAATAAAAATTATTATATTTTATATTTTATTATCAAAATTATTATTATAGTAAAAGCATAATTTTGATTAATCAATTTTATGTTATATTAGATGATTTTCTATATATAATGCACAAATATTATATTTTAAGTTCTATTATTAAAACTAAAATCATCAAAATATAATAATAGTGAAAATATTTACAATTTGATATTAATGTATTATTTATTACTATAAAAATAGGAATGAAATATATAAAAAATGTAAGAGAGAAACGCATAAATATTAAGGTCATTCTACAAAGAATGAAATGTCTATTCTATCATTTTTTGAGAGTCGTATAGATGGTACAAGTTATATGAAAAATATAATTTTTTAGGAAGTTATAAAGAATGAAATATTTTTTTCTGTCATTTTTAGAGTGGGTTAGTTGAAAGAAATTATATAGAAAATAAAACTTTTCAAGAAGTATGATATTTTTGAATTATTTAATTAGCTATTGTTTATAAAAGAAAGGAAGTGAGATTTCCCAAGAAGTCCTAGGAATCATTTTGTTCTCATAGAAAATAACTTTCTTTGGAAAATTAAACTTTTTAGAAAATAAATTTTAATGTAAATTTTTTAAAACATACCCAAAATTATTTGATTAATATATAGGAAGTCATACTTTATAAAAAATAATTTCTTATATTTTATTTGATTCATTTTTTAATATCATAAAAAATGTTAATAAAATGATTATTATATTTCAATATTATTATAATATAAAATAATAAATTTTAATTATTATTAATTAAATTTAATGAGGATAATTTTATTATTTTATCTATAAATAGCATCAGAAATAGAACTTACCTGAAGGATAAATATGTAAACAACTTTTCATAATTTGTGAAATGTATGACTTTTTAAATAGTTTTATTTTCTCTAATTTATAAGATAATAATTAATTAAATAACTTATCTATATTTTACTTTCCAAAAAATAGAACTTCCTACACTTAACGATATCTTAATTTCTATAAAATATAGATTGTATCTTTCTCACTCTCCTTGTAAGATCTTTATGTCTATTATAGATACAAATATAAAATCACCGTTTTTATTTTAATCTAATACCAACCTCCCCCTTTTTTCTAATTACTAAAGTACAGGGAAAATTACAACTTTATTATGCTGATAGGTGAGCCAACCTAAAATGATATTTAAATACGCAAAGTTAAATCTAATTATGTTACTTTATTTAAAAAGGGGGTAAGGTTAGGCAAGAAGTTTTGAAAAAGAAATCGTTGATGATTGGATGAAGATCTTCTTAGATGTTAGATATATTTTAAAAAGTAAAATGAGTATTATATTTCTTGATAAAAAATTAAGAAATTATGTAATTATAAATTTAATTTTTAAATTTATTTTTATTTATGAAAATTTTAACGTTATTTTAACATTAATGATTATCCTTTAGTATTTTACTTTTTAAAGTACGACTAATACTTGAAAGATCCCCATCTGAGAGGAATGATCATCGAGACCATGCACATAAATAAAAATAGAAAAAGTCAATAAAAGTCGATGAATACTCTAAGGGGTCGTTTGGTTCATGCAGGAAGTAACTTCCCATGGGAAGTTGAATTTCTTAGGAAGTTATTTACTGTGTACACTTCCTAGGAAATCCTTAAATGTTGTTTGGTTGACATAAAGGAAGTCACATATCCCAAGAAATAAATTCCTATGTTTTGTTTGGTTCAACTTTGAATTTCCTAGGAAATAACAATGAAATGACTACAATATCCTCAATAATAACTTAATATATATTAATAGATATTAATTGATTTTAAAGAGGTGATAGTGCCATATTTTTTTTAAAATAAGTTTCAATTTTATGATTTATGAATATTATATACTGAAATTATTTTTTTTTAACTGTGTGAATGCGGTGATAAATTAAAAATTTTTAAAAGTCATAAATTCTTTATTAGTTAACCAATGTTTGCATGACCACTTATTTTCAATCTTTTTCAATTGCTCTTTCAACAGAAAATAAGAAAATGTGGGTTTGACGAAGTTTACTTGGTTAAAAACGTATAAATTGAGTTCAAAACTTTGAATGATCATAACTTTGTGCTCGATTGTCTGTTTTAAGTGAATTTTTTTTTGATTTCATGTAACTTTTCGAGATCTACGTGCACCATAGGTGTTTTGCCCACTTTGATTTGGCAAAAAAGGCCCTTTTTAATGATTTTTTTAATTTTCTTTAATTTTTTGTTATTTTTTTTAACTTTGATTTTATTTTTATCAATTTAAATTCATTCGAATTTTATATTAAAATTTTTCTTCTTAACTCTTTTGGTATCTAGTAGTGTTATAATAATTTTTTTAACAAATAAAATTACTAAAAAATAATTTATTACTATTTGTAAATTAAATAGTAATATGTTGCTATTTCGTTCCAAGACAGTAACATGTTACTGTTTCGTTCGAAAACAGTAACACCAATTAAAAATCTCAAATAAATGAATAAATCATGTCTAATTAACAACCAAACAGCCAAATAATAGCATGTTGCTGTTTCGTTCCAAGACAGTAACATGTTACTGTTTCGTTCGAAAAGAGTAACACCAATTAAAAACCTCAAATAAATGAATAAATCATGTCTAATTAACAACCAAACTGCCAAATAATAGCATGTTGCTGTTTCGTTCCAAGACAGTAACATGTTACTGTTTCGTTCGAAAACAGTAACACCCACTAAAAACCTCAAATAAATGAATAAATCATGTCTAATTAACAACCAAACAGCCAAATAATAGCATGTTGCTGTTTCGTTCCAAGACAGTAACATGTTACTGTTTCGTTCGAAAACAGTAACACCAATTAAAAACCTCAAATAAATGAATAAATCATGTCTAATTAACAACCAAACAGCCAAATAATAGCATGTTGCTGTTTCGTTCCAAGACAGTAACATGTTACTGTTTCGTTCGAAAACAGTAACACCAATTAAAAACCTCAAATAAATGAATAAATCATGTCTAATTAACAACCAAACTGCCAAATAATAGCATGTTGCTGTTTCGTTTCAAGACAGTAACATGTTACTGTTTCGTTCGAAAACAGTAACACCAATTAAAAATCTCAAATAAATGAATAAATCATGTCTAATTAACAACCAAACAGCCAAATAATAGCATGTTGCTGTTTCGTTCCAAGACAGTAACATGTTACTGTTTCGTTCGAAAACAGTAACACCAATTAAAAATCTCAAATAAATGAATAAATCATGTCTAATTAACAACCAAACTGTCAAATAATAGCCTGTTGCTGTTTCGTTCCAAGACAGTAACATGTTACTGTTTCGTTCGAAAACAGTAACACCCACTAAAAACCTCAAATAAATGAATAAATCATGTCTAATTAACAACCAAACTGCCAAATAATAGCATGTTGCTGTTTCGTTCCAAGACAGTAACATGTTACTGTTTCGTTCGAAAACAGTAACACCAATTAAAAATCTCAAACAAATGAATAAATCATGTTTAATTAACAACCAAACAGCCAAATAATAGCATGTTGCTGTTTCGTTCCAAGACAGTAACATGTTACTGTTTCGTTCGAAAACAGTAACACCAATTAAAAACCTCAAATAAATGAATAAATCATGTCTAATTAACAACCAAACTGCCAAATAATAGCATGTTGCTGTTTCGTTCCAAGACAGTAACATGTTACTGTTTCGTTCGAAAACAGTAACACCAATTAAAAATCTCAAATAAATGAATAAATCATGTCTAATTAACAACCAAACAGCCAAATAATAGCATGTTGCTGTTTCGTTCCAAGACAGTAACATGTTACTGTTTCGTTCGAAAACAGTAACACCAATTAAAACCTCAAATAAATGAATAAATCATGTCTAATTAACAACCAAACTGCCAAATAATAGCATGTTGCTGTTTCGTTCCAAGACAGTAACATGTTACTGTTTCGTTCGAAAACAGTAACACCCACTAAAAACCTCAAATAAATGAATAAATCATGTCTAATTAACAACCAAACTGCCAAATAATAGCATGTTACTGTTTCGTTCCAAGACAGTAACATGTTACTGTTTCGTTCGAAAACAGTAACACCAATTAAAAACCTCAAATAAATGAATAAATCATGTCTAATTAACAACCAAACTGCCAAATAATAGCATGTTGCTGTTTCGTTCCAAGACAGTAACTTGTTACTGTTTCGTTCGAAAACAGTAACACCAATTAAAAACCTCAAATAAATGAATAAATCATGTCTAATTAACAACCAAACTGCCAAATAATAGCATGTTGCTGTTTCGTTCCAAGACAGTAACATGTTACTGTTTCGTTCGAAAACAGTAACACCAACTAAAAATCTCAAATAAATGAATAAATCATGTCTAATTAACAACTAAACTGCCAAATAATAGCATGTTGCTGTTTCGTTCCAAGACAGTAACATGTTACTGTTTCGTTCGAAAACAGTAACACCAATTAAAAATCTCAAATAAATGAATAAATCATGTCTAATTAACAACCAAACTGCCAAATAATAGCATGTTGCTGTTTCGTTCCAAGACAGTAACATGTTACTGTTTCGTTCGAAAACAGTAACACCAACTAAAAACCTCAAATAAATGAATAAATTATGTCTAATTAACAACCAAACTGCCAAATAATAGCATGTTGCTGTTTCGTTTCAAGACAGTAACATGTTACTGTTTCGTTCGAAAACAGTAACACCAACTAAAAATCTCAAATAAATGAATAAATCATGTCTAATTAATAACCAAACTGCCAAATAATAGCATGTTGCTGTTTCGTTCCAAGACAGTAACACCAACTAAAAATCTCAAATAAATGAATAAATCATGTCTAATTAATAATCAAATTGCTAAATAATAGTGTGTTACTATTTTTTCTCTAGACAGTAATATGTTACTGTTACGTTCCAAGACAGTAACATCAATTAAAAATCTTAAATAAATAGATAATAGCATATTACTATTTTTTCTCTAGACAGTAACATATTACTGTTACGTTCCAAGACAGTAACATCAATTGAAAACTTCAAATAAATAGATAAATTAAGTTTAATTAAAAATTAAATTATCAAATAATAACATATTACTATTTGTTCTCTAAAAAGTAACTAATTAAAAAAATTTTAATTCTAATTGATGTGTGTGTGTGTGTGTGTGTGTGTGTGTATTTAATTTGAATTATAGGGCTTGAAATTTAATATTAAAAAATATTTATAAAATTTAAAGAAAATTTTATTTTAATATTCAAATAATTTCAATCAACAAATATAATATATAATTATATAATGCAATTAATATAATATATACTAAAATTTTAATTTATTCAAAATATTTATATAATCAAATTAAATATATCATATTATATTTATATTATTTAATAATTATAATCTAACTTTCAAATAATAGCAATAGATAAAATAAAAAAGAAGTAAAAGAAAATTATGCAATAAAATAAATAAAAAAATAAAATAATAAGTGGGTTATAAAATAACGTAGGAATTAAATAAAAATATGCTGTTAATTAATTTATTTAAATTAAATATTTAAATTTTTTTATAAAATAATAATAATAAAATATGTCATGTAATATATATATAAGCAAACTGTAAAATAACGGTAACACTAATTAAAATGGACATTCACAAAGTAAAATTTGATAATCAATTAAAAGGGTAAAATTGGTATTAATTAATTTTAGTAAGGATATTTTTGTCTATGAATTAGTTAAACATACAGGAAATAGAACTTACCTAGGGGGGAGTGGGTAAGTGATTTCCCGTGTTTTATGGGAAACACAAGTTCCCAGGAAGATTTATTTCCTCTCATTTGTGCAAACCAAACAACTTTACTGTAGTTTATATCCTGGGAAATACAATTTCCTATGTTTTTGCTGCAAACCAAACGACCCCTAATATTTCGGTGACAATTGAGTAATATCTTGAGAAATTTTTATCAAGTTGGGCTGTAATTATTTTTTGAAAGATATTTTTTTATAAAATTTTTTACCTTTATATATAAATTATGAAGTATAATATATTTTTTATAATTTGTAATTAATAAATATGATACTTAGAAATATAATGATAGAGAAAAATATTTTTTTTAAAAAAAGGAGGTTAATTTTTATTAAATACATTATATTTAATATTAAATATATTAATTATTTTTATTATACCAATAATTTTTAATTATATTCTTGTGAAAGATATTTTTTATGGAAAGAAACTGAGTGTACAAATATGCAAGAATGTAAGCCTATATTTGAACTTATCACATGTCAAATATAAAAGAGATCAGTAAGGTTTTAATTTAGCGTCCACTTTTATGAAAATCATTCAAACGAATATGTCCAGAAGCAGAAAATTTCAAAATTTTCCTTGTTTAATTTGAAGAAAGATGTGTAGAAAAAAAAATTAAAAGAGAGAATGTCTAGCTATTATTTGTTGTTAGCTTTGAAATTTTAACTTTTCTCCTTTTTATTTTCAGTTCTGCACTTAAAATTCTTACTTAATTTGTAAAAAAAATTGTAAAGTAATGAGTTTAACATCACAACATTACGTTATGTTTTTACCATTTGAAAAGAGAAAATTATTCTAACCTCTCATCTGATTTTTAAAATTTATACAAACCTTCCCTCTATTTTGAAAATAAATAAATAAAAATACACAGATCTCCCTCAAAGTTTTAAAAATTTACACAAACCTCCCCTCCAATTTTGAAAATAGAAGGGAGGTTTGTGTAAGTTTTTAAAACTTTGAGGGAGGTCTGTGTATTTTTATTTATTTATTTATTTTGAAAACAGATGAGATGTTTGTATAGGTTTTGAAAATAGGGGGGAGGTCTGTGTAAATTTTCAATACTTCATGGGAGGTCAGAGTATTTTTCTCATTTGAAAACGTTCAATGTTACGTGATGTTTAATAGTTTATAATGTATGAAATATTTTACATGATATTTATATACTTACATATATTTTACATAATTAACATAAAATTTAATATATATATATATAATATATAAATAATTTTAGTCTTTTATATATAAATCATTACGTTGATTTAAATTTTTATGAAAAATAAAAAATCACATGCTCAAAAAATGATGCAAAGAGATTACGAACAATTAAAATTTACTAATATTCCTAATTTTTTTATAAAATTTAGAGTTAAATCAAATAAAATATAAGAAGTTAATTCTTAAAAAGTATTAATTCTTTAATATTATCAAAATACTCTAAAACATTTTTTGAGAAGTTCATAAGGAAATTCACTAACTTTCCATGAAAATTTATTTCCTACATGCACTAAATAATTTCTTATTAGAAAATTCAAATTAGTCGGAAATCCAATGTTACTTATCAAATACTAGATAGGTTAATACCAAAAAAAGAAAGAAAATTCCATCATTTGGGAAATTTTTCTGATCTCTCATTAGTACTAAAATTTTAGTAGTACTCCTACACAATTTTTGTTAAGTGTACTTTTCTGTAACTTAATAATTTGATTTCTTACCAAAAACAATTAATTTTTTTGCTAGATTATATTGGTAAATTGAAAAATAATATACTTGACAAAAATTGTATAAAGTAATACTAAATTTTTAGTACTAATATAACACTAAAATTTTTTCCTATTATGAAAATAAAACAAGGATAATTGAAAATTAGAGGAAGAAACTAAAAGAAGAATTTCTCTTATTTCTAAATGTAAAATCTTTCATATAACATTTGTATATATAGGCTCAAGGCGCTATTGATAAATATCGTTAATTGATATTTATTACTAATTAATTACTGATTAAAGATTGAGTAGATTTCAATTACAATATTTAATAGATGAATCAAATATATTTTATAAACACTTTCATAAGTAATATTTATATTATTTCCCCTTAATTGTTCATTTTATAAAGAATATGTCTCAATAAAACTTCTACTAGGAAAAAAAATCTCAATAAAGGAAAAAGAATATATTATTCTTTTAAAAAATAATTTACCACATTAAAAATCTTATCAAAAACACCTAATAGGAACAAATCATGATCAAGAAAAAAGGAAAACAATATGAACTTAACTCACGTTTTTTGAGAATATTATTGAAAATCTTTAAGTTAGTGCATCTATTAATAATTCAATCAAAGACCACTTGAACTAATTTGTTATCACGATTAACTATCATAATCCTTTTATAAGTATAAGAAAAAGTCATCTCATTTAATACATTATATTTTCAATTGAGCTTTTGCATGCAATATCATCTTCATATGGATTTGTTAAAAAAAAATTTCTTGAAATTCACAACACATACAATCAAGCAAGATATAGATACATTATTATATGTGAAATAAATAAATAGTAGTATGAAGTCAAACTTTGTGTGGATTTAAATCTTGCATTGGCTATGACTCAAAACTTATACAAATAAAATAATTTTATATGAATTGTTCTAAAAAGATACTAAAAATATATGTTTAGTTTTATTTCAATATCTTTTAATTAGAAAAGAATTATATTTTGCTAGTAGATTTACTAAAAACTATATCAAAACATATATTTTTGGCAAACTACATTAGTACATTAATTGCACTAAGATATGACACTTCAAGATTAGAAAATTTCTCATTATTCTTTGGAGTTAAAAATGGATAACAAGTGATTAAATAATTATTGGGAAATCCAATGAATATAATTTATTCATATAAAAATATTTTAGAATATTTTCATTTTGATTAATGAACAAATGATTTATCATTTAAATGCTTAATTTGTAGGTCAAGGTAAAACTCAAATTTTCAAGCTCTTTTATCTTAAACTCCATTTTTTTTTTCAAATTCTCTGCTTCCTTTGAAAGTTCTTTGTGAATTCCAATTATATTCCAATTACTAATATATGTAATAACTCACTTTTAGATAATAATGCAAGGGATTTTATATACTAGACAATTGTAACACATTCATCTTAATTACTTTAATTCATACAAAGATCTTTATAATTTAATTGAATATATTTTTCAAGAATTCAAATTGCATGCTTCAAGCATTTAAAATCTTTTAAGGATTATAATATCATTATCAATTGTTAAGCATGAAATAGGATATAATTAAATTTATCAAATGCATATCAAATTTTTTTTATATACAAAGATTGTATCCACCACATACAAACAAATATTTCTTATAATCAATGACAATTTTTATAAAAGCTACTGTGCTACAATTCATGCTTTATATTACAACTTCAATTTTCTCATTTTTTTAGCATAACTATGCATTTATACCTTATTAACTTCACATCTTTTAGGTGTTTCATTGACTTAACACCTTCTAAGTATTTATTTACTTTGCAAATAAATTTAAAATTTGCATTTGTATCAAAATTGCATCTTTTCTATGTTCTTTTGGCTAATATATATCATTATTCTATAAATTTAAAATGCTCACTAATTATTGTCTTTCATAATTTTAAGTGCTATATTATGTATAATAATAAACATTGATGAATACCATTTTCCTTTTAGTTCCATCTCTTTTATTAGAGACATAATTAATTAGGGTCTTTTTATTTTCATAAATTTCAAACACCTAAATTTTTTCTAAAAGTTTTTTATTAATTAAGTCTCAAATCTCATCAAAAGTATTTAATTCCTCAATGAGATCATTTGTTCCTATTTTATTTTGAAGTTATTTCTGTTAGAACTAATAGGTATATAATACTTCAAACATGTACTAAACTTAATTATTTTTGATAAATAGATTGTCATGCTTGACCATCATTCTAAATTGAAGCATTTACAACTAACATATAATATTTATATTTTCTTTTTTAATGAGTAATATATTTGATAATTTTGCTATACCTTATAAATCAATCATCTTATAAATTTCTGCTTTAGATCACTTTGTGTAAGGATCAAGATGATTGAATATCAAATTGCCTCTATAGCTGTATATTTTCTCTTATTGCTTTTGTAAATATAATTTCACAAATGATCTTACATTTTCTACCACTTCTCTTGGTCACTTTATGTACATTGTGGTGAACTAAAATTATATTGCGCATTTTAAAATTTTTTATATATAAAATTTTTTAGCCTTTGACCAAAACTAATTATAAAGAGAAATTATAACTTTTTAACTAAATGCATATAAGTGCTGCAACATATAAAGTTGCATGTACTTCAAGATGATATGAAGTCTTATTTTCTTAAACAAAGATATAGCTAATAATTTGGAATAATAAAAATATTGTAGCTGAATAATTTTACATATAAACATAGTATAAGATATTCAACAATTATTCTAATTAACATGTAATAATTAATAAAGAATTTAAATATAAATTCATTAGCATTATTAATTATTAATGTAATAAGAATTTAAATATAAAATGTAATAATTATATCATAAAAATCAAAGTTGAATTAAATATGTTATATCATAAAAATTGAAATTTAAGGCTTTATTAATTATTAACAAAATTTACCTTAACATCTTTTTCTTTTTATTTTCCTTTTAAGTGGGCTTGATAAAATTCCATAAAATATTTGAACATATGATAGTTAAAGCCAATGAAGTTGTATTAAAACCTCTAAAGATGAATTGACAAAAAAATAGCTATGTTGCTATTACTCTTTTCTCTTTTTCCAATAATCGTCATTCCTAAAGCCAAACTTAATGAAGGAGAAAATTAACATAGATGCAATAAAAAAAAATGCATCACATATAAATGGAAGATGCAAAGATGTAGTTAACAATGTCTAAATTTGCTTAATATAATGATATTATGTACATAATTACTATCCACTAATTTGACGAAAACTCATTATTATTGTATTAACATAGAAAGATTATGTAAAAAGAAAAATATCTTGCAAAATTGGGTATTATGCAAAGGAAGACCTGGAAATTAGTAACCTAAGAAATTATCAACAAATTTGAATGTTTTGAAAATTGAGAATGGTGAGCATTCTTCTATTGATAGAGACTAAGCTGGTTGATATAACAATTGAGGATGGTGAAGTTATGGCATTATTTGTTTCCTAACTCCCTTGCACCTTCAAATGGATTGCTTGAATAAAAGCAACAAAAAAAATTAAGATAAGGTAATAGTGAGGTATAAAAATAAGACTTAATCATAAAACATGCATAAAGCTTCTATTAAAGGAAGCAAGGTGTAGAATTCAAGATTGACAAAATTAACAACTTCATTCTTGAAATTAAGGCATTGGCAAAATAATCACTAAATTATACAAAGTTGAAACTTTATCCTTAAATAATGACTTGTACCTACAATCTTATCCCTCTTACAGATCCGTACAAATAATTTCACCCTTAAATTACTGTATTAAGGGAAAAATTGGAATTTTATATAATTTAGGAATAATTTTACTAGCACTTCAAAATTTCAAAGATGAAATTGTTAATTTTGTCATTCAAGATAAAAAAGACACAATTATAAGGCAAAAATTTTAAGTTATAATGCAATCACAAGATTTACATAGCATAAAGAATTCCTAAAATCATCAAACATAAATTAACTAGATATTTGGATCTTGTTTTTCACCATTACACCAAAGTAATTCATTTAAAAACTAAATGCTCAAATAATTGAGGTTCTACTAATAATGTATTATGAAAATAAAACAAGAATAGTAGAAAATTAGAGGAAAAGTATAGAACAAAAGGAGTTTCTTATATTTTTAAATGTTTATAATTCTTCATATAACATCAGTATATATAGGTACAAGGCACCATTTATACGAACCACTAATTGATCATTACAATAAAAATATTGAATGAATCTCGTTAGGAGCTTTTGGCTTAAGTGATATATGATACTTATTTATAGCTTTACTTTTCTCCATAAACTAGGTTTGATCCCTCAATCTTACATATGTGCATTAAATAATTTAACCACTCTTATCATCTCCTAAAAAAAAGATCAAGTAAGTTTCAATTGCAATAACTAATATATAAAAGACAATTCTAACATACCCAAACTAAAAGTCTAGGTATTGATACCTTGACTTTGTGGTAAAATAAAAACCATTAGATTTCAATGATATTAAAATGTCTGGTTAAGATTTATGATTAGAATACTTGTTTAATAGGTAAAAAGTTAATGATATGATATTTTTATTTTTAACTATAAATTTTCTTTTAATTTTAGATCCACCCATAATTTAAAATAAGTAATTTGAGTTAATTATTTATATTGATATATAATTACAATATATATATATATATATATATATATATATATATATATATATATATATATATATATATATATATACACCTCTTCACTATATAATAAACTTAATTTAAGTTTATTTATAATACATTGTAATTAAAAACTTTCAAAATTAAAATACTTTAAAAAATTACCACATAATCATTTTAAAAATATAAAATATAGTTAATAGTTAATAAATTAAAAATCCAAACTTTTACTTTATAAAGCTAGTTTTTTATTTCTTCTTCTTCTTTTTTTTAAAGTAATTTCCTCTGCTTATTTCTTACATATTAAACATAATAAAATATTTTAAAATATTTGATTTCATAATAAATTTTAGTATTATTTTCAATAAAAAAAATCTAATATTGATTGATACTTTTTAAAGAAATGATACTTATACATATTATTTTTCTTACACGTATCTAAAATTAAATTTTTTTAAACTTGGATAAAATATGTTAAGTAATTTTTATTTAAAAATTAAAGTGTTATGAATATATTCATAAAAATATAATATGTGTATTTCTTTTTTACTTTTCTCATCTTATAAATTATATTAAATACAAGCTTTTACAATATACATACTATCTCAAATGAAATACTTATTTTATTGATTTAATTTATAATTAATAATAATTTTTATATAAGATAAAATAGAAAATAAATGTGATGAAATTGTTTTTCTATTCATAATGTGTAAAACTATAAAGAAAATAGAGATTAACATTAAGAAAGAAAATACAACTAATAATTTAATGTATCAAGTCCAAAAATGGACTATTTGTATTAGGATCAAAATTATAACAACAAATCACTTATATTTTTTAATTTATAATTTTTAGGTGGAAAATATTTAAACATACATATATAGGTAAGCATGTGTGTATGTAAGTTGGTTCTTTACTAATAATTTCTTAGTATTGTTGGATTTCACATATAAATCTAAATAATTTAAAATAATAAAAATAAAAATATTATAGAATATCATATTAAAAAGAATAATAGCATGATTTCTATTAAAATAATTTGATTAGTTAAAATTAAAAAGATTCTAAAATTAATTAAATAGAATTTTATTGTATTGTATATATGACTATATTTTCTTCAATAAATTTATAACAAATAAAGACTTTATTGTTGAAAAAACAATATTGCCAATGAGATAATTAAAATAAAGTATTTAAAAGTATAGTACATGGCTTTTTTCAGTTTTTTGGAACAATTTTCTTTATTTAATATAGAAGTACCAAGTGTTATATACATTTATTTTAATATAAATAAGTGATCATAAATAGTGAAAAATAATTTTTTATTTCATGAAATGTTTAAATAATGAATAGTAATTTTTAATTAATTTTTTAAATAATTAATTTGTTATTTAATTTAATAAAATAATAATTTTATTTTATACTTTTAAGGTTAAGTGAAAATATAAATTTTAAAAAATATATATGTATGAATTAAAAAGAGAAAGAGAGAACAAATAAACATTTAAAGCAAGAATTTTTAAAATTTTTGTAGATAAAAAAAAGCATTTGACCTAACTTACTTTTTATTTAACTATTAATTTATTAAAAAAATACTTGAGGCTAGAATAAAATTAAAATAACTTTAAGGTCTGATTTAAAAGATTTATTGACAGAGAATTATTAATAACTTATTTAAAAATAAAAAAATTATGTAATATTATTTTTATCATCTGTATTATTTATAATAATTGTAAAAGTTATCCTACATGTGATGAAAAATGTATGGGTTTAGGACTAAATATATGACACATGTACTATATTTAAGGATAAATAAATGTATTATATAATATATTTAAAAGAATATAATAGGATAGAATAATTATTTTTTGGATAATAGAACATATTTAATTTTCTATAATAGAATTATCAAGCTACTTAACAAATATATAATTTTGGGTTGAAATTCAAAATATTAAGAAAAAATTCATAAACATAACACTAACAACATTTATACATTATAATATATTAAGGGTGCTAGTAAATATATAATTTTAACAAAAGATAAATAAGTAGCATTTAAAAGCATCCATGTAACAATTAAGTAATGATTTTTAAAATATATTTTTAGAAATTAGAAAAAAAAAGTATCAAATAGTCAAAATTAACTACTAAAATACCTATAAATATAAAATTATATTATAAAATTAAGCCCTATGCACATTTATTACAAATATTATAATAATATGTGCATAAAATATTTGTAAACTTAAATATGAAGGTATAAATATATTCTAGTTTGATAATCTTAATATTTGTTTAACTAGGGTTAAATTTATAAATTTTAGTAATAAGTTTTTAACTTGTAAGTAGGTTTTGGTAATTTTAATATATATAAAATTATAAATATATATCCACTTGTCAAAATATTATTAGTGTATCAGTCAAGGTATTGATACCCTAAATTTGACTTTGGATACCAAAAAACTGTCCATATATAAATTAAAGATATTTTACTAGCATCCACATAGACAAATATTTATAACATTTCCATCATTTGTTGGAATGATTATTGTCTATAAAATAGGTATTCTCATTTTGCAATGCCAACTTTATAAATTTTTTGTCCATTTTCATTTCTATTCAAGTTTATCAAACCGAAAATGTAACATAAGTTTATTCGATAGAAAATATATTAATGACTTCAATTTAAAATACTAGTGATTAAGTGTTTAATTAAATTTTTGGTTATTTTAAATTTTAACCATTTAGCTTTTATAAATTTTAGTAAAATAAATTACCTATAGATTACCTTTTCCAAATACTTATGGTTTGAATGTAATCTCTTTGAATGTTGTAATCATGTAAATAGTAAGTTATGTATTTGACTTCTTTTGCCCATTAAACTTGATGATATGAGTTGTTATCTCATTATTTAAGTAATTAAAGCTATAAATATTTTTTATTCAAAACCATAGTATTTTTATTTTAGAACTTTGGTCTAATACATTCATCCCAAAATTTCGCTATTTGTAATGTTGAAGTTTCAATTTTGGAAGTTGATGATATCTTTTAGTATCATTTTTTTTTCATTATAATTAGTTTTTAGGAGAATGATTATTTATTTTGTAATATCAATTAGTCATATATTTAGCATTAGGGTTATCCTAATAAGTATAATATGAACAAGAAGCTAACATAATAGGTTAAGTGTAAAATTTATAAAGATTAGGAAAGACGTCCATACGTTTCTATTATTCGAAAGGTTATGTTTTTATTATGAATAATTCAAGGGAGTTCTGTATAATTTATCTATTTTAGTAATCAATTAGTAATCTATATAATTTATCTATTTTAGTAATCTTTTTAATTATGCTTCAATTAAGTCTCTTGAAAAATATCAATTTAAGACTTGGATTATTTATTTGCACTGAATTAAACCCACATTATTAATATGATTTTTTAATTAAGATCCCTTCCATTTCTTAAAAAAAATGAAAAGGTGATTTTAAAAAAGAGATAAATATAGAAATTTTTTGATATTAAGATGGTGAATCCTAATAATCACTACTACAGAATTACCAAACAATTTCGATTGTATAACCCATTTGACATTGGTTATTTATCAATGTATTTATGGACTTCATTGTATGTTTATTGTATTCAATGTTGATTCCTAAATTGATGTTGAAAATAGTAATGACATTGATAATTTTTTATAGGAAAATTAACATGTTTTGTTCCTAAATATTGTTCAATCATTGAAATTAGATGTTGGTTTTATAACTAATGTTAAAAAAATAATAATTAACGTGAAAAATAAATTGCAACATAGGTTTTTAATTTAATAATCGATGTGATTATATGTATAATGTTAGTTTATAAACTATTATTGAAAATTGATGATACCTTAAATTTCATAAAATATGTTAATTTGTATTAAATAACTGATATGTAATGTCAATATAGGACAATCGTGTTTTAAAATAACCAACATGATTTAGTTTTTTTTTTATCTAGCAGAATTTACATGAACCCCACTATAATCAAAATAGTATTCAAACCTAGTTACAAAATCTAATAATGATATTTTTATACAAGCAGTATTACTATAAATAATAGTATTCAACCCCTATCTTAATAGATTTTTAGTCAAAAATAATATCCTAAATACAATAAACATCTAATGTCTATAATTTTATATATTTAATTAGGTTTGAATAATTGAAGACATATAATATATACATATATGTTGCAAAAATTGAAAATAATACTTCTAAATGCTAAATAAGGAAGTTACATTGTTTTCAAATGACATAACCATTAATATAAATCTTTATGAAACCGACTATAGCCAAAAAAAAAAAAAAAGGCACAAACATATAAAAAATGATCTTTTAGGTGAAACATTAATACTATATGCTTTTATTGAAGAAAAATTTATTACCTAACTTATGTTATTAAACTTTAATAGTATCATGTATTATTTGCATAGTACTCTTGTCATCCCAACCCTTTGTATGGAAAGAATACCCATTAATTTTCTTTTATAAACAAGAAGTTTACTATCTTTTCTTTAAATCCAAACATGAATCTCATCTCTTTAACCAACATGTTAATTAAGGGCCAGCGAAAAAGCCAAGGATAAGTGTTATAAAACCTTTGTTTATTATCCCTTTCTTTTAGGATTGAATTAAAGAGGATATTTTTCTTACAATATGCTCACAAGATTAAAAAATCTAACTCTAAAAGAACTATAGGTTTCATATAACTTCCTCAAACAAATAGATGATGAGCTAATTGATTTTGGAAACCATAAAAGAGTAACACTAAAACTCTTATAATCATAAGCATTTTTTTTAATTGTAACTCATTAAGCAAGAAACATGCTTCTTTGCTAACTGCACGAACTTCATTACTTATACATGTAAGAAAAGATAGTTTAATCAAAATTTATTTTAATTGCTCTTCTGTAATGAGGTTCCAATTTTGTAAAATGTAACCCCAAAAAGTGCAACACTCATTATTAATCACTTGATTATTTTATTTTAAAGCTTAATAATTCTAAAGTTATAGATAAATGTTAAGTAAAGGAAAGTGATTTATCATTTTCAATAAATAATATGTACTTTGAAGATATAGCACATAACTTGCTAAGAAAGTACAATCTATCTACTTCGTAGGGAATATATTAACATACACCTCCCAAAATCCTAAAAAATAAAATCAAGAACATATAATCCAAGCAAATCTACAAATATATAATAACTAGATGTCCTTCATTAGCTTTAGAGGAAAAATATAGTGTTCAAATGTACCTTAATATTAAGAAAAAGACATTAGTGAGATAAGAATGAACTATTGGTTGAACTCAAGCTATAGTGGCCTTTTGCATGAATTTCTCCATAATGCATTATGAATTTTATAAGGAAAATTCTCTTACTCTTCAATCTATAATTTGACATTGGGACAAGTTTATTTTCTATTTCAACTCTCATCTTTGTTTTTGAAGGTTTTAAGAAAAGAAAAACAATGTCATTCAAATCTTCCACATTAGTTATATATTAAAATCAACATATAATATCATTCCTACAATGTTTAACACATTATTTTATTAAAAAATTGAAGTCTTGTTATATAACATGTTAATTTATTAAGCACCTAATGTCTTACTATATTTTTAAAATATTTAACACCTAAATATAACATGTTAATTTTTTAACAACAAACATTTAAATTTAGATGTTCTATGTTAGTTTAGCTTAAAAAATATTAATGTTGGTTTTAATAAATGACCAATGTTATTTATTATTTTCTCTTTTAATTATTATTGTTATTGCCTGAAGGCCAGAAACCAACAACTAAACATGTTGCATAAACAATAGGATAAACACACTTATTATTTATTAATGTAAAAGAGCACTATCCTTTAAATAACATTAAATTATATAATAATACACTTAAATAATGTTAGTAATGTATACAAAACATCTATACATTTACAAGTAATCCCAACAAGTCTTACAAGGTTAAAAATATATATATTTTTATTTATAATCAACCTTAATAAGTTATATATTTAGTAGTCTCCCTTAAGCCAATGATAATCTCTTTTTCAAGATATACTAGTGCAACTTTTATGTGATACGTAAGATTCTTTTTTTTTTAGTCAAAACTTATATATTTGTATATATATGTTTCATGTTTCATAAATAAAAATTATCTAAAAATAATCATAAGGTTAATAAAATTTTTACAATTAAAAAATTATAACTAAAAACATAAAGATATATACATACATTACTCTCTTTCTTTAAATTTTCTATAAAAATTTTTTATTTTATGAAAAATTTAATATAACATACTAAAATTAGTAATCAAATAAAAAAAATTAAAGTTTGAGATATTAGATATTTAATCCAATCAAATCTACATATTTCAAAACTTATGTAAATGCATAATAATCACTTTTTTTACTAATAAATATATTGTGAATTATTATACATAAACACTATAACAATTTATAATATAAATATATACAAATAATTCATTAAGAATATAAAATATATTTAAATAAAAAATAATTGTTTTACATTACACAAATATTGAACCTAGAATAGTTTTAAATGTTTGATATATCAACTATTAAAAATATTAATGGAACTATAAAATTAACAATTTGAAATTCAATATAGTTTAAAATATAGTGAGAATTCTATTATAATAATTATTAAATTTAACTGATAGCATGAAAGAATAGTATTATAAATAAAATATTTTAAAAATATATTTATAATATAAAATTTAAATATATATTTACTATAAATTAATAAGTTTTAGTAAAACAAAGTGGTAACAAATATAAAATACATGCTCATATCAACATTATAATTAAAATAATATTATGTAAAAATAGAAGAATGCTATAATGAGTTATAATATAAGTATATACAAATAATTTATTAAAAATATAAAATGTATTTGAATAGAAATAAAAAATTATAAGATTTTTAATATTAATATTGAATATGACTTATTAATAGATTGCAAAATTTTTTCATTTATTTAAAAGAGGATAGAAAATGAAATAATTATAATATATTAAATTTAAAAAAGTAAATTAATCTAATAAAATATGAAAATGATAGAGATTGCACTAAATACTTTTTAACAAAAAATTTTTAGGAGGATTTTTTTTATTTTGGAAAGAAAATTTGTAGGTGGAAGGGTTTTAAAGGAACATAAAGATGTAATCCATTTCTCTTGCAAGGATTTTATTTATTTATTTATTTTTATTGTAGAGGGTTATGTCTCCTCTGGAAAATAACATGTCTATATACAAAACTTAATAAAAAGATAGAATTATATATTTTTCATAAATATCTATCCAAATGAAATTTAAACGAATTACCTTATTAAGCATTTTATACCTTTTCATATGCTTGATCATGTCAGCCATCTATTTTATTAAAAAGTTTCCTTACTTAACATTGTCTTTCTATAGAAGGCACTGCAACAAACTATACTAGGTATTGCCCTTCTAATGATAATCTATCATTATATTAGGTACTTAAATATGTACAAGAATATTACTTACACTTGCATCTAATCAATGACACCCTTCTTCTTGGCATTGCCTAGCATGTAATGTGCCTTTATAGACTTGTCGAGTACTAACTTCTAATTTAGGTGTAGGGCTTACCTCAATAGGCCAAGTTAATACACCATCTTATCTTTCAAAGATATTATTATAAGTATTCAGTGACACCTATAACATTATCAATATCAAAAGAAGACAATTAGGAAGAAAATGTAACAAAAGATGAAGTAATTATCTTTGCACCCACGTATCTTTTATGGAATGGCACCATGTAATAATCTTGCTTCTTGTCCATTGATATGATTGTGTTTATGTACTTATAGCATTGTGTTAATGGGTTCCTTAATTGCTAAGTGAAGTATGGATTTATAAAACTAAAATAAGAACTTAATTCCAGATACTTGGCAACATAATGCAAGCACTTGTCATTTTCATAATATATGAACTTAACTTTATAATGTCTAATATATACATAAAAAAAGGGAAGACTTAAGGAATAAAGATAAGTGCATTTAATTTGAATGTTTACACATATAACATCAAGCTCTTCCTTATTTAAAAGCTATAAGATATTTTCATTGGATAGGCTAATTATATATTCGAATGTCATGTTCTCATATTTTATATGTAATAATATGATGTTTATATTTTGTATCCTATATACAATAGATCGAAGCTCTTACTAAAATTTTCTAACTTTATTTTTTTTGGACTTGCCATCTTATCTTTATTTGCCTTCGATGGCCTCTTACTAATTTTTTTCAAATAAAATACCTAAAACGGATTACATAAAAGTATAAGAATTAGATATGTTAGGTCATATGTATTTGATCATAAACAAGGAACTTCAAGAGATGAAAAACCTCACCTTTATAGATAATGTAATCAAGACCTTTAGTTAAGCTAAGTAGGTGTTGATTGTTTAGGTCACCATACTTACCTCATTTATTAGTGAGGGCACTATAACTGTGCCTTCCTTGATAACATTTACCATAACCTTACATTAGTCCTTTGGTAATAGAAAGGTATACAACATGCAATTTAGGAAAACCATATCTAACACCATCTCTCTAATAAGGGGTCCTACAACCATAAGTAAACATTTATGTCCACCTTACAATGATAAATAAATTAGTTAATTAGCATCAATATAAAACCATAATATTATTGAAAAGTACATTGCAATAAGCAATAAGGTAACCAAAATTCACCCACAGTAATTAGGCAAAAAGGAAGGGATCAATGAGGTAATAACTATTGTAGTGTAGCATAGGAATTGCCATTTATACCTCCTTATCTTTCCTTAGGACATCGCCAATTATTGTACTTTTTTACTTGAACATAGCTTTCATTTTTTTGCTTCATTTTCTCTACCATCTTAACCATGAGTTATGCTTTTAGCTTTTTGATATCTTTAACAAATGGTCCATTAATGCAAGGATGTTTGAAGTTCCCTTCAAATAGGTCTTAAAGGCCACTAATCTTCTATTGGCCCTAAGATATTCAAGATGCTTCTAAGTTCCTTAAACGATAGTTAATATGTCTATCATCTTTTTTGTCTAAAAATCTCCCTAAATAGGTTGTTGCACAAGCTCATCCTAGCATATTGTAATCAAGCATGTTTAGTCATCTCTTGATAACTAAATGACACAGTATATATTTGACAAATAAAATAATAACATTCTTACTATTTATTAAGTAATCTGCCAAATCTTATTTGTCGTAAATTTACCTTGATAATTGACTTTGGCTCTCATGTATAACTTATGTTATTGGTGACAGAGACAAATGCATGATTAAAAAGATAGTTAGTAGCCTTTTCAATAATTTATATCATTTCCTTAATAAGCTTCTCCTTGAGCTTCCTGCACCCGCCCTAAGATAACCTATACTTGTAGGTGTTTTTGGTTTAGTTTACCTTATTCTTTGTATTTTAGGTTTGTTAACATAAAGATTAAATAAGTGACGAAAAGATATTTTTCACTATCAATAATGGAAGAAAGACAATGGTAAGATGATTGTATTTACTTGGAATTCCTTTTCCTTAAATATCTCTATAAACTTTTCCTATGTCCTGAGATCAATCTAGTAATATTTTTTATAAGGCACCTCATCCTTTTTCCTTTTGGAGAAGATGTAGTCCTTCACTAAATTACACTTAACATCCTTCCATCTCTTGCTTATCACTATTAGAATGTGTTCTTTGTACTCCTCAAGCATATTAAAGTTAGTTTGCAAGATAATGTATGTATGAATGGCAAACATGATTAGTAATCTAGAAAGATTATTATGTACATATAAAAAATGAAATGAAATGAGTATTAAGGTTCGTAACAAATATATCTTCCTAGATGGTATCCTTGATGTCTTGTTCCACTTGGTACTATTTCCTAGTAGTAATAAGCACCTAGCTGCATGTCAACATCTTGACATAGTTGCTAAATTTAACTATACTAAGCCCAAGTGTCTAGCCTTTATCATTGAAATGTACTTTTAAGTTCTCTCTTTTAGTGTTCTTAAGGATCATGTCCTTTATAATTGTAGAAACCCTAACTCTTATTACCATATTTACTAGAACTAGAATCTATGTTGCATATGCTTAAAAAGTTATAATAAAAGCAACATAAACATTTAACTTATGAGGTAAGAAATATTTGATAAGATTTTAAGCACATACATTTGATAACTTAAATAATGAAGAAGTATTAAAAATTATTTTATCACATTCTATTTATTCTTAGAGCAAAACTTTACTTATAACAAGTTGACATTTTCAAAAGTAGTATCTAAACAATAGAGTCATATCAACGTAGAAAGTTACTTTTAAAATGTAATATCTAAGTAGGGTTGCAAACAAGTTAGTTCGTGTGGATACGAGCCAGTTCACGATGGGTTGGATTTATAACAAGTCAGCCCCTATTACCCGTATTCAAAATAAGTTCAATTTTAGGGGTCTAATCCCACCAAAATCCATGACATGTACGGGCTGATTTACAAGTTTTAACTGAAAGTCCATGGACTTCGTGGATACAAGTCAATCTATCATTGATCGGGTTTATAATGGACTAGTCTATATTATCTGTATTAAAAAATAGACTTAATTTTTATAGCCTGTATTTGTAAAAATGGGTCTTTAATAATCTTACATCTAACTAAAATTAATATTTTTAAAAATATGAGTACAAAATAAGTTATGTATTTAGGTACATAACTTTTCATCTTAAATAATGTTTCTAAGTTATGTTCACAACGATTAAAGAGTAATTTTAAAACACAAAAGTAAAAGCTCATGACTAAAACACTAAATACTTGCAAAGCATAAGAGAACTAGGGAAAATAACTAAGATAATATGGATTAAATGCTCAAAGATGATAGAAAGTTAACATCACATAATCACTAAACAAATACTAGAGAAAATAGAGTGAAAAATACAAAAAAAAAGCAAATCATCATATAAAATAAGTTTGTATTTGGTTCTGAGAAAGAAATGTGAGGATATGATGGTGGCAGCACTTTTGTTATTAGTTATTTATAGACAACTAGCATATATATATATATATATATATATATATATATATATATATATATATATATATATAATATATATATATATATATATATATTATATTTCAATATCTATTATAACTAAAACCAATATCTAATATTCCATATATAAATACAAAAATACCAGTTAGGGCAAACTTTCAACATTAACTATATATAAGAACTAACATCTAACATTAATTTTTTAATAATTGACATCTATATATTTCTATGTTAGATTTTATTATAATATTTCTTTTAAAAAAAGAATCCATTGTCTAAACTAACTCTTAAGCTCTTTTTAGATGTTAATTTGTTAATAACTAATGTAAAAAAGATATGATGGTTTTATAATATTGATTGTTAACTAGAGCTAATATGAGAAATTTCTTGTATTTTTAAAAATGTTATTGCATCATTATATATGTCAGTTTTTACTTTAATCAACATTAATGTGGTAATGTTATATAACAATTCTATAGTAATGAATATAAATGATGGATTGCAAAATAAAAAAATATTTTTATCTTTTCATAAATGATAAAAGAAAGAGAAAAAAATCTAAAGCTATGATTTTTAGCTATATATATCTTAAAAATACTAGATGCCATAACTAGCTTGTGACAAATAAAGAACTCAAATATAAAAACATAACATAACCATATGTATAATACTATTAATGACTAACCAAAAAATTTGTATAACTATATGGTTGGTCAATTGCTACAAACTCTATTAAGAGTTACAAAAATTTTTGACTATAAGATAAAGTTATCAATTAAATTGTATATCAAAATCTTTGTTGTTTGTAATTGCTTTAGTTTCCTATTTTGTTGGCTGTGAGATTTAAACTTGTGATTTGAAGCTTTAAGTAAGTCTTGCATAAATATCTATAAGTAGAAAGTAATTTTTTTACCTTCAAGTCTATGGATGCATTTATTATCGTCTCCATATTCTCTTATTTTTCACTTTTAACCTATATCATTTCATGTTATTTTTCCACTAGTCATCTCATGCAATTGAAAATCATATGAAATTGCATTACATTATTTTGTCTAATAAATTTAAAAAATGCATTTGTAATATACTAGGTAATGAAAATTTGATTAGCTAGATAAATATATGCTATAGGCTAAGTTGAAGTCCTTTTAGATTGGGTCCTTTAAGGTTTTGAAAATAAAATAGATAACTCAATGATAATTGCTAAAGGGCTTTTGATTAAGCAAAGTTGTCTATAAAAAGAATTTAGTATTTATATATTAAAGTATTGACTAAAAGGATCAGTTAATAGAAATAGTAGAAATGGTGCCATCAATAACATAAATTTAAGGTTGTCAATTTTAAAAATATTCAAATCTAATGGTAATGGATAATTACTAAAAATTGACAAAGTAAATAAACATTTTTTAAAGTTCAATGTTTTCATTGAATTACCAATATTTCCTTTCTTTCTCTACTCTCTCTAACTTACTACCTCTTTCTTAAACATAAACCCAAAAAGTTAATTTGGCAGTAGAATTGTAGAAAATTTCAAGCTAAGAAAAACACATAATCGATGTAGAGATGACAATGAAAAACAATGTAATGATGGCTATAGAAGATTAAAAAAATGCAAGTAAGGGTTAAGACTTAGGGAATAGGACAAAGAGTCTCACTATTTCTTTTTTTCCTATTTAAATCCATATTTGTTCTTCCTATATTCATAGGTTTGGATCCAAATTTATTCTTTTATAGACTTACAATTATGATCACTCTAAAGAAAAATCACCATGATGTGGTGGCAAATTGCATGGCTCATTTAGTGGTAACCTCTTTCCTTGCCATTCACTATTGCATTAGAGTCAGTGTTCTCTGCCACTAACTTACACATCGTCCTCTATAAACCTATTTTTCCCCTTAGATTCAAACTTTTTTTATAATTTGTTACTAGCTCTTTTCTTGTATAGATATGAAATCATAAACTTGAGTAGATAAATATATTACTTTTTAATTGGTTCTATGGCACTTTAGCTTTTTTGGGTTTATGGCAAAAGAAAGTAAAAATTTTATTTTTAGTCTTAAGAATGTTGGAAAGATTACTCTCCTTCACATGTTAAAAGACGAGGTAGGTGTATTTTATTGGAATTTCTTATTTGTATTTGCATATATTTTTTAGATTAAGAGAAAAAAAAAGAGATTTTGAATTTTTTTTATAGAGATTAGTATAGCACCAGCTAACCCAACGCTTTAATTCAAAAGATTTAAGGATTAGGAAGATCAAATTTAAGGCTTTTGATTTGGGCAATCATCAAATCACTCATAAATTCTAGGCCAATTATTATGCAATTCTAAGAAATGAAAAAGGCAAAGAAACAAGAAAAAAAATGTAAGGATGCCTTTGTGGTAAATAAAATTTGTTATGTTTTTCTATAAATATCAAAAAACTAAATAAAAAGTTAAAATTAATCATAGGCTCTGATTCAATCCTATTGATAGCATTTTTCCTAAATTTCTACTAAAGTCCACACTGAACTAAAGTTAGCATTTATTTTAGATTTAAATATAATTTCAGTCCCTTTAAAATACAAATCATGTGATTTAGATCCTTTAATTTAAAATAATCTATTTTAGTCTCTCTAAATATGTAATTTGTACAATTTTAATTTTTATGTTCAATTTCTAACAAATGTCATTAACCTCTGTCAATTTTTATTTAACTTTTAAGCATTTAATGTATTATTTCTCAAACAAATCACATTTTGTAAGATTTAGTAGACAATGAACTCTAAAAAAAAATTCAAGCTTTGATGTATAATTAATTGATTTTTTTTAAAATTCCAATGCTTAAACAAAGATTTCTTTTTCAAACTTATATATAAGTTATTTTAGCTTAATATGGCAAAAGCACTGGCTAAAAATAATATTATAAGGTTAAGAAGTTGATAAAGATTAAATAAAAAAAATTAAAATTGAATAATTAAATATTTAGAATTTTAGAGTGATAATTCTTAATGATAAAGAGGGTTTTTGCTATATATGTTATGTAGAAAATGACCTTTATTATCTCTTTATCTAAATTTTTAATGATAAAAAGGGTTTTTTGCTATTATTTTTTTAGCATTTTTGGTTACACTAAAGCTAACTTTTCAAGATCAATCTTATATTCAAAATTGATTTTAAATTAAAAATAAAAAATATAATTTTACTCTTAAGATTAATATTTAAATGATATTAAACATAAAAAATATTAATTTATAATTAAAATTTTCAAATTTATTTATAATCAATTATATTCAAAGTAAATTCTTTTACAAAATAAAATTAAAAATATTCTTTTTTTTTACTTCATCCTATTGCATCTTGAATTTTTTATCAATATTAATAATTTAGGATTACAATGGGTCTATAGTATTAGACATCAAGTAGGATTAGAGTCTATAGTTTAAAAGCTAGTCAAATGATAGTGGCCTTTATATATAAACTATGAAAACCTTTGATTGAAGGTTTTAAAAGCTTTTAATAGGTTCTACTAACATCTCGTGAAAGGATTGCACTCATTTTTTATTGGATACTAAGCTCAATATGAGAGAAGTTTTCTTTAAAGTCTAAGTTATTGAGATCCATTAAACATCAATTGGGCCAAACAAGATGGGCCAGATTTGCTATATTGTTCATTTACATAAAAAAGTCTGATTGGACATTTATTATCACTTTCTTTTTTTACCTTTAGGAATCAAATCCGATCAAATACTTGTTGTCATTGGGAACCATAACATTTTTAGGCATGTCTAGTTGCATCCTTTGCATGTTAAGGTCATTAATGATTTCTAGTAATCATAATGATTTATTTTGCTTAGTGAATCTCTATTGTTAGATTTGCATGATTTTAACCTTGAGATCTTCTTTATATACTTTAATTAGGTGATTCAATTCCTACCATTTGATTTCTTTGATCTTAGCTATTAGGTTTTTTATTTAATTTTTATTGTCCTATTTATTCTATCTAAGCTGTTGGATTTCTTCTATTCTTTCTTCCTTCTTAGCTTTAAATACATTTTGTGTCCTCTCAGTTCTTTCATTTATTCACCTGAGTTTTTTATTTTTTGTAGTGTATTATTGAACAGTTTCAGAGGTTGTTCATCATGCCTTGGTCATCGATGGTTTCTGTCATCATAATATAGGAAGGGTTCTTCTTTCTTTCTCTTTTTTATTTACCTTTTGATTATTTGCATTTTTAGGTTCTATTTATGTAAGTTTTTGTAAATATGAATCATTCTTAGATTGTTCTTCATTTTATGATTCATTAAGTGTGACAATAATTATATTAATCTTGTAATTATTGTATTTTCCCTTCGGTTCATGTTTATGGCATCCTGTGATGTCGCCCATTGCTAATTTTGTTATATTATTGCTTTTTTGCCCTTCATTTCTTTTGATCAAAGTTTTTTTCTCTATTTTCCAACCACTTGCCTTTTCATTTCATCTAATCTGATTATGCTTCTTTTTATTGAAGGTGTGTTGTCATTCTTTTAATAAGCTATTATTGATCGGATATTAGTTTGAGTGATTCAAATGAGAGTAAGACTTTATCGAAGTTGGATACAAATCTTAAGGAATTCTTAGCATATCTCTGATCAACTATTTACCTTTCTCCTATTACAATGATCATGGTCAATAAGTAAGAAAGTTTAGTGGAGTAAATAGAGTTAGTTAGTTGTATTAGAGTGATCTTAAATTTGAGTGGACTCATATAGATATGGGAACTTAAATGACGTCTTATAAATGGAGTGATCAAGCTATATTAGATACTTTGCATAATGATTGCTATAAGGATCCATTTAAACAGAAAATAATCAGATATGTTGCCTATCAATTAGATGAACATGTTTGCAATTACAATCCCTTTTCTTTATGGTGATTATATTTTTTAATTGGGACTCATTCTACCATTCACTCCTTTCTAATATGAAGTTCTTCACAGTTTGAATGTGTATTCAACCTAGTTGACGCCCCAAGCGTGGATTTCATCATTTGTTTCGAGATCATGTCATATAAGCTTAAGTATGTGCTTACTTAAAATGTATTTTTATTTTTTATTTTCGTTTTCTAGCTATAGGAAAGGAGGATGGACCTATTTCTTTTAGAGATTCGATTCAAATATTTTGATTAAGCTAGAGATGAGTTTTAAATATTGGAAAGATTCATTTTTTAAAGTGAATGTTGATTAAGATATGCATCCATTCTTGTTAGATGATCGTAATGTTCCTATTTATTCAATTTGTTAAGAGAAGATGATTGAACCTCTTAAGGTTAGGTCTTTACATACTTACTTAATCAATGGTCAAGAATTAATTCTTCATTGGCTAAGTATAAAGACACTTGATACACTGACCCTTTTAAATATGTTTGATTATCTTTTTTTCAAGTTTTACCATTTGTATGTGTTTTTTATGCAATCATTCTTCATGTTTGTTTAGATAGTTAGCTTTGTAAATGGGAAATCACTCCATGTATGGTCGTATAAACAAGACCATGCTCCAAAGGATGAAGAAGAGCCACTTTAAAATAAAAACACTTATTTTTAGAAGGGTAGGAAGTTCGTCTATTTCTATCCGATCAAAATTTATGCATAAAAAGTTTTTAAATCCTATTCTTGAATCTAAAATAGATCAAGTAGAAATCTTTGTTCATGTGATATTGGAAAGTGCAACTGATTTTATTGAAAATATTAATACTCAATTAGATGATATCCTAAACATAACTATTGATGCTTTTTCACTAGCTCCTTCTCAAAAAAGAAAGAAAATTATGGTAATGAAGAGCCCTAAGTATGAAGAAAAAACTTATCCCGTCTATTATTTAAGAAGGTTAAAATTGGATATCTTACTAAGAGTTCAAAGATAAATATAAGGATGATGATTGAGACCTTGGACAGCTTATGGTACAAAGATGTAGATTTGTCTCATTTTATTATTGATAAGATATTACTATAATGTGATCATGAATGAAATTTATCTATTGCTTAGAAAGTTGGTAAAGATAGATTTGGTTGGATGATTGTTAGTGATTTGGCTTGAAGTTTGTTAAATGTCTTATCTTTCATGATAATGTATGAGGATAACTGAGACACTGTTGCCAAAATTTAATGGTGTTGACCTTGAAACTATGTTTGATTTGTAGGTAAATTTGGACTAGGCCTGTGATGAGTTACATAGTCATCAAGGAAAGTTAAAAAAGTGATGGAAGTGTAGTTGAGCTAAAGAGAGAGGTAACGAAAAATTTACAATAGAGATTACAAGTTAAGTCCAATCAATTGAGAGTTAAATAAGATCTTTTGGATATAAAACTAAGAAAAAAAAGAATAGAATCTTGAAATCCTAATGACTTAATTATCCAATTGAGAGAAAGAGATTTATAGGAGCATATATTGTTAGAGTGGGAGCTATAAAAAAGACCTCAAAGAAAATGATGTGGTTTTGAGGAGGTTGATGCATAGATTGGCCATTTATTCTTAAATCTTGCCTTTAACTTACCTTAGTTGTCAACGTATTCTTCTAGATGATGAATATAATAATGCCCTTAAGATTTATGTAACTTGTGGATTTGTCTATTGTGACCATGTATTTCTTTAGCAGATTTATCCAAATATTTCTTGTATGTTTGGATGTTTATGTTTGATACCCAGCTTATTGTTTTATATGTATAGCTTCCAATAGGCTAATGGTTTTTTTTTTTGCCTATTCAAATGTTTATTTTGTTAGTAATATGATTGCTTTTTAATGACTTTAATTTAGTTTTACCCTATTTGGCCTCCAATAGGCCTTATTTGAATGATTTTGTTGTGGTATTTCTATTCGTTCAAATATGTGTCCTATGGATTGAGAAGTGCATAAAGGTTTGTCTTATGGGTAGCAAAACCATCATTATGGAGTGTTTCTAGAGATAAGAGATTATCCTGTAGGTTTATTAGCCAACATTATCCTTAGTCAGGATTATCTTAGATTTTTCCAAAAGATTATCTTTTAGGTTAGGATTATCCTAGACTTTTTGACGAAGACTATCTTAGGTCAGGATTATCTTGGGCTATAATTATCTTGGATTTTGCCAAAAGATTATCTTTTAGGCCAAGATTATCCTAAACTTTTTTAGGTCAATCAAATTTTTGTCTAACTTATTTGATTGAAGATTTACTTGAAAATTCCCATTTTATTCAAGCTAATATGAAGTAAAATTTTAGGTGACACATATTCTAAGTTCTAGGTATAAATTTTCTATCCAAAGTTTATAGTTTGTAAGTGCCATTTTTTAGAACATTTTTTTATCCTACAAGGCCTTTCTAAGGTTGCTACGAGCTTTCCAACTTAACTATCAGTTTAATTTTTTTCTATTTTCCTTAAGACTAGTTCCTTTTTCTTGAATGACCTATTATGTATGTCAGGACCGAAGCTAAATCGTGACCAGCGTGGATCCTATTATCCAATTTTCACTAGCCTTAATACTATTTATCATAATTCTACTCAATAGAAATCTTTTTATTTCTATATAACTCAAATTCATTTTAAGTTCTTATAAGAAAATAGATAGAGTTTTCCTTTATTTTTAGACAATTTTCGAGGTCTACATGCCCTAAATCATAAAACCTATATTCTTTGCTTTACTTCAATATGTATATGCAAATGAATAATTCAACACATCAATTGTTGAATCAATCTGATCTCTATATGTATACCTCCATTCTATTCTAACTATCAAAATCCTTCAACCAAGCCATCTTTGATTCTCCATGAATGCAACAAAGCCCGAACATTCCAATCTTAACCTAAAAACATTAAAAATAGAATGGAATATGTTACTGAGAACTCAATGAATATATATCTATCCCTTCTAAATCTAATTTCAATTACATTAAATGGTGACGTGCTGATCAAATATTCGATTAAAGAAGTAATTGCAATATAAACTCTTTGAGTTTTTGAGATATATAAGATCAAGCCTTAGGTTGAGTATTCACCTGCACATAACTTTGCATTCATATTTTATATTACAAATTAACACATAACATTATCATCATATCACATGCACCCATTTTGGGTGGTTATCACATTCACAAATAGCCATTTAGGCTTAATTACAATTGAAACATCATAATCACGTCCAATCTTTACAATCATATCAAGCTATAATATCTAATCACAAATAGATTTTCAATACCACATCACATTACATAATCATTCATAATCAATGTATATGCATCCACCTTTTGTCTTCTGGTTCAGCCTTATATCCTACCCACCTTTCCATTCCTTGTTCATCCCAGGCCAGGCCAGCCTTATACCCTACCTGCCTTTTTACTGGGAATTTCCTATTCAATTTTCACATAATCACTCTAATCATATTTCTTATTTCAAATACTAATTGTGGCATAATTTACATTATAATATGCATAATAGAGCTCAGCTCTATAAATCACAGTTTCAATGTAATCTCAATATAATTTAGTTATTCCTTATCACTGAGCAATCGAACATATAACATAATATATATCAACACTACCATGCTCTCTTGTATGACCATAAGAATAAATCTATATTCAATCAATATCATACACTTTCATAATTTACCATTTTAGTAAGCATCAATAAGTAACCATACAAGTCTAGTCATAATACTGAATCTCACTTGTCATCACATTTTCAAATTTACTATTAATCAGTAGTCAATAACATTATCACTATGCCATACCAGCCTATCATTCTCTATAATAGGTAATTATTAACTCGTCACAAGCATCATTTCCGAATTTCTCACACATCAACACATAGTCGATTTCATTATTTATTTTATAACTCTCTCTTACCTTATTTAAAATTCATCAGTGAATAGATAAGTGGTACTTAACATTCATAAGAAAGATCATAATTTATGATATTTAAACACTTTAATATTTAAAATATTAATTTAGAGTGGGATATTTACTCACCTAATGATGGCTAAATACTTTTAGACATTCTAGGATATTTATGATTATTTCCACTCCTTTCTTTATTTTACCACTTATAATGATAAACTATAAATGTAAAAGCGTTACTTATTTTATCTCCTAAATATTCTAATTCCAAGTTTAAATTATAACATAATAAATTATTTTTGGTCATTGGACTTTTTATATTTTTCCAATGTTAACTTTAAAATTAGGTTTTATCTTTACATAATAATTTATTTGGAATTAAGCTTATAAGTATAAAATATTAAAATGTGAGGCTTTTAATCAAACTTTATTCATATCACTTTACCATCTTGTAATATCACTTCTCTTATATTTTCAAAAAAATTATCGTAAAGGAATTAGAAATTTTCATAAATGAGAAATCTTTGAATCAAATGCAAAATAATCAAAATTCGAAAGCTTTATAAGTCTTGGAAGACCTAAATCATATCATATTATAAAATTAGACACTTAGTTCTAAATAACCTAAACACCATTCTAAAGAAATCATATAACACAATGTAAATACTTGCTTGAATTAAACTTTGAGCACTGAAACATTAGGTTTTTAAGTTATTGATTTATTATAATAATACTAGTATATCATTCTAGAGCATCTATTTCTTGTTTTATCAATTCCATATCAGGTAAAAAGAATATGATGATAAAATATAATTCTCTCTTTCTAAATCTATCATAAGATAATTGAATTATTAGAACCTTATGCTAATAAGACAATCTATTCACATTATTTTACAAAGTTATACATTTAGCTTATAATATTTTTATCTATATGTTAGTAAGGTCACCTGATCACAATTCTCATATCCAGCTTCAAATCATTTTTATCAAATTAGTACTATTTGTACTGGAGCACATTACTCTTCTCTCTCTCTCTCTCTCTCTCTCTCTCTATATATATATATATATATATATATATATATATGTGTGTGTGTGTGTGTGTGTGTGTGTGTGTGTCACATAAGTTTCATATATCATAGTATCTCAATCTTAATTTAGCCATAATACTGAGGTAATCAATTCATTATCTCAATCATCTTTATTCACAATACTATAACTCCAAATACATTCATATTTAGATATTAGAACACCCAATTGTCAAATAGTAGTTCCACACTTCTCATGTGTAGTCATAAGCCTAAGCACAATTACAATCACACTCTCAATCAAAGCATATATTCATCTTGATCAAGCAATAACCTACACGATGCCCTTCATTGCATTATTTTTAAAAGGTTAATCAATAGTAATTAATAAGGAATAAATACTACATTGGAAGCACCATTACACACCATAATCCTCATCATAATGAGAAGCAACCATATTATAAGTATTTCATACTTATTCATATTCAAGTATACAGTCTACATATATTCAGTCTCTTAGTTTTACGACATATTATCCCAGTAAATAGAACAAATAGAGCATAGGGAGATTAAGTAAGAGAGGTTCCTCAAATAGATATACACTCACCTATAAGTGTCCATTTACTCTAAGGATTTCCTAAATATTCCACTTTCATCTTTTTTTCCTTTTTCCTACTTCACAGTTTATGAGGATAATTTATAAATATTAATATTACTCACTTTATGATTATCCTGTTATGTACCTATCCTATAAATATCAGTAAATAACTTATCTTTGATGTTTAAAGATTAAACATCCCATGTTAGACCCTTATAAATCATGAAAACATAAAATAAGATGGGTATGATTGACTATAAGGTCACCATAGTTATAACCTTTGAATAATGTCCTCTAGATAATTTAAAATTCATGAATAGATTATTTGTAAAACTTATTTCATGTGAAAGTAGATTCAATTAGCTTTTCATAGACTACTCACTCACCTAAATTGGTTAAAATTCGAAGAGGTTACACCTTTTAGAAGATAGGCATGAAAAATCATTTTTTTGAAATTTTGAGTTTCTGACCTCTATCTACTATTTTGATGATATCTTAAAACTTATACAATTTTTTATTTAAAATCAATTCCATTTGAAAGTAGACCTAATTACCTTTAAAATAATAGATGGTTTGTTTAAAATAAATATAAGATAAAAAAGTTATGCTTTTTCAAAATTGGCTTAAAATTCTATAGTCGATAAATCGATTGGTGAACCCATGAACCCCCAAAATTAATTGGTTACTCAATTCTAAAGCCTAATTTTGCTTATGGACCCTTAGAATCGATTGATGAATTAATTCACACATGAAAACTTAATTTTTTACAAAATTTTTACTGTGCAACTAATCCAAAATACCTCATAAACACATATAATACACATCAAACCCAAGTATAATCATTAATAACTTATCTAACATCTTATATCATCTCTTTCCATTATTTATTACTTTAATAACATCAAAATAAGCCAAAATTAAGCAAAATTACAAACTAATATATATTTCATCTATATCCACATATAACTTTAAAATTTATAGATTTAGTTAGATTGTCCTCTCACCTTATATGGATATCCTCATATAACTTTAAAATTTATAAATTTAGTTAGATTGTCCTCTCACCTTATATGGAAGAGGATGCTAGAAGACTAGTTTAAAGATCTTTCAACCATAATAACATTAAAATCCATGAATTCAAGAGTTAGGGTTTGGAATTTGCAACAAAACTAAATGGCTTCAAATCTCTTCATTAACTAAGAAGAAATAGCAATGATTCTTGATGAAAGCAACGTCTTTACCTCAATTGGATGAAGAAATCAAGAAGAATGGAGGTTTTATTTGCTTCGATTAAAGGAAGTAGAGTAAATATTGTGTAGAGAGAGTTAAGAGAAGTTAAGAAATGAGAAAATGAGAGAGGGGCTAGGGTTTAAGCTGAATTAAACAAAATAAGGCCTGGAGGCATTTTTGAAAAAGTATTCCTAAATCTCTTTCATACTCACACACTTACTTATATCAGTATATAACTTTATATTTTATGATTTCAGTAAATTTTCTCTATCAAAATTTCACCCAAATTATATTTTCATATCCTTGTTTTTATTAACTCTATTTTATTCTATACTTCACACATAAAATTCCTAATCCACCCGAATTTATTGATAGCCTCAAGTATTCTTTCTCATAAAATAAATTTTAAATTTACTATAATTTAAGGAAGGTGTAACAATGTATTTTTTTATTATGGAACTTAACAAGTTTATTTTTATATAGTATCATCTTTAGTAAAGGATTCAATTAAATTTCATCGAAAAGATCCAATTCTTTTCTTTTCCTCTCTTTGTTTGCATTTATGTTAAATAACTTACATCTATCTTATGCTTCTCCAATCTTAATTAAGATCATAAATTCTATGCCATAAGTTAAATGAAAAGATGACTTACTTGTTACTGTTTATAAAGTCATCTGATAGAACCATAGCATATTAGACAATTTTTCTATCTAGTTTCCTTTTGCACCTTCTATCTTTCTTTTTAACCTATTAAGAATTATTCAATTTGTGAGCTCTACTTGTCCATTTGCTTTTGGATTATTGATTGAGCAAAACTTCTACGTTATTCTATCATGATCTAATTCTGATTATGATTGGCATGGATCTTATTACTGATTTTCATAAGCTTTAATAATTTTCACTCTTTGTATTCAATGGAAGTTTCCAAATTTTAAGGGAATTCAAAAATTTTGCTAGAAATCATGTTAACCAATAATACTAAGCATTTGCAATCATGTTAACCAATAATATCTAACTATAAATAATTTCCAATATCACATTATATCATGCATATAGTTCAATAAACATGCATGTATCCATTTTCTAATTTCAGGATCATTTCTATGCTTTCTTAATTACTCATTGGGAATTTTCCCATCTGGCTCTCAGAGCAATCCTATATCCTTTATAATTATTTTGCTAGAAATTTCCCATCCAACTTTTATATTATTGACCCTGTCATATTTCTAATTTAGTGCCACTTATGGCATAATTCGCACTATAAATCTTAGTGTATAAGTAAGAAAAGAACTCAATCATAATCCATAATAGATAGAAATACTACTATCACTGCTTTCATTGTACACTCTAATTAATTAATATTTACTTTAATAACTAATTATTCCTATTTCATGATATTGAATTTTCACAAGAATATATATGCATGAATAGGAAATATATATTATCAAGTAAAAGAATATAATTCACTATATTTAAACTATCATTTAATAAAATATTAAGATAGTGGTAAGACATATACTCACCCTGGTGGTTTGTATTCCCTTCCATAACTTGAAGTGGTTCTCTTTTTTTCTCTTTTTATGAAAGCTCTAGCAACATCAATAGTGACCAAAGTACAATAACTCATTAGAGAGATGAAAAATCTAATGGGCTAAACTATTACATGAAACTATCAACTTTCTTCCTACCTTCCATGAACTACAACACCTCAAATGGAATTAGAAGGATGAGCATGTGCTAGAGGAAGAATGGCTAGTAATAGCATGGTGTCAGAACACCTAGTAAAGAAAAAAGCTTGAAGGACTTATCTATTCTAGCCCCTTCCATAACTTCTTATGCCATATTTATACTATTACTAGTGATAAACTGCAAATGCAGTGTTAATACAATGAGTAGTGACTATTTTCATGGCCAAAGGAGATCAGTCTTGATGTTGAGCAAAGAAAAAGAAAAGGAAGAAATAGAAAAGAGAGAGAGAAACTATTTTAGAATGAGAAGGAAACTGAAAAAGTTAAGCTAAGGTGCTACTGTGTTGTGCCCAGGAAAAAGAGAAAAAATATATATAAAGAAAAATGATAAAGGCAATAGAAATTAAAAAGAGAAAATGTAGCAATAGGGAGAAAGAAAAAAATGAAAGTTCTGGAGAAAGAGGGAACATGCTATCCGAAAATAATAAAAAAGGAATTAGACTAAATTTTTATGAAATAAAGAGAGAGGTAGTCCTAATTTTTAAGAAAAATAAAAAAGCTAATATTAAAAATATAAGTTGTGGGTAGTAATTCCATACATTTCACACCTAAGGCTTAAATTTTCTTTATGAAATTTCAACCATTCATATACTTCCAAAGCTCATTTTTATGAAATGTATTTTATTTAAAATATCAATTATTTTTAATCTTCCACAATATGTAAAATATATTTTTGTGATAACTTGATAAATTTTAAAAGTTTTAAAATAAATATTTCAAACTTCCAAAATTCTCAAAATAATTTATTAAATATAGTAATTTATTTTGTAAATTATTGCACCTATAATCACTATAATATTTTCAACTTGTAGGAAATTCCTTTTAAAAATTATTTTAAGCTAATTTTAAATTAACATGGTCATATATATAAAAATAGATAAATTTTAAATATTATCTTAGGTATTATCTTTAATATTTCTAAACTTTAAATATAGAAAGTAAATTTAAATTTAAATATTAACCAAATAAATAAATAATTATTCACAAGTATCAAAATTTATATAATTGTAAATTGAAACATAGGATACTACATATTCCTAAACTATTTTTTTATAAGAAGTATTGTTAAAAATATACTTAGTTATTTATGAATTCTTTACTTGTAAATTGAGTTCCATTATTAGCTATTATTGCCTTTAGGAATCCAAACTTGCATATTATGGATTGTTATTGTAAAAATATGGTTTTATTAAGAAGATGTTTTATGTGTCCTTATTTACCTACATATTATGGATTTCTATAAGTGTTTTAATGTGTTTTGAGTTATGATTGTTGCCAAGGGCTCTACTTTAACCCACTTTATGAAATAGTCTATTACCACCTATAAGGAACTTTCTTTACCTAGATGTTTTTCGGAATGGTCCAAAGAAATCCATGCCTTATTGGGTGAATGACCATGCTATGATATAAGGTGTTGTATTTCAGTAGGTTTTCTTGAGATTGTCATTTTTTTAACACTTGTCACATTTCTTTACTAATTAGAGGGTATTTATCTTCATAGTTGGCTAGTAATATCCTAGTTAGATGTTTTCGTCTCCAATGCTAATCCTCTAATATGACTTTTATATATTCCTTGATGTAGCTCTCTTAAAACATAGTTTCACTTAGCTAGTCCTAAACATTTTAATAAAGGTAGAGAAAATCCCTTTTTATACAAATCATTATTATGTAGAAAAAAGTGTGTTACCTATCAAACAATTTCTTAGCTTTTTTTTTCACATGTGGGCAATACTTTGTTAGATAAGCATTATGTTATAGGAGATATCCAAGATTATTGAGTCTTGACCATTGCTATATCCATTTTTATTATACTGGGTTCATTTAAAGTTTTTTATATGACCAGTTCAGTTGTTTATTGATGCTTAGGCATTGGCTAATTTCATCAAAAAGTTTACTACAATTGTTCTGCTTTTTAGGTATTCTTTTTATCTTATGCTTAAATTATTCAACAATCTTGTTGTCTTTTTAACAGTACTTCTTCATTATAGGTTCCTTTATCTTATACTCACTTTTAACCTAATTCATGACAAGTTAAGAGTCACATAATATTAAAAAAAATTTAGCTTTAACTTTTCTTGCTAACTCTAGCCCGGCTATCAGTGCTTCATACTCGATTTATTTATTTAAGGTATGAAAATCAAATTTTAGTGCATATTTTAGTGTTATTCTATTCAAGCCTTTCTAGAATAATGCATGCTCTACTTCTTTTTCGATTAATCCATCCACATAAAAGGTCCATTTCATTATTATTAACTTGCCCTTTGATTTTGTCATCTCAACAATGAAATCTACTAATGCCTATGCCTTTATAGCTTTTCTTAGCTAAATTGTCATATTGTATTTTGATAGCTCTATTGCCTATGATACAAATCATCCAAGCTAGATTCAATTTTTAAAGGATTTAATGGATTGGTTAATCCATTTAAATGATGATTTTTTACATTTAAAAATAAAGTTGAAGCTTCTTTATTGTTGTTAAAAGGGAGAAAGCTAACTTCTTGATCTTTTGGTATCTTTTCTTAGCATGACTGTAGTACTTTACTAACAAGTAAACAAGCTTTTGCAGTCCTTCCTCTTTTATTACAACCTTAGAACTAATAGCTTCTTCTAAGGCAACTAATTAGATATGTAATGGTTTATCTCTTTAGGGTCTTGATAAGATGGGTGGTGCGACAAAATAAGTTTTTAATTAAATAAAAGCATCTTCATAAGAATTATTCTAAAAAAAAGTTTTGTAATTGTAATTGATTTGTAAAAAGGTAAGAGTTTATCTCATTAACTTGGATATGAAGCGTGTTAATACCATTAAATGTCCATTCAACATTTGAACTTCCTTAGTTGTTTTTAGGTTAGTCATGTTGGTTATAACTTAATATTTTGATGGATTTGCCTTAATTCCTTGTTCAATCAACATAAACCTTAGAAATTTTCCTATTAGGATACTGAAAGTACATTTTGCTTGGTTTAGCTTTAGGAAATCATTTTATAATACATAGAAGGCTTTTCTTAAGTCTTTCTAGTGTTATGTTTCAGTTTTTTGACATGATCAAGATATTATTAATGTAAACTTCCATATTTCTTTTGATTTATTAAGCAAAGACTTATTAGATGCTAATATGTCACGCCTACATTTTTTAATTTAAATAGCATTACCTTGTAGTGAAAATATTCCCTTAACTATAATGAATGCAAATTTTTATTTATCATCTTAGCTTATTCTTAATTGGTTATATATCTAGATAATGCATCTTTAAAATAAAGTCTTCTAAAACCTAACATATTATCCACTAGTTGGTTAATGTTAGGAAGTAGACAAATGACTTTTGGGCAAGCTTTATTCAAATGAAATCCACACACATTCTTCATTATCTATTCACTTTTTTTAATAAGATAACATTTGCTAGCTAAGTTGTGTGCTTAACTTCTTTGATAAATTGTGCATCCAATAACTTTGCTATTTCTTTCTTGATTACCTTTTATCATTCAAGTCTGAAGTTATGCTTTTTTCACAATATAGGTTTAATATTTAGGTTTACTACCAATTTATGGCATGCTATTATGGTATTAACCCCCGATATATATGAGGATTGCCAAGCAAAAACTTTAACAAATTCTTTTAAAATATTTATCAATGTGATTTTATCTTTTGTAACTAAATCATTTACTATGCATATTATCCATTCATCTTTTTCTCTAAAAAGATAGATCTCTTCCATGTCTAACATTAGCTCTTGTCTCCCTAACTTAGAATCCTGCATGTCCACTAATGTTAAATTAACCATTTTGTAATCATGATCGGACATTAGTGAGTTATCTTTAAACTATAAAGTTTATTGTAGTTGCTCTATGAGTTAAATACTTTAAGCTTCCTATATAGCTTTTTTGCATTGTTATTTGCATTGTTATTTGCTTTACTTAGATGTATACCACACCTATTTCAATCGAGAACTTTATTAGGAGGTAAGGTGTTGAATAATTACTCTAACTTGATTTAAGTAAATCAGCCTAAGAACATGTTGTAAGCTTGATTATCGAACTAAACCATTAAAAAGTTCACTTTAACACTTCTCATTTTTTGTGGCTTTTTAAAGTTACTCTCAAAGTTATTGTTCCTTCCACTTGTACCTATTTTCTTAAAAAGCCAACAAACACCCTTTTATAGGGTTTCATCATAGACTTATTAAAACTCACTTGATGAAACTTCCTTAGTTTATCAATATCCTTCATATAAGGAAATTATAGATCATAGTTAAAATAATCATTAGGTCATTATAATCTCTATTAATGATTCCATAATCCTCGTAGTGAAAGAAATTAATTCTTATGAATTTTTGGATTTTTTTCCTATCTGATTTACATAATTTGTTGCATGTGTTATTTTTTAACATTTCTAAAGACACCTTTACTAGCAAAGCCTCTGGTTATTATGTCTACAACGCTAACCAAAGTTTATTTTGCATCATATGTAGTCTTTCATTCAGGGGATCATTCCTTTTGTTAATCATCTCTTCTAAATCTTCTTAAGTTTTGTTAATATTTGCCTAGGTGTCCATTTCAAATTAATTATTTAATTTCATCCTTTAAAGACACATAGTTGTCAATATCATGGTTGTAATTTCTATGGAACTTATAGTATTTATATGTTTTTTTCATAAGAAGTTCATCAGGTCTACTACTTAGGCATCTTTTATAATCATACTAACACTTATTCTTGATGACTATATATATACTTTAAATCTTCACTTAGGAACATATTTTATTTGTCAAAATTGCTTTCTATTTCATTTGATCAAATAAGTGTTTTAAATAAAATTGCTTGCATTATGATTTATTCTTATGATTTCATACTCCTTAGCATTCATATATCTTTCTGCCCTATCCAATAGATCTTTCATTGTTAAAACTAGTCATTTAGTTAGTAATAGTAAGAAAGGTCTTGATTGAGGCCTTGCAATAACCTGATAAATAGTTACCTTTTCATTAAGATCTCATATTTCCAATGTTATGATGTTAAATTCGGCCAGGTATTGTTTCAATGTTTCAAGTCCTTGCTATCAAAACTTGTTAAGGTGACAGAGGTCTTCTGAGGTATTCAACTTATTACAAGTGTATTATGAATGCACTGAATAGTTATTTGAAACTACTAATTGATTAAAGGGTAGATTATTAAACCATTGTAAGCCCACTTTTTTTAGTATGGTGGAGAAAGCCTAATATATAATTGTGTTTGGCATACCAAAGAGTAAAATGGTTATATAAAAAGCCTTTAAGTGTTCTTGAAAGTTTGTTAATCTATCAAAAAGGTTAAGATATATAGGTAATTTAAAGGTTTAGGGTAGTTGACTTCCATAATTGTCTAAATGAATGGATGTGATCGGTTGGTAGAGGTTTATTAGTTTTGGGGGTGAATTTCAAAGTCGGCTTGATCATATGGATCATAGTTATAACTCTGATGGTTTTTGGTACTTATAGAGGTTTAAGGGTTGGATGTTGATTTTGTATGAAGTAGGAAAGTTGGTGTAGTTAGTTACAACCAAAGATGTGTAGAAGCTCAATATATGGCAGTAGTGTAGGTGCATGGTTAGGGTAAGTGTCTTACTTTTTAGAGGTTTTTGATTTCTTCTTGTAACCTTACCTTTTCTGCTAGGCCATCACACTCAACTTCAATCTCTATTTGACAAGTTTCATGTCTTAGTTAAGCAATTTGATGAGAAAAATATCTACTACTTTATTTTCTCTTATCTTAGGTGTTACATTTGCTTAATTTTATAGAATAGACCTTGTTTTATAATTTGTGGTGAATTTTACAATATTGTAAATTTATTTAGTAAATGCTAGATTTTAATACTATTTTTATTTTTTAGTTATATCTTAGGCTTTGGATGTCGAATTGATACAAACTTTATATTGTTGAAAAGCTAAAAGAAAGAATTATAATTTTTATATTTTAGTCAAAGCCCAATTCAAACTTCTTCAAGCCTTTATCTGGTCGAGAAGCTAAACCTTTGTATTTGTTCTAACTGAACCTACTTTTGTATTTAGGCCATATCTGAAATTATAATAGTCCGATTAACCTGAAACTAATGCCTAAATTTTCACAAGACATAGGCCTACAACTTTGATGCTATAACTTGTCCAAATTTTATTGATTTCATAGTAAAAAATTGGTTGGAAATCAGACCTATGGGAATTCCCTGATGCAACTATTAGATTTAATTGACTTGTAAAAAATAGGTCTGGGCTTCTAGAAATTAGGAAAGCTTATTATTGTAATCTTAAGAGTCATCTAATCCTAGTACAATAGGATTTTAGGTTAATTAGGTTATATAAATAGGCAAGAGAGATGAAGAGATTGAACACATTCAGACCTTACATAAACTCAGCAGCAGAGTTCTTTTACTTTCTTTTCTATTTTCTTATTTTCAAGTCATAGAAGGCTAAAGACTTTTGGTTGATTCAAGAATTGTGAAGCTCTTCTTTTTAAGAATTATGAGATCTTGATTAGTAATGTTAATTTCTTCCTATTAATTTTTCTCTTTCTCTAATTGTTTATGTTGAATTATTGATATTGCGTATGTTAAATGCTGATTTGATATAATTGGTACTTAATTTTGTCATTTCTATTCTTTTTGTGTTTGAATGTGAAATTATGGTTAGTTAATCATGATTTTACATGTTGGGACAGAGGATTAGGGGATTATTTCAATGATATCTGGTTTAATTTTCTAAATCAATTGAATTATATCTTTAGCTCAATTTTGATCTAGTTTTGGGATTATAGCGATTGCTCAATCCATCTTCTAATCTTAATTGACTAAATTCTAGGCGATTGACTAGCATAGGATTCATGGATTATTGCAGAGATTCTAGATAATCCAAGGTTGGAAAGTTAATTGGAGCAATAGAATATTTTGTGATTTAGGATTAATCTATGATAAGAGCTATCATATCCTTGAATTTGCTACAATTCGTATATTGATTTCTTTCTATTTATTTATTATTTTGCTTTTGTTTTGTTCTTGATTAGTTTATTGCTTTTACTATAATTTTGTGCAACCAAACCTTCCCCCAATTTTGCATTCTACATACATCATACAATATCAGCATTGCATACTAATTCTATTTCTGCATAGCATTCTATTTCTTTGCATTATCATTCTATTTACATTAGTTTTCTTTGTTTCCATTGCATAAATAATTCAATAATTATGTATACATTGTTAGGAAATCATTTAGAAAAGATAAAATTAAAGAATCACTAAGGGTATAACCTAGTTATGCCACTATCTACATTATTATTATAGCAACCAGTATTTTTAACTAATTTTGATGTATTGTGAAGTGCACATCACAATTCAAGTGCTATTTCCTAGAGTTTCTATGAACGAGCAAGCTTTTCTTCATTTTTACCTAAAAGACATGGAAATTTAATCCCATCTGGTCATTATAAGGTAGGGATACGGTTGGGGAAGCCACAAATGGTGCCAATGATAATTTAGAATTACAACAGGTCTATAATGGTAATAAGATTAAGGTCTGCAGTAAGAAAGCTAGTTAAATAATAGCAGTTTTTATATATAAGCTATGAAAATCCTTGATTAAAGGTTTTAAAAGCCTTTGATAGGTTCTAGTGATATCCTAAAAAGGGATTAGGCTCATGTCCAATTAGATATTAAATCTAGTATAAGAGGAGTTTTCCTTAGAGTTTAGGCCATAAAGGTCCATAAGACATCAAGTTAGCTAAGTAAGATAGGTTGGATTTGCTACGTTACCCATTTGGATAAAAGGGATTCAATTAGATATTTATTGTCAAGTACTCTTTTTTATTAAGTTATTTTTCTAATAATACATTTAACTTAGAATCATAACTAAAATTTTGTATTGAGATTAGTCATTTTTATAATCTTTTTAATTACAACTTTTAAAATATTAGAAATTTTTTGCACATAAAATATAGTGAATAGAATTATGTACTTTTTAACCTCTTTTGCATTCATTATTTCTCATCCCTCATTTGTTAATTTTAGATGGATAGTGATTGCAATTTTTATTCACTTATTTTTGGCAAATAATTGATAAAACCTTTAAAAGTTTGATATTATCTTTTTCATGGTAAATAAAGTTTGATGTTATCTTTCATAAAAATGAAAAAGACATACTGTTACACTTTCTTTAAAATTTTAGTTTGTAAAGGGAGTAATTAATCAATTTTAGCAATAATAATTAAAATGAAAATTTTATGTGCAATAGGTAAGTTGTAATAAGAAAATATAAATAAGATATTAGCTAAGATAGAATTAATTAAGTGAATAAGATTTGAGATAAGGACCTTGCAAGAAATAGATTAGAAAAGATATATAAAATAAAATGTTTAAAAGTTATAAGTGTATAGAGGCAAGTATGCATATGAGTACAGAGAAGATTTAGGGTATTTTCTTATTTTCTCCCTACATTATTCCCCATTTTGTCCCTTTTTATTTAACTACCTTACCCATTTTCCCCAAATTCATACATAACCCATATCCTCCTCACTTCTTATTTAACTTTCTCATCTTTATCTTTATCTTTTTCCATAAATCAAGCCATAAAAGAGCCCATTTTCATCAAATTTCACACATAACCAAAGTAAGAACTTTATTGTAATTAGCATTCTTTTCATTCCTTTCTTAAGGAAACAAACTCAAGCAAAGGATTGTGAACCCTAAACTTAAAATAATGGTTTTAAAAGGCTAGGGACAAGCAAATCTCAATCCTAACTTTTAAATGTACCCTTAATATAGGTGAGTGAACATTTTAACCCTATTTAGAAAACTAAATATATTTTATTTAGTTTAGGTTAAGGTATTGCATTTTAAAATGATGCATGAGGAATATAATGATTTATGATGTTTAATTTGATTTTGATGTCAGGATTAGCATAAATAAGATGCTTAAAGTGTATATTTATGATTTGGTATTGTTTAGTGATAAAATAAATGCACTTAAATGGTATTTATAGCAAATAAGCAATGTTTTTATGTTGAAAATATGCAAAAATGGAGTAATAGTCAATTATGGCTTGAGAGCTACTCTTTACGTAGCTATAGTCAACTATATAATAGATTACCCCTTAAAATTTGGCCTCGAAAGGCCTATAGTTGATTATAGTTAGAGGGTTTGCCTTATAGATGACTGTAGTTAAATATGTAATCAATTATTAAATGAGATTTCACTAATTGTAGATCGACTATGAAGTCTATTACAACCCACATGTTGAGGGCTCATAGTAAATTATTTAGGCCCATTTCTAACCATTGATTCTTATAGTTAACTACCCTTCTTAAACTTCATGATTTATGATATAAAAAGGGCTAATTGAACCAAGTGATATATGATACTAGGTATAATTATTATGTGAAATACAACAATGGTAATGAGTAATTTGAATTATGAATTATAGTTAAGATTAGATATGTTAAAACCATGTGAAATATGGCAAGGCGATATAATATACATGATATTCAAATACTAGATCTAGTAATGGCTAGTAAGAGGCAAGGTTGATTGAGGGGCATTAGGCTAGTGAAAGATAAAGTTAGGTAGGAGTCACAAGGAGACTTATTTGCTTTCTTTCTTATTGTTATTTACATTTTCTATAATGTGAATGCAATATATTTATAATTGAGCTATGTTGGAAATGAGTATGCAAAATCATATGAATGATGTGTGATGTTAACGAAAATTGTATTGTGAATTGTGTGAATAAAACATTTAGGTATAAAGAAGGGTAAATTCAATTGACAAGCTTATAGTTTTTCTTTATATTTATTTATGCCTAAATATTCACTCATTAATTTGATATTTTGTTATAATTAGATGTTTTAGGCCTTGTCATGTATAGGCTAAGAATTGAAGAATATAAACTTACTTCTTTTAGAGTTAGTTAATCTAGTTTATCCTTAAGCTTAGACAAATTATAAATAGGCTTAAATCCTTTCATAATTGAATAGTATCTAATTAATGAAATCTCATTTGTTTCCTTTTGTTGTATAATTCTTTCCTCTTAATAGCTCACATGTGTTTTAGTATTTTAAAGAGGAATATAAGTTAGGCTAGTGGAAATCGAATAATTAGGTTTTATACTAGTCATGATTAAGGTTAGATTGTGATACATATATAAAATTGAAACATGGTTCACATGCTAAAAAGACATTAAAAGATATAAGTTAAAAAATAACTTCTTAGATAAAAAAGGTAAATTCATTAGGAATAATTTTTTCATCCTAAAATAATCATATACAATTTTAAGTATAGTTTATTTAAACAAATCATAATTAAGTAAAAGCTTAAATACATATTTAATCCCCTTAATATATAAATTAATCATCAATGGTCCCCTTTAATTCACTATCCAATTTTGATCCTTCTAATAAATAACTAAACTAATATTGGTTAATCTTATTAACTGCCATTTATTTGAAAATAGAAATGCCAATGTGGCATATGAACATCCAATGTGGCACACTAGTTAGTAAAAAGAGTGGAACCCTTTAACTTTTTTAGTTATGACTTAGCTAGATCTACTCTTATAAAGTGATGATTACAAATCAACTTGTATCTTTCTGGTAGGTGTTCTGTTTTTATCATGAAATGTTTAGATCTCTATTCTCTTCCATATATCGATTTACTTTGAACATCCAATTTTTGGTTGGCATTGATTATATATCGATTTACTTTGAAAAATAATTTTGTGAAATATGAGCATACTTTGGGTAAATTAAAGTGTTTTCAATTTTAACCTTAAAAAATTACAAATTTCTCATTTCCTTTTGAAATCCTTCAAATGATTTTGAATCCAACTTCATTTATTATAGTTGCATTAAAAAAGGAACCATGTTTCTCCCATATGAGGTCCGATAAATCCAAAATCTAAGAATTGACTACAAAATGTATTGTGAAAGCTCCTTTACATCATTGCATGTTCTTTCACATGGAAAAGAAAAGGACCTTATATTTTATATTAATGGGTTTTCTTGTGTATTTTGCAATATTGGATTAACATTTGGTAAAAATTGGAGTAGATTAGTTCATGAATTGTAAAAAAAGTGCACAGATGATTAATGATTAAAAATAAAGTCATCACTAAAGTGGGTTTTGATGTTTTCACAGCGCTTTGCTTTCAATCCCACCTATTTTTCATGAAGCAACGGGTTTGAATTTGGATTTCGTGAAGTGTTCATTGCCATATGAAAACAAAGATACCCAAAATTCAATTGATTCAGTAAAAGTAATCAAGGTGATGGCTAATGATATAAAGAGGTTGAAAAAAAAAACAATAGTGGGTATAGATCTAATGAAATAATGATAAAGTTATTTACTAAATGGTCTTGTTAAGGCCTCACTCTTTTTACCACCTTGTATATCATGTTGAATACTAGTGCGCTATGCTGGCAATTTTGTCTTCAAATGAATTATAGTTAGTAAAATAGTCCTAAATTGGTTTAACATGTTTATTAGAAGGATCAAAATTGAATAATAAATTTAAGGAAAAATCAAATGCGACTAATTTATATTCTAAGGAATTAAAAATGTATTTAAACATTAAGTTGTTTCTAAAATATTTATACATATATGCATACATACATACATACATACATACATGTATATGGATGTATTCTTTGAAGAAATCATTTAAACATAAAGTTTTAGTTGTGCTTCTAAATTATATGTATTATTAGAAAATAACTTGATAAAAAAATACTTATAAAAGAAGTTAAAAAAATACTTATAAAAGAAGTTCTTAAAATACAACAAAATCAAGCAAATAATGAAACATTTTTTAAAATTATTTTATAGAATAATTAATTTTAAATATAATTGATTATAAATAATTAATTAGAAAATTCATTATAACTTGATATTTAATTTTTAACTTTTAAAGTAAAAATTATTACTTCCAATTTTGTTAATTAAGACCAAACACAAAATTAATTTTGAAAAGTTAGTTTTTGTAGAATCAAACATACTAAAATAATAGCAAAAATCTCCCTTTACCATTAAAGATTTGGAATAAGAGATAACAGAAAGGAGTGATCTGTACAATATGCATATTTTGAACGCTTAATTTTACCTTTTAAAACATTAGGAAGTTTTTTGCACATAAGGTATAATATAGGAGGATTGTTTGTATTTTAACTTTTATCTTAGCATTATAAATAAAGAAAGGGACAAATAATTATAATAATATAAAAGTATAAATAGGAGATTAGTAATGTTAATATAAAATTTAAAGTACATATTTTTATTATGGATATTAGAAAAAGAAAGTGCATTGTTAGTTAGGAGGTTGGTATTCTGAAAGTATCTTTTAGGCATGAAATAATTTTCACAATGATGTTGAAGCTATAGTAGAGTTTTTAAGGGATAAGAGTGGTTATTGCTTTAAATTTTTTTAAAACATTACATTAATATTATGTAATTGTATATAAATAATTTTATATGAATTGTTTCCTTCAAGAATTTAACTAGTACAAAAATTAGAGACTATTCAAATTTTCTAATTTGAACAATAACATAATTTATGAATTAATTAATTAATGTCAATATATATAACCCCAATATTAAGTGACTTAAGGTTTGGTTATTTAATGTGATACTTCAGCTCAAAATGAATCGATTAAGTATGAATTTTGTGATGAGTAGAATTCATAATCTAACTTAATTAATTATTTTAAGGGATCTTTATCTTTAGAAACCCTTAAAAGACTACATTTCCTCCCATTTAAGTGCAGTAAAAGAATTTCTCTCTATTAAAGAGCATTAGAGTGAGTTTTCATTATAGGAAATGATACCTTTAACCCCGTAATCATATTTTATGCTTTTAGGAATTTTCAAAAAGATAAATTATTCATGGATTCTCACAAATTTAGTGTTACATATGACTAAAAGTAATAACCATTAAATTAACAAATATAAATGCATTAGAGTCAGGTCAGCACTATAACAATTAATTCTTCTCCTTTACATGATTTACTAATATTGTCCATAAGATAGTTAATGAATTCTATACCATGATGCATAATTAAATGATTTTGGAAAACATTAAATTATAAAATTTTCAACAAAAACTACCTTATGTAATACATATTGGTTAAAAGGAATACCCACATGTATATTAGAGTGGTGATATTCTTAAAAATATAAAGAGACTTAAAAGTGTGTTTGCTTTAGTTTTTATACATTTTTATTTTCACTAAAAATAAAAAATTTATAAGAAAATGTGTTTTGATAACTTTTATCATTTTCATTTTCTAAAAAATGGAGTCCCTAATTCTAAAAATTTAGAAAACAACAAAAAGACATTTTTTGTATTTTCATTCCTATATAATGATTATTTAGAATTATTTAAACTTATTGTAACAAATTATCAAAAACTTTCACCTTCACATTGCCATGACAAACATTATCATTATCATTACCCTTCACCTTTACAAGCTACAATAGGTATGATCACTATCATCATGGTTTTCACCTCTAATATCACTGCCACTATCGTCTCTTTTGTTGTATCTTTATCACAATTGCCTTTACTAGCTCCAACTCCTCTATTGTCTCTATCTTCCATCACCACTGCCACTATCTCCTCCATATCCATCACCAAAATTGTTACAATAACTATTCATCATTAATCATCATTATTCGAATTTCTAACTATCATATAATTATTATTTGATTTTAAAATAAAAATAAAAAATATATTTATACAAACACTAATAAAACTTTATAAAAAGTAAAAAGTTAAAAATGAAAATCACTTTCAAAAAAGAAATTAGGAAATGAAAATATAAAATATTTTTGCAAACAAAATGCAACATAAGACATTGGTTTTGAAAAAAATACCAATGTGTTTATTTACATGATATTTTAAATGTTCTTTCCTAAAATGGTTGGCATTTAAAATCTTAAAATTGATAATGTCTTTGAAAACATAAGAAAAACTTTTCAAAATATATATATGTTTCTTCTTGCAAAATTTTAGATACCAATTCCTAAAATAGTCATTATCTAAACTAATAGAAATTGGTGACATTTTGTAAATAAGAAGAAAATTTTAGATTATGGTTCTTAAAAAAATTATATATTTTTCCAATGAAATTTTAAATGTCGATTTCTAAAATAATCATAATCTAAAGTTAAGGAAAATTTTAGACATTGGTTTCTAAAACTCATGTGTTTTATTTTTTATATTAGTTCCCACTAGTGAACCATTGTCTAAACTTTAAATATTAAATGTCAATTCTTATAGATGAACCAATGTTAAAAATCTTGTGTTATAAATAAAGCAAATGTTATTTTATTTTTCTTATTATTACTTTTATTCTCTCTCTTATTTGTTTTAAAGTTCAATCTTTGTCTTCATCTACACTACAATAAATTAACACTAATACCATGAATTGTATAAAAAAAATTTAAAAATTGTGGCAACTTTGTCTCTTATTACAAGAATAAAAAAAATTAAATAAATGAACAAAAAACTAAAAATTTATATCACAAAAAAATTTTACCACTTAAAAAATATCATTTGTGCCATAAAATAAGTTATAATAATACATTTCTTATAACAAAGTATCACCTATACCATAGAAAAGCATTACTCATGAGAAAATAACACTTGTTTCACAAATTAAGTTATAGGAACATATTTTCCTACGGCAATATAGCATTTATGCCACCATGTAAATAAAAAAACTTTATCTATGGCAAAGTACTACTTATATTATAGATTCATTCTATAGATAAAGTTATAGCCAAATATACAATCTCATGATATGTATACATATAAAAAATACCAAATTAATTGAGTCTCTTTCCTTAAATTGGAAGTATAAAATAAAATTTAAAAAGATAAATATATATTACCTATAAGGATATATTTGGTGAATCTAATGAGATAGATATGTTATAGTTAAATCAATTAAACTAGTAGGTAGAACTAGTAATATTATTATATATATTTATATAAAATAAGTATATGTATTATAATGATACTAATAATATTAAATTATTATATAATAAAAAAATTTACATTCATCACTGTAATATTAAGAACCTTTCATTAAAAAATTGAAAATAATAATTATGTAAAATTATATATAATTTAATAATAATTAAGGAATTATGTTAAAAATATGTAAGGTATGGTATATATAAAATAGTAAAAAAAAATCTATTTTGGTCCCTTATTAATTTCACTTGTATTAATTTCATTCCTTAAAAATATTTTGTATCAATTTCATCTTTTATAAATAATAATTTAATTAATTTGATCCATTCATTAGGATTCCCATTGATTGTTTAATGACTTGTTAGATATAATGATAAATATAAAATATAAATAATATATGAGGAATGAAAATGATACTAAAAATTTGTGAGGAACTAAATGATTTAATTTATATTTAAGATGGACAAAAATAAGTATTATTAATAAAAATTAAAAGTAAATAAATTTATAATAATTTAAATATTAATTTATAATTAAAATTTAAACATGCATGATAGTTTAAAATTATGATTTATATGAGAATTTGCTTCACGTAATTCAACTATTATCAAAGGAATTTTTAGAAAATAATAATAATTGCTCAAAATATGAGAAAAGCTACTTTTATATTGTCATAAATTAATTAACAACAATTAATGAAAAAAATATATTACTTTAGAATTGAATTTATTTTTAGTAGTTTAATTATATATATTGTAATCATACACATTTAAAAAAATTATATACAAGTGCATTTTGTAAGTTTGTGCATATATAAAACTTTTAATAACTAATTATAAATTTAAACATTTAGTTTGCCGGGTTATTTATACTTCAAAATATATATTTAAAGTTTATTAAAAATTAATGTACATTATTGTCAATTAATTCTTTGAATTATTCTTTATCTCACAAATGTAAGTTATATCAATTTGATATCTCACATACTTTTAGTATCAATTTTATCTATTAATATTATTTATTTGTTATTTTAGTAATTTTGATTTTATAGTTATTAATTCATTAACAAAAATATTAACAAAGAGACAAAATTAACAAATTTGTTATTTGTGAAAGATAAAATTGATACAAGATATTTATGAGTTACAAATATAATGCAAGTGAAATTAGCAATGAAATAAATGAATTTTAATCTATAAAAATAATTTTTAAAGAAAGTCATAAAGCTTTTTAGCATGAGTGTATCTTTATAATGTATATTTATGTAATATTTTATTATATAATTAGTGTTATTGAGTGTATTTTTATTTATGAAATCAATCAATTAACTAAAATTTGGTATAAAATATAGTGCATCATAATACTAAAGAAGTAACTAGGCATGATGGTAAGGTCTAATGTCCTTTAACTTAGAGATTCATGTTAAATTTCCTATAAATGTTATTTATAGTTTATAGATAAGTGAAGTTTCAATGGTTTACACTAATATGATATAAGCTAAAGGGATTAACAAGTTTCTAATGTATTAACCAGATAATAAGCTAATAACTAGTCAAATTAGTTGGACAATGAATTCAATCTAGTTATATAAGAATTATTTAAGCTGACCATATTAGTTTTTGTAATAATTTTATTTTTTTGTCACAATTTTATTTATGGTAATATAAGTTACTAGCTGCAAATATATCTTTCTTATCACATTTTTGGGCTAGAAAGATGTATTTGCCACGAGTGAAGTTATGGTAAAAAAATCATTTATGCTATGAAATCTTTTTTTTTCTTAATAATTTTCTTACCATGCTTATTTGTGTCACAAGTTTGTCTAATTAGTATTCTCATGGCTAAGCGGCATAGCCATATAAATTTTAATTTTGTGCTATAATTTTAATTATGATACAAGTGATAATTTATTGTAATGTCAAATCCCCCTGTAGATCCTAAATCTTACTCCATATTCCACCACATATGCGTGAGTTACTAATATTCCTCTAACTACCATTAAGCATGAAGCACCACGTTCTAGGCCACTTGTCAAAATATGAGAGCCACTTTTTTTGCTTTTATTTCTTCAATCTTCGCTTTTTTAATTTCTCCAATTTTTTCACTATTATAGAAATGCAAATAGATGTTAGGTATTTAACGAAAAACTACATTAATTTTTAATTGACATCTAAACCAATATCATTATATATTAGTTTTGATATTAATTATATAATTAATGTGAAGAAGTCAAATAACATTAGTTCTTTTATTAAAAAATTGGTGTCGTTTCTTCGTGAGAAAACTTAATGAGATAAGCCATTGGTTATTAAATAAATGATATTGGTTTTTGCTAGAAAACCATCATTAAAATGTAATTGTAGACATCAATTTTTTTAAAATCTAACATGTAATATCTTATATACCATATTAGTTTTATTAAATAACTAACGTAATATGATTTACTCCCTCAAACACTCTATTCCCTTTATACACCCTTTTTATTCTGTACAACTTCTCAAAACACTCCCTACTATACTGCTTCTAATTTTAAATACATACAAAACACCTTAAATGAGATAGAAACTAACATTTCTAACACTACTCTAAATTTTAAATGCATACAAAACACGTTAAATTAAACAAATACTAACATTTTATATTGCACTTCACAATCTCAATTTCATCAGTGCAATTAGAACATGACATATAGTAAGGATAGCTTAATAAATTACATAGCTTGCAAGGCCAAGTAAGAATAAAGCATTATTGAACTTTGGTGCATAAGTAAACCATGATCAAACATATTGCAAAGGAAAAAAATGCATAAGTACATGATAATCTGATAACTGTAATTATAGGAATTTAGTGGTGAAAACAAAATTTCCTTCAAATTGAACTAAATATTGTCATGTCTAAAAACCTCCTTTATCCCTTCATTATGATTATTTCTCACGTAAAACCTATATTAAAATAGTAGATAATTATGAAATATAAGCAATTATTAACAATATAAACTAACAAATAAGCAATTATGAATGTAAGTACATCTTTAAAAATGAAAGTATATAGTACCTTGAAATTATGTTAGAAAAGTTCTTTGGAAGGATTGTCAACTTATATCCATCATGCAATATGTAATTATTAAGACAAGCATAAATTTTCTTATACTTTATATCTATTGAGCCTATGTTTTTCTTCACATCATAAGCATGAACTAGTGGTTTATTACCTTTGGAAAGAATGCCTTTTAATAATTGTAATAATATTATGAAATTTTTGTTGCTATATCCAAAACCCACTTTCAAGTTAAACAATTTCAATATAAAAGATAAAAGTGTGAATTTAGTGCAGCCTGAATATAATAACTTCTCTATACTATTTGATAAGTTATCAAGAACATGCAAATGCTTAATAAAATTATCTACAATATCATGTGTTATCTCTTTTAAGCTAGTATTGAAACCATTGTCCTTATGATCACTGGGCATGCTACATAATTTACCTTCATTATATCATATTTGTTGTGTATACTCAGTGTATTAATGCCATGAACAAATATACGATCATGTAGTTACTTAATTATTACTTTGTTGACATAACATTTAACATGGGGACACCTTATAAGATTATCATCAAATTCCCTCTCTCAACTAATTACAAATTTAGTGAACTCAATACCCTATTTTCATATTCAGCATTATGCTAATTAGTAAACATTTATCTTCAACCTAGGACTAGCCATTCTAGTAAAAACCACATTTGTAAATTGTACATATTCTTATCTTGAATCCAAAAATCAGACACATTTATACATCAGACACATTTATACATTTATATGTATCAAAACTATAAACCTAATAATCTAAAGATAAACATTCTATGTACATATCTAAAACCAAAACAAATCTATACATTTATAATTTGGAGATTTATTTTTGCATAGGGTTATATTGCATATTTATGAGTTAAAAAAGCATTAAAATGATTTTATATATACATCCAAACCTCAACTCTAATCATATAATTTGAAAATTTTGCAAACTCAAATACAAAACCTAAATAATACTATACATATAAAATGGAAATATTAAGACATAAATATCATGGAATAATAGAATAAGGGAATTATTGAGTGTATTTTATTAACAAAGAAGATTTTATGCTTCTTGAAAAAGCTTTGTGATAGAGGAATCCTAAGTCTATAGAAAGTGCCCAAACATTTTGCTCTTTTATTTCATTTTTATGCTAGCCCTTTTGTAATTTTGGCATGCATGAATGTGAAGTTAAACAACATTATTTTGGTTTTCACATCAATTATTTAATAAAAATTGACATTTAATATGCAATTAAGTAAACCATATCAGTATATAAACTTGAGTCCTAATAACAACACTGTCATCTAAATTAAAATGATGTTGTCCTCATAAAAATGGTTTAATGTTAGTTAAATAGAAAATACGAGATTCAATGTGTATATTTAAACATTAGCTATTTGAATAAAGCTTATATTATAACATATGAAGAAGTTAGTTATTTGTACACAATTGACTTTTTTCTTTGAGGAATTTCCTTTAAAGAAAGTTATACTATTTGCAATCAAATAATGAATCTATAAACAATAATAAGATTTTATAGCTTTAAATCCTAAATTATGATATTAGTTATTAGTAATAACACTGACGTTTTTTTCTTGAGCATTTTTTTTATATAACTTATATTACTAACAATTCAATTTTGATAATCCTTTTTACAATCTAATAACATGTTTATTATTTATGCAAACCATGACACCTTTTATTTATTTAATTTTTTTAATAAAAAGTACATTATTTATAATCCAAATGGTGAATATACAAGTAATAACAATTTTATAAATTTAGGGTAAATTTAATTGTTAAATAAATAAGAAAAAAGACTAAACAATTCTAAAAACTTATTTTGAGATTTTATTTCTTTTCAAATCATTACATACACATGCATATATGACTTACACAAAATTTAGACTAAATCGTTAATCCAACAAAATCACTATGTTTTGTAAAAACTAAATTTATAAATATATGTATTTAAATCTTCATAACAGTGATGAAAGCTATGTTTATCTCATTTGGCTTATCAATCCCACTTGTTGAAGAAAGCTCTGTTTATCTCATTTGTAATCAGAAATCTGGATAATATGTTAGCTTTCATTACTAACTCTAAAGTATGGATGGAATATGGAGAATACTTACCTATCCTTGCTGCATACGTAGAGACATTGCAAATCTTTTTAAAGTATTCATCAATTTCCTGATATCTTCTACTTTCAAATTAATATTAGAGAATAGATTGAATACTTTAATAAAATTTGTAACATTTCTAAATGCACAACAAGGATAGATACTTTAGAGTTAGATAATAAATCCAAAAGTATCATAAAGATGTTACATTTAGAGTATTAAAGAGAATTTTTTAGGCAACTTTAAAAAATATTTGACATCAACTATTAATATAAAATCAATTTCTTACATATAATCCTTTTCCATATAAGCTAATGTTTAACATACCATTTGATATCAATTATGTAATGTTAATTTTTCACATTTCTTAACCAATCTTTTGAAATACCTTTAAATAATAGTTATATATAAAATCAACATTTTAAGTTTTTATGGTTCCTTGTAATCTTGTAAATGTCAAAACTTTTAGATATCAATTAAGTCTATAACTAATATGTTAAAATTTGACATTTTCTTAAAAGGATTTTGTTATACTTTTAAACATTAGTTAATTAAAAAATTAACACCCTAAATTTTTTTATTTTTCTAACATTCTTTAAATTTCATAGACGTCGATTTTGTACAAAACTAACATGTATACTTTTTAGTTTTCCTAAGTAAACTTTTTCATTACCTTTGGAAGATAATTATGTGAAAAATCGATATTAAAAGTTTTATTTAGATGACATTTTTTTTGGAAATCAATGTCTAGAATTTTCACTAGAATTAAAAATATTAGTTGTCCAGAAAAATTAACATCATAAATCTTTGAATATTATAAAAAATGCCATCATAGCAATATAAATATCAATATTGCCTTTAATCGATGTTTATGTTATGACGTCTATTTGCATTTTTGTGGTAATTTGCATAGATTTTTTAAGATAATTTTATTTGTATTTCCTTTATATGACTTTTCATGTTGTATTTGATATTTACATGCTTCTTATGTATTTGATAAAATAAAGTAATGGAGTCTAAAATTAGTTAAATAATGATGAGATATTGAGAAAAAATGAAAAAAAAATCCATCAATATATAATTATTTTTTCATAATTTTAAAGGAGCTAACTACCTTCCCCCATTTGCAAATGGATAGATAAGTTACATGAAATTAAAAAGAAATCACTTTGTACAAACAACTAAGGATAAAATTATAATTTTTTTAAGGTTTTTAATTTAAAATATTAATTTCTTAACGGGGTATTGAGTTTATTTCATTTTTATTATATATATTTTGATAGGGACATGAAAATTTAACATTTATAAAAATATTATGTAAACATTATATATCAATTTTTTTACTAAAAGTTAATATAAAATGTAAAAAAATTAAAAGAAAATATTGTAATCTTCTTTTGCCTGAGCTAAAAAATTGATATCAAATGATATAATATTACTCATATACACATGAATTTCAAAAAATTTCTAAACTAACTTGATTTCTACAAAAATGATTGATGTATTTTTTTGGTATATAACCATTCGGTATCTGGATATCATATTGGGTACTAATTAACATTGGGTACTGACTAATCCAGATTCAAGTCAAGTAGGACCACATTGACAAAAATGATTGATGTGTACTTATGTTTTAGCAATTATTTTCTAATCAAGACACATCATTATTTTCAAACTACTTATATACACATCAATTTCAAAAAAATTGTAAATCGACCTGATTTTTTTTAATCAAGACACATCATTATTTTCAAACTACTCATATACACATCAATTTCAAAAAAATTCTAAATTGACTTGATTTTTAGAAAAATGACTTATGTGTAATTGTAATTTAGTAGTTATTTTTTAATTAAGACACATTATTATTTTCAAATTATGCCAAAATGTAAATGTTTTGTAATGACAACAATGGGATGCAATCTTATTTTATACATGCATGAAAATCATGAGAGAAAATAATAAAATGATATAAAAATAGTAAGATTATAATATGAAAAGGTAAAATATATAAAAATAAAAGTTGGTGAAAATTTTTTTAGGAGTGCTTAATAGGTTTAACAAATTAGACCAAGCAAAACCTGCAAAGCTTAAGCCATTTAAGTTTGGTCCACTAAGGTTGGCAACTTAAATGAACTTTTTTTTTCTTTTTTTAGTTCAACTCGTATCATTGGCCTATAGGACTCGCCCACACTTCACATTCCTTATACTGTCCAAAATAACAAATCTGCCTATATGATTTATTTACACTGTAAAAACTATATATTTAGGCAAGAAAATTCATTTAAGTCATTAAAATATAACAAAGTCATATAAGCTCTATGTCCAATTGCCTAAAACATATTCCAAGTCTTAAATTTAATATATAAAAGTATAACAAAGTTTAAACATTTTAATGCCTAAGGTATTTTTCGTGGTAGGCAAAAAGCATTGAACTTGAAGTTCCATATTTGCTTGCATTTTGATTTTTAAAATTGACATCCACATTCTTTTTATCTTCATTCTCCTCACAGTTTTTTAGAAAGAACAATTTGACTTGTACTTAACTCCCTTGCATACATATACAAGAATCATCTAAGAAGTATGTTACAAAAAAGTCATAAATAATAATATATTAGGTAATATACTCTACATGCAAAATGGCTTGTAACTTGCAAAAAGGAAATACAATTATACAAAGATTGTAACATACAAAAAAGTAATACAAAGAGGCAAAAAATATCAAATATCATAAGCTATAAGGCGTGAACTTAACTTGAGAATTGTAATATACTTCTCAAATATTATTACTATAGTTTTCATATTCTTATTGCAAACTTTGTTAGATGAGCCATAAAAATTTATACAGTATTAAAAACTTCATGTATTCATAAAATGAAAAGCTTCTCAAAATTATTGCATAAATTAAAAAAAATTATAACTAGACAAAAGTGAGTTTTGTTAATGATAAAAAGTATAAATTTTCTAGATATACATAGAATCATAATCCATTGAATTTTAACTCATTATATTTGATAGAAGATTTATGTACAGAAGCCTTACTATGCCACATAAAAGCATAAAATACTTAATATTGCAAAAATTAGCATATTATCAATGAATAGTATTGAACAAAGTGGAAGTATAATTGAAGTCATAGTATTTAACTTTAAATCTCATACTACATGTCCATAAATGATCCAGAAAAAGGATAAAGGAATAAACCTTGGCTAGTCAATTGTGTAATATAGTGTTCAAGTCTTGTACCTATGTTTATTATCCTTCCAATACATGAATATCATTATTTGTTGCACCATCTTCATCCTCTCCTTTACATTTTCAACCTATATATTAGTGAATAATAAAATTTTTAATTTTTCAATGTACTTCCTATAAATGTGACAAAATAACAATATGATTTCTTGAATTTGAAAATATTAGCATATGGTGAAAAACCATGTAGACAACTATGTGTTCGAAGGATAGCTTAAACTTTTTTAGGAGAAGGTGACTCCTATACTTGTTTAATACATGAACTCTAATGCTAAAAGTCAAATTAGATGCCATAGTAGTTATTGCTATAATTATCAAATCATATGCCATATTAACTAAGATGAACCATCTAACACTATGATCTTTCTACCATTTCAAGACATCCAAATTTTTATTAATAGAAAAATTAAGCATTGACACATCTAAATATGCCTCCAATTGAGACTTCTAACTCTTGATAATATCATCCTTATCATTATCTACCAAAGAAGCGTACATCTATTTACACATTTCATGTAATAGAACATACAATAAAAAGAAATTAAAATTAACCTTATGCATGATACATTTTAAAATATAGGTTTACACGATGTAAAGGTTTAAACTTACATCAACATTTAAGTTAGAATCTACTGGTACTGAAGAGCTCTTGAAAGGTCAGCTTTAGTGACCTTAAGTATTTAATAAGATTAACAAATTCTTTGTTTATTCTTTATAAAGCATACGAAGCTTATTCTTCACCATATTTAACCTTTATCCAAAACCATGATGATCAATCTTAGAAAAGTAATGTTTCAACATTGAGAACTTCACATGTGGATCAAGAATGACTGCTATTGTAAGTGAAATATTATATTCACCTTAATACTTGTCAAATTTTTTCTTCATATGTGAAGTCATGTCTTTTAAGGTTTAGGATTTAGAGAAATTTTTTCTTCACCTCATATTCCTTATTTAAATGTTTTAAGAGAAATAACTTAATTTTCTAAACTTAGATAAAGTATAAGTTGACGGTTAGGTAATTTGAATTAGATATCAAGTTTATCATATCATAAAATAGTTTAAAAAATTCACATATTTTCTCTTCCTTACTCTGCTTCTCACTTGATTAACAAAAATATGTAATTTGAATCATGGCAAGTAAGCTTAAAGAATGCACGCCTATACTTTAAACCACTTTCAAGCATTGAATAGGTCAAGTTTCATCTAGTGGGCACACCTAAAACTAAATATGCATATATACTAAGGCAAGTCTTTTTAAAAGCCTTTTAAAATGCCTTCATGTTAGCCTCTGATACCTTAATATATTTAATGCTTTCTTTTACTTTTTTAATGGCAAAGGAACTTACTTTCAATCCCTTTTTAACAATCAAATTTAAAATATGAGCACAACATTTAATGTAAAAGAACTCACCCTCACAAAGTAAGGTATCAAACAAGCAAAGTCATTCTTTTATTATAAATTGCATGCTATTGTTGAAAAAGCATTATCTAATGTCACAGAAAAGATCTTATTCTCTATCTACCATTCATTTAAGAATTCTATTATCTTACCCGCAAATTCAAACCCCGAATATGGAGATTTCAGGTCATAAAAGGCTAGAATCTTACTAATAAGCTTCCATTCTAAGTTAACATAATGAGTAGTTAAGGAAATATACCTATCATTGGAGCACGCAATTTATAAGTCACAAGTAAGACATATTCTACCATAAATTTGTGTCAATTATTCTTTCAATTTATTTTTATTTTACAAATAAATTTTATGCATATTAGATGCAATAGTATGCTAAGAAATGAATTTCATTTCATTGTTCAAGTACTTTCACATTTTCTTAATTGCATCATATTCCACATATGAAAAAGGAAGGTTATACTATATAATTTCCATGGTTATTAATTCCTTAAAAATTTTTGATCAATTTTTTTACTTTTTAATTTTTCTTCATAATCAATTAGCATGTTCCTAACTTCTTTTTGTTTAAAGCTTTAGCCCCCTTACACTTCTACATGTGACAACTAAAAGTTGAGGTGCCATATGTATTACCTCCCATCATATACCTCCCATCATATCTTTTATATTTAGTCATAGTTCTACCTTTCTCATCTATTCTATCTTTTTCAAAAACTTGCCACATAATTAAAGTATTTTCCTAGATTTTTTTGGATTAAGGTTCACTAATTTTAGTGTCTTTTTAAAAATCCTTACCATTAATTTCAAATTCATGTGTGCTTATAGGCCCCTTTTGCTTAAAATTAGAACTTACCTTTTTTTTACAGCTCTCTAACTCATCCATGTTAATAGCATCATGCTCATTCCTAAACATGATCCCTAAATCCTAAGTACAACTACAAAATAAAATGTATGATTGTAAACTTATATGCAAACATTAATGTTCAATAATGATACACAACTATTAGAAGAAGCATTTGGGAAGCAAATGTGAATTCATAAAAAATATAATACCAACATGAAATCATAACAATACCTAACATATTATAATATTTATCCTATTGAATGAAATACAAAACTTTTACACAATTCAAAATAGCAACATGAATTTAAATAGCAAGGTAATATGTAATTGAAAGAAAAGAGAATGTAATTCAAGTGAGTAATTTCATCTTGAATATGGCTTTTCTATTCCATGGAAAATTTCATGATTTGTGGATTTTTTGTTTGTTTTAATTGCTTGTTGCAACATAGGTTATAGTTTATACAACATCCTAAGTTTTTTTTATGTTATTTGAAATTTTAAGGAAATGAATTGTAATATAATTTTAAACCTTGAAAATTAATATTCTTAATTTGGAGTACTCCTTATAATTGCATTATAATCAAATTTTGAGTTATGATGAGTCAACCAATGATAGGATGTCTTAACCTTTACAATTAGGTTAAGGGAATTAGATTTCATTCTTAATTAAATCTAATGGTTATTGTTAAATAGGTTCAAACTTTATAATATATTTATTATTACTTCTACATCATTATATATATATATTTTTAACTTTTAACATTATTTCTTGATAGGTTTAGACTCAACCCAAGGAGAAGACTACATATACAATCTTTTATCATGTGTTCCTTGTTATGGCAGCTCAACTTATTTAGTTTTAGTTTAGATCTATCAATTACTAATTTGGAATAGAAATGAAATAAAAATGAAGATGAAAGTGAACAAACCTAAAATAGAAAATCAACAAGGTTGATAGTCTTTGTCAAAGCTAGTGGCAGTGCGATGTTGCTCTTTCAATCTTTCTATTGCCATTACTGTTATGTTGTTTGTTAACATGGCAACACCTTATGGTGATGGTCCATGTCTATCATTTGTGCGGTGCTCTTAGTTTTTCTAAGTCTCTCTTGGCTTCTTTGTTCAAACTTTTGCTGTGCTATCTATTGACATGGCGACCTTTTTTGATGGTGGCAGGTGGTCCGTGTCTATCATTTGTGTGCAGCTCACCAATGCTCTCTACTATCAATCTTTCAAAGTTTCTTAGTCTCTTTCTCTGTATTGTGACATAGTGACAATGTAACTCTATGACTTTGTCTCTATTTATCACTATGTGTCAATGTGCAAGTGTGATTATGTTTCAAGTTTCAAGTTGGGATTTAGGGATTACCGAATTGGCTTAGGACTTGGGAAATTGGAATTCAAAATTTAGACAAGCAAATTAGGTTGGGTGCAATAGGTGGCTCGTGGCCAAGGTAGGATAAGTTTATTTAAGTTAGCTAGGTTGGGTTATTGGGGTGAGTTAGGACCGTCGGCTTGGGTGTATTAAAAAAAATGGTCTATGGTCTGCACAAATCTAATTTATGCGGACCAAGGCTCACCAAATTTTGGTTTGTTTAAGTTCATTTTTTAATAAGCTTATTTTTACAGGTTCAATTCAAAAAAAAAAAAAATTGTGAACCAGTTTGCAAAGTCCAAAGCCTAAGGCTCATTTAGCACTCCTAAATTTTGTATTGTAGAACAAAACGTGACATGTAAACATAAGAAAATAAGTTTTTGAAGATCCAATCAGTATCATTAATATTAATATATAAAAGGAAAGAAAATATCATGAACAACGGAGAAAAGAGACCGCAAAATTTAGCAGGTGATGCATGCAAAGGCGACAAAGGAAACACTTGTCACGAAAAAAATATGTATGCTTTGTAATCTCCTTTCAGTGGACAACATTCCGACAAGTCCCATATAAATAAATAGACTGCTGAAGTTTCTTTGGAGTTTGTCTGTATATATCTTCTGTTTTATTATATTAAGAGCACGATATTAAATGCAAAAATACACTATTTTTTGTCTATGTTTAACTAATGCTTTGTTTGGAACCAACATTTTTGGAATTTGATTTATTTAATTTTAATAAAAATAATTATAATTTATTTACAAATAATTTTTATTGTTGGGATATTAGGTCAAAAAAATAGTTTTGATTTATTTTTATAAATGAATTCTTTTATATGAAATATATTAAAAATATAAAATTCAATTAAAATTAGATTTGGTGTATGTATATGATAAATGAAATGTTAGAATCGGGGGGGGGGGGTTTCGATATAATATGCATTTTAGATTTATTCTGAAGAAATCTTGGTTAATTTAATGAATTTTATAATCGTACAAATATAATTAAAAAATTGTAGATGAAATGTAATCAAATATATATTTTAACTTAAATCTAAGCATAATTTAGAAACTAGTGTAAGCCTTGTACTCGAAGTGGGATAAAGTAATGTATAAATAATATAAATTTAACATAACAAAAAATTGATAAAATAATTATTATCACTATATTTAAATAAAGGACTTGATGAAGTAATACAATAAATATAAAATTGATATTTACAACAATACCAAATATAGAAAAAGCAAAAACTTTCCTAATTTATGATACAATAAATTCATAATTATAAGGCCAAAATATTTTAAAAATAAAATTACTGTAAATGAATTTGTCACTTACTTTCTTCATAAGTAAGAATAGATAATATTAAGTGTTTTGTAATGTATGATATATAATATGTGTCAAAATTTATAATGTAAAAATTATTATATGCTTACTACTAACATAAATTTTTGAACACCTCCTAATATTATATATTTCTTTGTATTTATTAGTTAATTGTTACCATTCTTAAAATCATAATAACTTGGTGCATTGAGAAAATTATAATTGTCAATTAATATATTTCAAATGCATTAAATTGTGATCAATAAAAAATTAAAATGCTATAATAATTTGAATTAATGTACTGATTTGAGAATTCTTCTATTTTGATGTGTTAGTATTTTTAAAAACAGTCCTATTATACAGCTTTTTGAATGCTTTTTAATATTTATCTATAATTTATTAGATATTAATAGGAGAATCGGCATATTTAGAATGCATTAAATCATGATTAATAATATAATTTAAATATTATAGTAAATTTAGTTGATGCATTGATTTGAAAGTTTCATTTTTTTTATTTTGTTATTGAAGTGTAATATTGTTAAAATTTTATTATTAATTTTTTATCATCTTCGGAGCATAATTTATATTAATTTTAATATTTAAAATATTTGAAAAAGGTTTTAAATATGGTGTGCATTACTTAAAATTTTATGCATATCATCTTATATGAAGCATCCAAATTTAATTCTATATATTACATGACAGCTAATTTCAATCAATGCATTGTTTTGGAATTTTTTTTACATTATTGTTGCGTTAATATTTTTTAAAAATATTCTTATTATGTTATATTTTTATTTTTATTTTTTAATTATAAATTATAAGATGTTGATAAAGAAATATATATATATTTAACAAAATATTAAATTAAGATAAATCCGAGAAATTTGAAAAGTTACAATTAATTTGAACCATGTAAGTAGTGGCTTTGGATCTACCAGCACATTAAATAAATTTTTTTACTTCTTTAATTTTCTTTTTGTTTTGCTTATGTGCATAGTTATCCCACAAAAATATATATATTATCCTACTTTTGTTGAAATTCAGATGACAATAAAATTTAAAATAAAAAATTAATAAATAGAAAATAAAAAATATAAAAAATATGAAAGGTTATAAATTTTTTTAATACTATCAGTTATATATAAAAAATGATATATCTTTTAAGTTTATATTTATGAAATTCCTATAATTAGAATTAACTAAATAATTTGTATATTTTTATATTTAGTTTTTATTTAAAATAAATATCTTTATATATGTTTTAAAAATGATATTGGTAAAATATTGTTAATCTAGAATTAAGCATAATAAAAATTTTGCCAAAAAAATTTATTTAGATGGTCAATGAGTTAGTGAGAAAATAAATAATTGACAATAATTGAAATAATGCCAACTGTTAGTTGTCCTTTTTTTTATCTCTATATCTTATAGATTACTGTATGTCGTTTTGAGCACGGGTTTTTTGGCCCAAGTATATTTTATTTTAACCACAATTACTTTCCTTGGTTAATAATAAGTGGAGTTTTGCCAATATCTGTGGGTTTCTTAACTAGTTTTTCAATGATATATAAAAAATCAATATGTTAATTAATATAGGGCAGTCGTATATAAAAAAATAATAATATTAATGATTAACAATCAAAATATAATGAAATTTTTAATTAAATATATTCTATCTTAACTCTCATTAACCATTTTGTCATATATAATGAAATAAAATCCGTACTGATCAATTGATCCATTTTTACATTTCAATAATTATATTTCAATATTAAAATTAAAAAAAACTCATATTAAGAATAACGACAATCCTTTTGAACTATTCGAACCCACAAAATTTCGATCTACAAGAAAATTTCCTTATCCACAAGACATTTCTTGAATTTGTCAATGAATTTTGTGAACAAAAGAATAAATCATACTTTCCTAAAAAGCAGAAATAGTATATTAAATAAGTGAAAAAATAGTATAATAAAAATATATATTAATTTTTGAAAAACGCATAAACCTATACGATGAGAAGGACTTTCATCTGATGCTTTTTAGTTATGTTGTTTTGCATTGTGGCATATACCAGAGACGTATGATTCTAACTTTGATAGATAGATTTCATTAATGAAACACATAAAATATTTTAGCCTAAATTTAAAGATAAAGTAATTATTTTGTTTATACATTTACTAATAACAAAAAAAAAAACTAATAAAAGTTAACAAATAAAAATGAGAGATGATATAATATGAGAAATGATGAGAATTATATTTATCATTATCTTCTAATTTTGAATAGAAAACCGAGCGAATCAAGATAAAGAATGACATGATACTAAAGAAGAAACATTCATTAGTATATATAAGAAGAATAATAGCAAATAATGATATAAATTAAAATTAGAAAAATTTAAAATCAGTGTAATAATTTAAATTAATTATAATACTTAAAATTTTTGTAATAAACTAAATTATGAATAGATTTATTCGATTAATCATGGTTATAACTGATTTGACAAAATAAATTTATCTAATTGAGTTCAAACATTGCTCTAAATAAGATGATAAAGATATTTGATATAATTAAAAAGATGACATAATAGGAATGCTTTATTAAAAATACTAATGTATTAATAATCAGTAATTATTAATAAAATAAAAAATGAAAGATTTTCTTAATCAATGGATTAATTCCAATAATTATAAAAATAGAAAAATGGATTATTTTCTAATGATTAATGCTTCAAAGTTGAAAATTTGAGAAAATTACTTTGCTCCTTAATCTTGTGATTAATAATTAAAAAGAATAATGATTTAGTGCATTTTAAAATAGGTTCATTTCTGTATCAATATGTAATAAATTATAATTAAAAATTTTAAGTGATAGTTAATGTATTAGTTATGAATGAATTTATTTGATCAATTATTTTACTAGTTTAATTGAATATATTTCCTTAATTATAATTAAAGCGGTACTACATCACCCGAAAATAATTATCTAAATGCGAACGAAGCAACTTAGGAAGGAATGCAATAGTTGCACTAAATTATTATGTTGCAATCCTTAAAATTAAAAAAAAATAAAATTAGTATTATTTAAGTTAAAAATGATATTAATTCCTTTAATTATAATTATCATATTTAAAAAAAACTAAATTGATGCTTAGAATAATGTGATAAAAGTTATTTTATTTAATTAAAAATATTATATAATAGGAATTTAATTAAAAATATATTTTATTTAATTTTCTAATTGATCATAATTTTATGCAAATAAAATATATTAATTCGTGATTAAAATTTTAATAATATCCTGAATTGTTACTTATGATTTAATGTTAATTATTATGATAGAAATTTTGAAAATGAGTAATAAAAACCATGCGAGTGAAATACACAAGCTTTAATAATGAATATTAGGGCAAGTGTATTTCCATCCCTAGATTTATAAACATAAAGATGTTAATAAAAATAATAAAATTCATGACAAAACAATAATAAATCAAATTAATTCTATACAATGTGATAAATAGATGATCAAAATTTCAAATCATGTTTATTTTATATACCCATTAAATCCTTAAAATAATGATTTTTATTCTCATTAATATGAAAACACAACATAATATATAATTTTTATTGTAAGATATTTATGATATTTTAACTTATATATAAATAATAATAAAAGGAAAATAAAAATGCATGACAATCAAATTAGGTTTCTTCCCCATATGTTAATTTGAAATAGTAAATATAAATAAAAGATATATTTTTATTCAATTATTAAGTGTTTTGAAGAAAGATTTTTTTTTTTACATAATCCCAAGAACAGGATTTTTACGTATTCTAAAGGAATAAAAATATGTATAATCAATGCAATAAAGAGTGTAACTTATACTTGAATTCACTTCTTTTTCAATACTAAAAAGGAATATTGGCTTATTATCTTCAATTGTTAAATGTGAAATTGCTTATTTTTTTTATTCAAACTATTATTGGTATTATCCTTAATGTTAGATTCTATTCTCAAAGCATATGGTGGACAAATTATATTTTTAACTTTATAATTTTCTTAATTTCTCTCTCTAACTTCAAATTATTTGATTTTTTTGTGTAATTTTTCACCCTCTTGCATATACTTCTCCTGGGGATTCTCTTGATCTTTCTCCACTCTTCTCCTTTTCTTCCCTTGTATTGTTCTTTATGTTCCTTTTATAATTGGGGATGGATAATTATCCGCTTCCAATATTAATTATTTTTTATCAATATAAAATTATTGATTATTATGAAATTAAAATTAGATTAATTGCATATCATATCTTATTTCTATTTAGGTAGGGACCTCTTTTTGATATTGATCCTATTATATATCTTATTTGAATCAAGAGTGATAAAAATCATATCTTTGATATCAATTGTTTTTATTAATTCAAACTCATTGATTATCATAAAATTAAAATTAACCTAATTATAAATCATATTTTATTCCTATTTGGGGGGGGGGAATCTGAATATATCCCCAATATTAATCAAATTATATATCTTATTTTTATTTCAATTAACATTTTATTTCTATATATTTTTAAAAAATTCAATTAATTTTATTTTTAGTTTTTATTATATTACCTATTTCAAATTTAATTAATTTTATTAATTATATTGATTATTATATAAATAATAAATTAAAAATATAAAATTTAATTAATGAAATATTATGAGGTGAGGAAATTTGATATTATAAATAAATAAAATATTGATATGTATGGAATGATGGTTTGAAATTCCTAATTTTCTATTATCAAATATTTAATTAATAATAAAAATTAATTTACTAATTATAATATTATGTTAATTATATATTAACTTAAGTTAGATTTAGTTCAAATTTTAAATTTGCAAATATTTTTCGAATCATTAAAATTGTCATAATATTTATATCTATATTTATTTATTATTTAATTATATTAATTGTCATATAGTTTGCCAGTGACATCTTCCTTGGCTAATAAACTGACATGTAACTATTTTTATGTACTAGAATATAGATTAAAAAATCTCATCTAAAATTGAGATTAAAAATTGTTTTTAACCGTTCATAATTGTTACAAAATTATTTCGTGGCATGATTTTTTATTTTGTATCATATTGTACGATAATATTTTGATTATGCTTTTACGTTAAAAAAATAAGTTCAATCATTGTTTCACTAAACTAAAATAACCTCCAAGAATTTAAAAATATTTACATGATCATGAAGGGATATGGAGAGAGAGAGAGAGAGAGAGAGAGAAGTTGTAATGAGTATGAACCAATATTAATTAAAATCTACGTTACTTCAAGTTGATGTTATGTTTCAACTTTCTTTTATTTTTTCAATATATAGATATACAGGGAATTTGTGTTTGCTTCCCTTAGCACCCCTTTTTTCAGCTAAGGTTGAGGTGTTGTATTCTTTTGGTGCGTAAGAATGAAAGATACTTGTCAAAGTATTTTGTCTTTAAGATGTTTGAGGTTGATCAGAAACAAGCGATTGAGATGACAAAAGCACCTTATGAAATAGTATCAATCCTTCAAATAGCTTTTTCAATAATTGTTAACGAGTTTCATTAAAATTAGTTAATTGATTCAATAATTAGTTGATTTTAATACTTAGTAGTCAGTTGATTTGATTAGCCGATTACTTTCAAATCAACTAAACTCAAAATACTGGAGAGATTAGGATTTTGAGTTAATTGATTAATAAAAATGATCAAATTATTCTTAATAATTTTTATTTTTTTATTTTACTATTTCTAAATTTTTTTAATATATTTAATAACTATAAAAATTATATTAATTTAATTTTAAAAAAAATTAATATATAATAAATTATAATAATATATTATTTATAAGAAAATTTATTATATATAAAAATTAAAATATTCAAATAACTCATAAAATATATTTATATCCTTATATGTTATTTTATATCTAAATAACTAATCATAAATAATTATTTTTATCAAACATTCTTATTTAAACAGTTAATACAATCAACTATCAGTTGATAGTTAATTAAATCAATTAACCGTTACAACTATCAAGTTAATTATCAAATAAGACTATGATCTTCATTGGTATTTTTATAATTTTTCTAGTGATAAGAATAATTAAACCATCAAACACATATGTAAAAATAAAAAAGTTGAATCCTAAATATAATAAAACAAAATTATTAGCTATTAAAAAGCACCCCGATCATTATAAATGTTAATCGAGTATCACAATTACAGTAGTATTGGCTCTAGATGGCAAGTTATTCGCTATTATAATATCTTACAATTTTTAAGAGAATATATTTAAATCGTAAGATTGTAAAATTGTTTTGGAGGCCCTTCTTGGGGTTGTTGAATCCCCCTGGCAAGTTGCATTTGTTGTTGAAATTGTGAAAAAGTTTTCATCCGCTTCAAATATTATTTTTATTGTTGTATTTATACGATATTCCACGAAACGTAACGAAGCAGCTCAGCTGCTAAAGAATGATATAGATATTTTATCTCAAATCCTTCCCACTTAATAATGATAATGTTCTTTAGGATATGTAGTTTCTTGTGTAATGATGATGATGATTCATTGGCAATATTTAAATTCGACCAAGAAAAAATCAATATGTAATAAAAATATATTACAAAATAAAGAGTAGAAATTTAGTACTGTTGATAATTAAATTATGTAATTTGTTATTTCGAGTTCTTCACACAGAGTTTGTTAAAATGAATAAATAAACGTATGTAATCTGAATAGTAATAAGCAAATGATGATATCCCCACCGTAGCTAGGTACCCATTCAACCCAGAAATCTCATGTTTGTAGCTATTTCCAAGGGCAGTTTTGGGTTTCCGGTCTTCTGTGGTTTCGAAGTCTCGTGTCGGGGAAAATGGAAAAAAAATACAAACGGGATTATGTCGAGTCACAATCCACATTGAAAATTTCCAGTCATATTATGGATAGAGTGAAATTTGAAATTAAACTTAAAATATGAATTAAAAATTATTAATTAAATATAAAATAATATGATATATTTATAAACTCAATTTAATAGGCATAAAAAATTTAAAATCGAATTTTGAATTTCATTTTTATTATATATGTATAACAATTTTAAAAAAAATTTAGTTCATTCAAAGAATAAAAATTTTAATTAGCATATAGAACTTGAGCAAAATTCTGAATCGATAATTATTGAAAGAAGAATTAGTTAATTGCCTGATACTAACAAATAACAATTAACTAAACCGGAAATATTTTCTTACTTCTGATGAATCACGTCATTTGCATAAGTTTGACCAGATAAAATGGGTTTTGTCAATTTTCCTTCAAATGCCAATTAGGATTTTAAATTTGATTAAAGTTGCCAATTACCAATTTGGATTTGATCTATATATTAGACGGATAATACAAATTTTTTTATTTAAGAAGAATTACATAAAAGCAATTTGCGTATTCGAATGATTAAAATTTTAATTAAGCCCGTTGTAAATGTTTCATGTTCTATTTGGTAATATAGTTAAGGCAAAAATGTATTTTCAATTGAAGCTAGATAATTAAGTTATGTTGTTTTAGGTAAATTTCTTTTAAATAAAATAAAATTGAAATTTCAATAAATTTGGGGATGAAAGTGCATTTTCACATATAGTCAATTTATTACCTTTATGAAAGGATATTAACTATTTTTACTGAAAAATAATAATTAATAAATTCTGCATAAACTACACTTACATCTGTTATGATCGTAATTGTAATTTAGTATAAATACACTGCATTCTTTTTATTTGAAAAAATATATACTTATATTCACTTTCCTTCCCCTTTATCTTTGTGTATCTATATTTATATTTATATATTATCTATTAATTGTAATATTTCTTACCTCATATTATAGTAAGTATCATTTTTATAATTTACCATATGTTAATTTATTATTTTTTAATAAAAGTGAAATTTATCATTTTTCACTTGAAAAATAAATTATGAAATAAAAATGATTTAATTATTCTCATAATATTAAATTAATTCTCAATAAAAATTTAAATTTAAATATCTATTTGTGACTAGAATTCACAAATATCTATTTATTTCATTTTCATAGTAAAAATTTAAATTTGAATCTCTATTTATTACTAAAAAATATTAATTTATCATTTTTAATAAAAATTCAATTTATTATTTTTTAAGTTGAAAGTTAAATTATAAAATAAATATTTAATTATCCTTATAATATTAAATCAATTCGTAATGAAAACTTGAATTTACATCTCTATCACTAGAATTTACAACTATTTATTTATTTTATTCTTCTAAAAATCTTCCTATATAATATTTATATTTTACTTTTTTTCTTTTTCCACTTTCAATCACTTCAAAACCATCATTTTATCTAAAATGAGAGTTTTCATCTTCATTTTTAATATTTGTAACTTTACAATTACCTAATTATTTCATTCTATCCCCAAATTATATTGAAATTTTATTTTTTCCCTTTTCACCTTTAATCACTTCAAAATCATCATTTTTTTAAGATGAGAATTTTTATTTTTATCTTCAATATCTATAAGTACTCTCTCTTACTATTTTCAATAATTTGCAATTACTTGATCCAAACTTTCTATCATATAAAATTCTTTTAATGATTTTTTTACTTTCTTTTTATATTATTGTTATTCTAGTTTAATTGTCTTTTTTTTGGTTATGAGCACTATATTTCATTAGATTTCTTCTTTCCAGAAAAAAATTGTAATTTAATCGATTCTCATTAGTTTAATAGATTCTTGATATATAAAATTATAAAAGTATATATTTTTATATAATTTATTTCATTAGGTAAGTTTTTTTACTATTTCAAACTATTTAACAGGAAAAGTACCATTTTAGAGAAAATTATGGAAGGAGGAGAGTTGTTATATGAACATAGAGACTACTAGTTATGAAATTTATAAATTTATAGTTGACCATATATATGGATAAATCATTTTTTATTACCTTAGATTTGTATAAAAATATTTAGATCAACAAACACAACATTTTTATTAATTTGAGAATCATTTTATCTTTATTTTTATTTGATTTTATTTGAAAATTTTCTATTTTTTATCTTCATTTAATTTGATTAGAAAATTTTTAATCCTTATCTTTATTTAATTTTATATCTAATTTAAAATTTATGAAATTTTATCTATGATACACTTTATATTCTTTTGATAAAATCATCTTTTGCTTTCATAAACAAATAAATAATTCAATTTGCCCCTTTTATCCAATAATACTTGTTATTAAATACTTTAATATTTCATCTTTATTTGGTGGAATCTCATTATGGTAATTGTAAATTTATTTTTTATTTCATAACCTAATTAATTATTTATTTTTTTATATTATATTCCTAAATAGTTATATTATTTCTCTCACATTTTTTCTCTATGTCATTAACATTTTTTTCTTAAAATTCAACTAAAAGGTAGATTAATTCTTTTTCTAAAGATTTGATACCTACTGCATATTTTTTTTGTTTACTATTTTATATATTTGATTATATTTTAAGAAATTTTTTTATTATAATATACCTTTTAGAAGATATTAAATATGAGTTAGTTATTACTATTTTCTAACTAAAAGCTATTCCTCTCTTTCATGTGAATTAAAAAATATAAAATATTTAATATTAAAATATAGAATTCTAGTTTTTATCAACATATATGTTATAATTTGCAAATTTAATGAGTTTTTTCCAATATAAAATTATTACATTCAAAATTTTATTTTTTAATTATATTTTATATTGCAACATGGTAAATAAAAAATATATTACATTGTCATTACAAAAAAATTTATTCCTATCATAAATCATATTATTAAATATTAATATTAATGATAACAATTATCTTAAAAAATATTATTTAATTAATGTAATGTTTGAATCCAAAATTAGGTTTTTTATAAAATAAATTTAAAATCAATTATCTACTTAAAATATTAAGTAAAATGAATAGGGAGATGAATTTTTTTCTTAGAGTTATTAGTTATATATTAATTAATCTTTTATCTAATCCTCCTTATAAATAAATAATATATAATTATAATATTATATTATTAAAATAAATATTCATCCATAATATAAAATTACTACTTTTAAAAGTTTATTTTATTCTATAGGGTGGTAAATAAAATAATATATTCCCATTAATAATCTATTTTTATCATAAATTATGTTAATAAATATTAATATTAATGATAAAAATTATATCTAATTAATAAAATATTTGAATTCAAAGTCAATTACCTACTTAAGCAAAATTAGTAGAGAAATATTTTTTTTTAAAATTTATTAGCTATATATTAATCAATTTTTTATCTAATTTTTTTATAAATAATCAATATATAATTATAACATTTTATTATTGAAATAAATATTTGTTTGTGCAACGTATAAGTTAACATCTAGTATTATACCTGTGATATTTCTTACTTTCTATGACAATGTTATTTCTATAATTCTTACGTGTTAATTTATCATTTTTTTATCTATTTTCTAATATTAAATCAATTTATAATAAAATTATGAATTTAAATTATTTTTTATCTATTACTAGAATTCATAAATGCCTAATTATTCGAATATCATAAAAAATTTTTCACAAAACTCTTTAAATTATATTTATATATTTAAAAATTAAATACTAATATTATTAAATGATATCAATATAACATAGAATTTTTTATTATAATTCTTTTAAATAGTTGAAGATCTAATTTTATTGAATTACTTTACTATATATAATATATTTTAACTCTTATGTCACATTTAAAAAAATTTTAATTTTAAATTTAAATATATAATAATTAAAAAATATAATAAATTAGATTTAATATTTTTATAACTTTTTATATATTTAATATTCTTATCTTAGAAAAAAAAGACTTGTGCACCATACAGGTTTAAGACTTAATATTATATATTAGCCCTAATATTCCTTATTTCTTTTTTATGTAAAATGTTATTCTTACAATTTACCACATATCATTTTCACTATGAATTCCACTTGCATAATCAATATAAGAGATTGAATCTCTCATTTATATATAACAATTTATATTAAACTAATTGTTATCTCGTACGTTGTATGGATGAATATTTATTTTAGTAATATAATATTTAATTATACATTAATTACCTATAAGGAGAATTAGATAAAATTTGATTAATATATAGCTAATAGCTCTAAGAAAAAAAATTATTTTTCTATTAATTTTGTTCAACTTTAAGTAGATAATTAATTTTGAATTCAAATATTGAATTAATTAGATACTATTTTTATATAATTATTATCATTAATATTAATATTTAATAACATGATTTATGATAAAAATAATTTTTTTAATGATAATTTATTTTTATTTATTACCTTGTAGTATAAAATGAACTTTTGAAAGTAATAATTTTATATTACAAATGAATATTTATTTTAATAATATAATATTATAATTATATATTAATTATTTATAAATAAAATTGAATGAAAAATGATTAATATATAAATAACAACTCTAAGAAAAAAATTATTTTTCCACTCATTTTGTTCAATATTCAAGTAGGTAATTTATTTTAAATTTATTTTACCAAAAAAATTGATTTTGGATTCAAACATCATATTAATTAGATAGAATTTTTTAAGATAATTATTATCATTAATATTAATATTTAATAATATAATTTATGATAGGAATAATTTTTTTGTAATGACAATATAATATATTTTTTATTTATCATGTTATATTATAAAATAAAATTTTAAAAATAAAATTTTGAAAGTAATAATTTTTTATGACAAACAACTCATTAAATTCTACAAATTATGACATACATGTTAACTAAAATTCAATGTTATGGAAAAAAGGAATAGCTTTAAACTGAAAATCACTAATAACTAACTTATATTTAATATCTTATAAAAAGTACATTATAAAAAATTTTCTTACTCAAAATATAATAAAAAATATAAAATAATAAATAAATAAAAAGCATGCAGTGTGTATCAAATTTTTAGCAAAAGAATTGATTTATCTCTTAGTGAAAATTTAAGAAAAATATATTAATGACTTAGGGGAGAAAAAAGTGAGAAAAATAATATAATTATTTAGGAATATAATAGAAAAGAAGAAATAATTAGTTAGAATGTGAAATAAAAAAATAAATTTTCAATTACTGTAGTGAAAATCCACTAAATGAAGATGAACTATTAATATATTTAGTGACAAATGTCATTCAACAAATGGGCACAAGTTAAATTATTCATTTATTTATGGAAGTAAAAGGTGATTTTATTAAATGAAGATAAAAAGAAAGTGCATTATAGGTAAAAATTTTATAAATTTTAAATTGAATATAAAATGAGATGAAGATGAGGATAAAAAAAATTTAATAAAATTAAATGAAGATAAAAAATAAAAAAATTTAAACAAAATCAAATGAAAATAAAGATAAAATGATTTTTAAATTTCAAAATAGGAAATATTATATTTGTTAATCTAGATATTTTTTGTATGAATATAAAGTGATAAAAAATAACCTATTTAAATATATTATTAATTGCAAATTTATAGATTTTATAATTGATAATTCATATACTAACATAGTAGCTCTTGTCCTTCTGTAATTTCCTATAAATTATATTCTTTCTATTAAACAATGTGAGGTAGTAAAAAAATTTACTTAATGAAATAAACTATATAAAAAATGCATGCTTTTACAATTTTACATATAAAAAATTCATTAAACTAATGAGAATTAATTAAGTTACAAATTTTTTCTTAAAAAGTAGAAAATCAATGAAATAAAATACTCATAATAAAAAAGAGACAATAAAATTATAATAAAAATAGTATAAAAATAAAAAAAAATTATAGAAAGAAATTTACATGATAAAAATTTTGGATCAAGCAACTATAAAAGGTTGAAAATAGTAAGAGCAAATACTTATAAATATTGAAAATAAAGATGAAAACTCTTAATTTAAAGAACACAATGGTTTTGAAATGATTGAATGTCAAAAGAGAAAAGAAACAAAACTTAAATATAATTTAGAAAGCTTTTTATGAGAATAAAATAATTAGATAATTCTAAACTTATAGATATTGAAGAAGAAGATGAAAACTCTTGAAGGTAAAGAAAGAAGAAAAGCAAAATATAAATGTACTATGGAAATTTTTTTATAATAATGAAATAAATAGGTACTTCCAAATTCTAGTGATAGATATAGATTCAAATTTAAATTTTTAATGGAAATTAATTTAATATTATAAGGAAAAATATTTTTTATTTTATAATTTATCTTTTAAGTAAAGAAGAAATTACAAATTGAACTTCTATTAAAAGATAATAAATTAATATATGATGAATTATAAGAATGATACTTGTCATCATAAAAGTAAGAAATATCACAATTAATATATACTATATAAATAGATTAGGAAAAAGAACTCCCTAATTTCTTTTCCCCATTTATTGAATTTTTATAATCTTTTTCATTTTTTCTTCATTTTCTAAATTTTTTAATTTTCATGCATTTTTTCTCTCTAGAATAATCCCTTTGATGTCTTTTTCTTATTTATTATATTTTTGTAATCACTTTGATCTTTTTTCCTAATTTATTATAGCTTAATTAATCTTTAATTTGGAATTATAATATTATATGATTTTGCATTTCTATTTTTATATCTCTATTTACATAATAAAAAAATATTTAAACTTTTATTGTCTATATATGTCATCATTAATTTTCTTTTGAAATAAGTATTGATATTCTCTTTACTTTATTTTTTTTCTGTTAGTTGACCCTTTTTTTCTCACCTCTTTCTCTTTCTCTCATACGTCTCCTAATCTTAAATTTTAAAACCTATAATTAGTTCTAGTTTCAATTATGCAAGCCATTTAGTTTATAAGCAACATTTTTTTGCTTTTAACAATATTTACCTATTGAATCATTATGGTGCCATCTTAGTAAGTGATGGTTGCTATTTTTAATGATTCCTTTTGATACATTACTTCACTGTAGCTGTTAATTAATGAGTATTGATATCTTGGGAAATAGTTCTCTATTTTTTTTTAGTTTTCTTCTACTAATATTGTTTTCTTCTTTGATTCCTTCTTGTATAGTTATTTATGGCATGGTTGTATCAAAGAATTTTTTTAATAATACATAAAAAATTTCCTTTCTAATTTTTTAACACTCATTTATTCAACTATATCAAAATACAATATACAATAATGTTAAAATTTTAATACTATGATAAAATTAGGTATCATTTTATTTAGAAACATTGCACTTGCAATTTTTAGCTTAAAATAGTGATACAAGTAAGAACAGATTTAGGTAGTGATATTTTTCAATCAGAAAACAAACAAAAGAGAATTTCATTCTAGAAAAATAATCTTTTTGAACCCATAAGCCTCCTCTTCTTACAAGTTCTGTAGTTTATATCAATTTTTTATATAAAGTAAATTGATTATATGTAACTTACTTCATCATATAAAATAAATTATTTTTTCTGTAATTTTAGATATGACATGAGGTTGATGCACATTCATCTTTCCATTGTAGGTTGATATAACTGTTGGAGAGACTAATGTATTTAATTAAATAGATATTCTTTATTTAAAAAGTATTTGAAAAAATTATTCAATAAATTAAATAATGTTTATTTTTAATTATCTATTATGGTTTAAATTTATATAGAATTAAGGATAGATATATATATATATATACATTCCATTTTATATAAATAAATATTATTTCTTATAGATATATATTTATGTTATTTTTCTAAATTTGCTTTGTTTTAATATTTAAATTTGTATACATTCTTCTAATTGGATTAATGATCACTATTAATGTAATATTACAATAATATGACAACTTCATTAATTAGTAATTAGTTAAAAAATATAGTGCATCCTCTTACTTAATTTAAATATAATTATATCAAATTTGTAATTATTTAATTAATATAGATATGACAATATATTTTACATTAATAATTTGAATACCTTATAATTTAAATTTTAAAATCATAATTTATATTATAAATTATTATCAATTAGGATTAATTAAACTTGTGTATCACATAGGTTGCAAGCTAGTTTTAAGTACTCCTACTTCTTATAACAAAGGAAGAGATTATATATTTTCACAAATAGAAAAGATAAGAGTGTAATTAGATTAACTAAGGTGAGTATTATTTGTACTTTTTTTTGTTAAAATATATATAACCTCCTATATATACTTTATGTGTAAAAAATATCCTAGAGTTTAAAAAAGTATAATTAAATGCTTAAACTATATTTATTTTGCAAAAAAGTCCCCTCTATTAACTTTTCATCCAAATCCCTAACACCAAAATTTTTTTCTTAAACTAAAACTAGAAAGTAGAAAAGGTATAATGCAAAAAAAAATGCAGAAATAATAGAACGACAGAGGCTATCCGCTTAGCTGAAAATGGATGTTCAATATCTCATCCTCAGTATCAGTCGGTGATGAGCACATCTCCGATTGAATGCCACCCTATTCTTTATGATGATATGCAAGATGCATTTGGAGCATCTTAATCCAGGGAGAAATTCTTACGTAGTTAGCGAGTCTATGTAAGTTGTGTACCCTCAACTAATAAAATATTATCAATAATTTAAAAAGAATTAATTGAGAAACTAGTTATTTCATTAATTAATAAAATAAATATAATTTAAATTACCAAACAAAAAATTAACATTAATTTAATGATTTAAGAGTTAAGGTACGCAATTTATATACTTTACTGAATGAGTAAGAATTCTTCTAATACGGGCACTTACCCTGCTCTTTTCTGAAGAAACAAGCCCTCACTCTAAAAAAAATTTAAAGTAATTGGATTATTTGACTGGGTTTTGAATTATATATGTTAAAAATTAGACTAGGCCAAGTCAAATTTTTAAAAAATGTAATTAAGTTGGGCTAAGTTCTATAATATTTTTACTCATCTAACCCGCCCATATACACCTCTAATATTAGATAAGGCTTATTTATGCAATGTTAACAGAAAAAAAAAAAAAGAGTGGTTATAAATGTAGGCTGTGGAGCATTTTCAAAACTTCAAGCAATTAAAGAAAATGCATGGAGCCAGTACATGCTCCATCAAATCTTTTCTGTTAGCAGTGTCCTTCTAAGCACATGATTCAAGAGAAAACATCGTGGGATCGTAGAGGAACAAGACTTCCACTATTCATAAGTAATTTCTTTCATGCTATTTCTTTTGTTGTCTTAATTTTTGGTCATGTGATCAAGTTTCTTTGTAAGATACGTGATCAGTGGATAGAACTGTAGGACAAAGACAATGAAAATGTGAATATAATCAAGGGAAAATTTTGGTTTAAATTATGATTTTATCTAAATATTTTCCGACGAATTGTCTTAATTTCTGCTTTTGGGTGGAAAATTCAGGAATTTCGAATGAAAGATAACATATAATTTATATTTTTTTTGGTCAAATAATTTATATGTTTAGACACCTGGAATTCTAACATATAGAATATAATGCAGAGTTTATGCGTATTTTAACCCCCCCCCCCCCTCTTTGTTTTTTCCTTAAAAATCCATCATGACTCTCTTCAGCCCTCTATTTGGAGTTGGGGGTTGTAAACTTACCAAACCAAACGCGCCTTCGTCGCCACCCACCTTTCGCTCTCAGATTAGGCACGCAACCAAGATCTTTCCCTGCACGAAGATCGCCAAAGCAAGCATATGGCTCAGCAGTGCAAATATTCATGCCAGACTGCTACCGACACTCTCGCATGGATCAACGCCATCATCAAATTTCTCAGACCTTACTCTACCTTGATCAATGCTCATGTCGTCAATTTCTTTAAGGTATGCAATCCTCGAAGCCTCTGTTGGGTTCCCGAGAAAATCGGGGAAAATGATTAAGCATTGGATTTTTCCAAGACTATGGATTGATTTTTACTCATCTCTCAACCAAGCTGTTTGTGATGATCATGCGCAATTGCTTGCTAAATTCGAGATTTGACTAGATAATAGTATTAATAAAGTAATGAAGTTCAAAATAACATCTGACAGTATTCTAAAAATTACTATGTTTGGAAAATGTATAAATGTTTTTAGTTTTAAAATCTTCCTAGTTAGGCATGGATAATCGAGCTGGAGTTTTCTCTTACAATGCTTATAATCCTCTTTTCAGGAGAGACTATGGGAAAATGTGGATAAAGAGTGGATTGATTGTCTGCGCAGAGAACCTACTGAAAATCTTCTCTTGATTCCGTCTGGAGTAGTGCAGGTTATTGTACTTGCTAATCTTGTCTTCTAGCCTTATTTGTAAAAAATCTGCATTTTACGAAGTGTCTCCTCTGTTGTTTTGATTTGGTTTCCTCTTATTGAACGAGTAGGTAATTGGATTGCACTAGCTCAATGGAATCCTATGCAGTTAAATTTTGAGCTTTTGCTAGCATTTTAAAACAACGGATAAAGTGTCATTGAACTCTTTGTTTGGCATGTTTGATGAGCGTAGGGTATGCCTTTCAACTTTGGAACAAATTTTAGTGATTCACTATTGAGTCTTTGGTAGCAGTAACGATCATTAGGCTCCGCCTTTTGTGGTATAGAATACTATGTTTGACTTTTATGGTGTTCTGCCAATGTTATTTTAGGGGTTCTGTAATTTTGTATTTTTATTTGATAGACATGCATCAGGATTGAAGGCGATTATTGTATTGTAGTTTTCCTTTCCTTTTCCTTTTTTGTTTGTTCTTTCTCATCTTTTTGCTCTTTTATGGGATAGCTCATCCTCAGATTTTATGTCTCTTCTATTAATGATATTTTCCTCTTTACTGCTGAAAAATTTGATGGCAGGATCACTGGCCAATGTCTTTGAAGGATTTCATCCTAACAATGCAGTCCATGGTATTTCAAAGAGAACAAGCTGATTTACACTTGGTATATATAATTTATAACGGTCATTTAGCCCTTGTTAGATCTTAGTAATATTTTTTTGATTAAATTTAATGGAGAATACAAAGTAGCTGATTGATAGAAGTAGCAAAATGTATGAACAAGTCTTGTCCATTCTGTCATGATCTTTTCTTTTTAATTTTATGTGCAAATAAATACAAAGAAAGCAGTTGGATGTTGGCATATACTCAACAAGGCTGGTTGTTTAGTGTGTAAAAAGTACTTCATTGATTTTTTTAATATCTAAAGGTGTCAATTGGAATGTTTGAGATTCTTTTTGTTAGCTATTAATAGCCAATTGACGTTTAGACTCAGTGTCAACCTATACTTGGGGTTGGCTATGTGATTATGAATTTTGAATCAAAATCAAATGTTAGGATATGTATATATTAGGAAGTTATTTTAGAAGATTTTAGATTATTTCCTTTTTAACTTGATTAGGATTAGAGTTAGTATCTTAGATTTGATTGTAATATTTTTGATGGATTGCATCTTTCGTATCTAGATAGATATCATGGCTATAGCAATTGCTTAAGCCATTCCAATCAATTCAAGTTGGTATTAGAGCCCTCACATTGAGGGACTCTGCTTCTATTTAGAAAATAATTAAAAGTTATTTCTATTTTTTTATTTTTGAGTTACACATTTAAAGAATAATTTTTAAAGATAGATTTTGAAAATAAGTTGCCAAATAGGTTCTTCTCTTTTTAAAAACAAAAAAATAGAAAATTTATTTCCAAAATAGAAAACAAATAGACCTAAAATTGCCCTAAAATAGAACTCAGAAGCCTAGATACCTTAAGCACATATTCTTAAGTGTTTTACTACTATATGGCATAATTCTTGGAGCGTTACATGGTATTGTGTGAAACCACTTGTACAGACCTGTTCGCTGGCCATTTTCCAGCAAATCCCACTAGTGTGTGCATCACATGCACCATGTCATCAAATGTGTGTGAGTATCACACTCTACCCCTACACCTCTATGTGAGTTACATACACTGCTGCGCCTTGGTTGCAACTTTTTGCTGACTTTGCCTGTGATCTCAATTCATTAATCTGAACAACGAAACTCTACTTTTCAAATAGTTAGATCAATTGCTATTTTTTTTATTTAAAAAAAAAAAAACTGAAGCATCAATCATCAATTCCTCATTAGGTATTATTTTTCCTTTTTGTCTAGTAATTGTATAGTATGTCAATCTTATTCAGCATTTGCATCCTTTGATCGTTGGGTACTTGATTCGGGAGGTTCTGATCACATCACCGGTAATTGATTTTTATTTATCCAATTTGATTGCACCAATAAATTCCTTCCTATAATTACCTTAGTTGATAAATTTAAAACTATTGTCCAAGGTATTGGTCAAGTAAAACCTTTGCTTTTTTTACCACTATAATCAATTCTTTATGCATCTAGTTGTCCTTTCAATTTAATTTCAATTAGTCAATTACACGTATTCTTAATTGTTGTGGCTTTTATCATTGATTCTTATTTTATACAAGATTAGAGCATGCGAATGATGATTGGTTTCGGGTATGAGTTATAAGGACTTTACTACACCAAACCAGCTTCTCCAATAATTTGTATTGCTATTGAATCTCCTGAATTACTTCACTACCGTTTAGGACATTCAAGTATTGAAAAATTTTAGAAAATGGTTCGTAATCTTTCAACTCGAGAGTCTTTAGAGCAAGGTTTTCAAATGTAGACTGGCACCCGGGTGAGAAAACGGTCCGAATAAACCCATAAACTTGGACTTGGGAAAAACCTGGGTTGGCCTGATTAAACCCGATAAAAAACTAGTTGAATTGCTAACTTGGTTGACCTTGGTTTGTCCAGTTTTTTTTTTTTTTTTTAATTTTTGTCCAATTCAAAAGTTTAATGTACAAAAAGCTCTAACTAAATTTAAAGATTTATTATATGTTCAAAGATTAAAGTGAATGAAAAATTTTGAATTATATTTACTATTATTATTATATTATTTAAAACACTTTATAAATAAGTATTGTTTGAAATAGTCTTTCAATAAGCAATTATAAAATATTTCAAGACATAATTATCTCTTAAATTATCTTGTTTAATTTATATTTTTTATGTCTTGGGGTTTACAACTTTATCATCTATTTATCATAATATGAATTGCTATTATTTTTTACTTTATATTAAAGTATATATCAAAAATAATATCTTACTAGTATATGTAAACTCACCAAAATATAAATTTTTAGCAAATGATATTCTTTCAATTTGAATATAAAACATTATGCTTCAATTGTTTTATAGGTTTTTCATATCAATTTCTATATTAATTATTCCTTCTATTTCTATGTTACTCATAATTTTAATAAAGTCAATGTTTATTTGTGTTTTAAAAATATAGTAATAAATTTGTATTAATTAAATAAATTTATTTTTATATACATATATATAATATATAGTTTATTATATATAAAAATATAACAACCGGTTCAACCATTAGATCCGATCGTGACCCGCTCGTTGTGTCAAGTCGATGATTGGGCCGGATCTAAAAACATTGCTTTAGAGTATGAGTCTTGTTAACTCAGTAAGCATGTACATAATTTATTTCCTAATAAAACTTAAAATAGAGTCGAATCTTTGTTTTCTATTGTTTATTTTGATATTTGGGATTCAAGTTATGTTACTTTAACTTTAGATTTTCAGTATCTCGTTATATTTATTGATAATTATTCTTGATGTATTTGATTAAATTTAATGAAAGATTATTTTGAGTTATTTTCAATTTTTAGATCCTTTTATTCTAAAATATGTAATCAATTTGGTTTAAAAATTTGCATACTTTGGAGTGACAATGCCCAAAATATTTTTTTGCATCTTTCTTTTCTTTTATGTCCTTAGAAGTTATTCTTCGTCAATTTATATGTCCACACAGACCTCAATAAAATAGTATTGCTGAAATAAAGAATCAATAATTAATTGAAATTGCATAAATTTTTTTGTTGCATACAAATATTCCCTTTTATTCTTAGGTAGATGTTGTACGCACTGCATATTATTTAATTAATTGCATGCCTTCTTCTGCTTTAAATAATCAAATTCCTTACTTTCTAATTTTTTCAAAAGAATCTATGTATAAATTTTCTCTTCATATATTTGGATGTACCTGTTTTGTTTATGATCTTTCTCCAAGAAGAGACAAATTATCTCCTAAATTTATAAAATGTGTCTTTCTGGAATATTCAAGATTGCAAAAAGGCTGTAATTATTATTCACCAACTTTACATGAATTTTTTACTTTTGTTGATGTCATATTCTTTGAATTTTCTCCTTATTTCTCTTCTTCTATAGAATCCACTTCGGTAACCGAGGTTTTATCTATTTCTTTTTATGATCTTACACTTGCATCTTCTCTATCTTCACAGGACAATCCTTTTATTATTTATCAATGACGATCTCGTCCAGCTTAGGTTGTTGAAGATTTAACACAAGTCCAAATTACTGAAAAAGATCCTATGAACTTGTATTCGGAATCCAAGTCATTAGAAAATCCTGACAGCCATCTTATTGCACTTCAAAAAAGTAACCATTCTACTTGAAATCCAAATCGCTTTTTATAATTTTTTTAGTTATTATCATTTGTCAACACCTCATCATGCTTTTATTTATGCCCTATCTTTTGTTTCCATTCCCAAAATCGTGCAGGCAATTCTTTTTCACTCAGGGTGGCATAAAGTAATATTGGATGAGATAATTGCATTACACACCAATGGTACATGAGATTTAGTGCCTTTGCCTAAGGGGAAATCTTTAATTGGCTATTGTTGGGTATTTACTATTAAAATTAGCCTTGATAGAAAGATTGATTGGTTAAAAGCTTGGTTGATGACAAAGGGCTATATTCAAATTTTTGGTTTGGATTATAGTGATATATTTTCACCAATTGTAAAAATTGCTTTAGTTCGCTTTTTTCTCTCTTTGGTTGCCATTTATCATTGGCTTGTACATCAGTTAGATATTAAAAATATATTCTTGTATGGTGATCTCGAGGATGAAGTTTACATGGAGTAACTACCAAGATTTGTTACTAGTATGTAAATTGTGAAAATTTCTTTATGACCTTAAATAATCTTCACAAGTTTGATTTGAGAGGTTTAGTAAAGTTGTTCGAGATTTTGGCAAGTAGTAGAGTGAAGTTAATCACTTTATCTTTTATCACTCTTTTATTTTTGATCAAATATATGTAATTGTTTATGGTGATGATATAGTAATTATAGAAGATGATTATAAGAGTATTGACCAACTTAAACTGCATTTGGCTCATTATTTCCAGATTAAGGATTTTGGGAAACTTCAATATTTTCTCAACATTAAGGTAGTACAATCTCGATTTGATATCTCTATATGTCAAAGGAAATATATTCTTGATATACTAAGTGAAATATGTATAGTGGAGTGCAAATCAGTTGATACATTTATGGATCCACATGTAAAACTTCTATCAAATCAAGGGATTTGCAGATTTTGGAAGATATCGAAGGTTTGTTGGAAAGTTGAATTATCTCACAATCACTGGATTTGATATTTCATTTGTTGTAAGTGTAGTGAGTCAATTTTTCGTGCAAATCAGTTGATAAATTTATGGATCCAAATGTAAAACTTCTGTCAAATCAAGGGATTTGCAGATTTAGGAAGATATCGAAGGTTTGTTGGAAAGTTAAATTATCTCAAAATCACTGGACTTGATATTTCATTTGTTGTAAGTGTAGTAAGTCAATTCTTCAACTCCTCTTATGAGGTTCATTAGGAAGTTGTAATACGAATTCTTAGATATATCAAGAGATGTCCAAGAAAAAGGTTGTTAAATGAAGATCGAGGCCACATTTGGATTGTTGGATATTCTAATGCAGATTGGGTTGGATCACCAAGTGATCAATGATCCACTTTCAAATATGGTGTTCTCTTTGGAGGAAATCTTATTTCATGGAAAAGTAAAAAGCAAAAATGTGATAGCAAGATCTAGTGTAAAGGCTCGAGCTATGTACATGTGAGCTTGTGATTGAAACAATTATTATAAGAACTTAAACCATATGAATCGGGTTCTATGGAGCTTATTTATGATAATCAAGTGATATTGCACATTGCCTCAAATTTAATCTTTCATAAAAGGACTAAATACATCGAACTTGATTGCTATTTCATCTAGGAAAAGATAATTTTAAAAGAGATTGTCATTATTTTTGTGAATTCTAATAATTAGTTAGTTGATGTTTTTATTAAATCTCTCCAAAAATCAAGAGTTAATTATATATGTAATAACTTAGGTACATATGATATATATGCTCCAGTTTGAGGGGGGAGTGTATATATATATATTTTAGGAAGTTATCCTGAAAGATTTTAGATTATTTCCTTTCTAACTTGATTAGAATTAGAGTTAGTATATCATATTTGATTGTAATATCTTTAATTGATTACATCTTTTGTATATAAATAGATATTATGGCTGTAGCAATTGCTCAAGCCATTCCAACCAATTCAAGTTCAAAATATGCCATTTTCCTTTTAGAATATCTTCTAATTTGTTTATTGGCTCAACTGCTATGGTTAGATTGGATTTAAGCCATCCTTCCCCCCATATCATTTTATGAAGGTTCAAAACTTTCACAAACAAATTCTGTATTTAATAATAAGAAAGGAATATTGAAGTCTTCATTTCCTTATTTATTTTTCAAGTTATATTTGTTTAGGACTTGCTCGGAGGTTTTTGGGTTGCATACTTTTGGGCTAACAGCCTTATAATTTGTTGCATACCTGCAGGTTTTACCTGGCCTGCAGATGACTTCACTTAACAGTGTTGTTGCTCAAGGCATGAATTTCAAGAAGAAACATGAAGTAGGCTCCTGATTGATGGATTTTTTGAAGTTGTGATCTTCATGATTTTACTAGATGTTGTCTTGGTTATGAGTTTTAGCCAAGCAAAATTTGGCTCTTTGATTCCATTTTCTAATATGTGCAGATAGAAGTTCTTTCTGCTGTTGTAAGTTCCATAGCAGACAGTGTGCAAGCTCATACCATTATAGATGTTGGTGCTGGTCAGGTCAGACCTCATTTTCTTTTGTTTAAATATCATGTAGGTGGGATGCTGAAAACTAGGACTGTTTGCAAGTTCATGTAATGGGCATGCCAGGGGTTAGGAGTGACTATCTTCTTTGGAATCCTATGGGTGGAGCAATTTTGACCAAAATGGCAGAGGAAACTCTGTATACTGGTTAAGCAATCAGGGTGGTTTATGACTTATAATTTATTTAGTGATAGTGTCCATGCATTTGCTGCATTGTTGTTTGCATTAGACTTAGCAAGTGAATTTGTTGATCTGTATTATTAATATGTGATGCAAACTCGTCTTGTACTTCTGTTTAGGGCTATCTTGCACAAGTACTTTCTTTTCAATATCAGCATTCTGTCATTGCAATTGATGCATCTTCTCAGCATGGAAGGGTTACTGATGCAAGAGCAGAACGAATTAGAAAATACTATGCAGCACAGATGGTAAAATCTGGGTATGTTCTCCTTTCTTCTAATTTTTTGCAATGTCCTCGTGTTAGGATGTATTGGTATCTTATTTGATGTAGCAGAGGGGCTGTGATGTCTAAGAGATAACAATATATATGAAGGAATGAAATAGAGATTTGGAACACAGCCAAGACAGGGCTATCCTCCAGTTAAAGGACTGGGATAGAAAAACTAGCTGCTTGCTCAATTCCCTGGAACAGCCCATTGTGACACTTTATATAGGGATAAAGCTTAAGCACCAAGAGTTTCTACATTTATTAAGAAAATTCAACTATTTTAGGCATTCTTCAAGTGGCAAAAAAAGTCTTAGACCCTAAGGAAGTCTAGCTGTCTAAGTTACTTCAAAATCAAGCAACTAAGATAGAAATTATACACTTATGCACGTATTTTTTCTTCCCATAACTTTTCTGGTGACTCTTGAATCATTCTTAAATATGTATAACAGGTCACGAAGAAGAGAATATTTCGTAAGTTAGAAATTTTGAGCATATGTATCAAGTTATTTTAATGGTATTTATGCTGTCTCTTTTCATCCAGGCATACTGCTGTTAGACGTCATAAATAAATAACTTTACAGAACAATTTCTATAAGGCTGATAATATATGTTTGATTGTGAGGCTTATTATAATTCTGTTTTCTACTATACTATTGATAGTTCTTTTTCAGAGTTGGCCTTATGGTGCAATCTCTACTGTCATTATTAGTTGTTGTTCTTCTTTTTCTCATTGTTATTATTTTTATGGTTCAAACTCATTTGTGTGTTTATTTATAAATTTATTTGTTCTAGATCAGGCATACGGAGTATCAATTTGCCAAAGACAATCACATGTCGTGTGTTGTCCATTGACACTTTGAAAACCTTGACTGAAATGTCCTCAACTAGAGATCATGTTCACTCAAGGTTGAAGGGAGAAAATCATGCAGAGCAGATGAAACTTTGTCAACCCAGCAACGCAAAGGAGAAAAATTCATCTGTTCTTGCTGGGCTTCATGCCTGTGGGGACCTTTCAGTAACTTTGCTGAAGTGAGTGCCAAATTTATTGGGTCCCTTTTGTTTGAGTGATGTTATTCAACTCAAATACAAATTGTTCTTAAATCGTACCCAAAAAAAAATGTTTTTGATATCTATTTATTAATCTAGGCATTGGTGGGACTTGTCTACAAAACGTTTTATGATTGTTTTGTTGATTAACAGCTATCCTAAAAGTAAAAGTACTTTTGTTTCAATGGTGGCTTTCATCAAATATAGGGCAATATGAAATTTGCTTGGGCCTCATGCCTAATGGTACCTTTTCTTGATAAAACCTTTTTCTATCCAGATAAATAAGATTTCTTGGCATTTACTTCTACTGCCAGCTGTATTATTGGTTTCTGCATATAGAAATGATGATCAATCTATATGGTAGTTCAATACATATGACCTACAGGATTGTAATTCTTTGGGTTTCTTCTTTATTAGGACCTTTTTAGAGTGCCAAGAGGTTAAAGCTGTTGTTAATGTTGGTTGCTGTTACAACCTACTATCTGAAGAAATCAGTAGGGATGCTGGATCTCAGTGTGGATTTCCAATGAGTCAAGGAGTAAGATTCACTAGCTTGTCACTAGGAAAAAGTGCACGTGATCTTGCTTGCCAGGTACCAGACCTTTTGTGTTTCTCTCTCCACTCAGTTTCTCTACTGCTCCAGCACTACTTGTGTATGCCTGTCTGTGTATGGGCGTTGCAGTTATATTAGCAAAGAGGGGTAGGAAAATGAAGATTTAGGATAAAACACCTGTAGATAAAAATTGCTTAACGAAGTGAAGCCATGCAAGTTGTCATGGTTAGTCTGAATGTTGATAGTTTGACCTCTGATGTTGGATGGTCATTTTCAGAATTTCATCAAAGTTGCCTTTGTTGGATTGATGTATATTTATTTTCTGGATAATTACTGTCTTTCTGGATGATATTATTTGGCATTATTTACTGGGATGTTACACATGATATTACTGTGGGTTTATTTGTCTAAATGTAAGCAGCAGTTTGCCAAAACATACTTGAAGCCTAATATTAAGGAATGAATTTCAGCCAAGAACCAAGTAAACTTTTCAAGACAATGCATAAGAGTTTTCCTGTTTTACTTTGGAAAATAGGAGAAAATCATAAAATTGCTTGAGCACATGTCAGATCAAAATATGTTTCGGTTCATGTCCTGCTTCTGTGCTCCTTTATTTTTATGTAATTATTTTTTTTTCCCTTCTATCTAATCATATTCAAGTCAAAATTTGAAGGAAAGAATTTGGGTTTTTCATATTTTTGTTACAGATTTGTTCACCTCGGGCTGTAGCCATTGTCTTCTAAGGGAATCTATTTTTGCAAAAGTTGAGAGTGCAAATTTTATATAATATATAGTAATATTTTGACGGAACTAATTGGCCATGTGTTTATGGTCTAATGACTACTTTCAAATTGCTTATTAAGCTCTTGTAACTATATGCTGTGACATGTTATCCTACCAAGCCCTGGAGGCTGCTTGGTTGCTGCTAATAGTTCAATGGGCAGATCCAAGTTTCAAAAATAATACGCCTTGTTTTGGCATTCTTCCACCTCTTCACATATCAGGCCATGAAGTTCCAAAATTCATGGTAACTCTTGAAAGCCACCGTTCCCAACCCCTTTCTCACAAAACTACATTATTATTTTCTTATGTTCAATCTTTTTGACATTAAAAGTCATATTTATGATTTTATGGAAGGTTCCTTTTATTAATGCTTGTAACTGTACTCTTCTTTATACTTTGGATGACTGTTTTTAATCTTATTAGAGTGCAGAGAAGTGGAGGAGCCTGGATATGAATGCTGGCATTCACAACTTTGAGTTGCATGCTTTTCGTGCTGCTTTTCAAATGGTATATTACCACTTAGTTTTGTTGTCTTTTGCTAAGCATCCTCGACAAACATGAGACAAAAAGGACAGAGAAAAAATCCATTAGCAAAATAAAGCCCTTCAATTTATGAATATGCTCTGAGAAACCCCTTTATATTCCCAACAGCAGGACACAATAATGAAGTCAATATGAACATGTTCCATAACATGCAATATTGATAAGAATAAGGGCAGTATACTTCACTGATCAGTCTTCAAGCTTATATCATCAACAACTTAGGCTGCTTAACAAGAAAGGAAATTAGATTTCATTTTCACATAAAATACCTGCATCTCAAGTTTAATGGCTGAAGAGATGGAGAACGCAATGCAGCAGATAACAGCATTTTGCTTTAATTATGTAGGCAGATGAGAAGGGTTAAAATGAAGGCAAACTTTCGTATCTTTTCCCTTTTTATTTTCAAATCTACTCATTTCTGAAAAGAAGCCCAATTTGCTGTACTCTCATAATTTTAATTTATTCAGTTCATTGGTTGGAATGAATTTTTATACTATAATTGGGCTTCTCTTTTTTTTTTTTTTTTTTAAATTCAAGGCTCAAACACACATGGGCACATATAAATTTTTGATAATATGGGTTAAAACATTTTAATGTTTGTGTGTTTACCTTGTCTTGTCATTTTTTAATACCAAAAGCATATATCTGTTTTATGTCATTTGTGAAAGGGGCATAACTTGCAATATATATTTTTTTTAATCACTATGTTTTCAAAATTGTGAGTCAACTCTTAGGATCGCACGAGTCCACGATCCCACCATTCCTTGCTGTGCTGAATTGCCTACAAACTCTCTTTCGTGGGATCAGCATGCTCACCAAGTAGGATTGGTAGGATTGCACATTCCTATTGAGTTGCACGATCTTAGCTTGAAGGATGAGCTGCTGGCTTTTTTTCATTTTGGCCCAGTTTTTCTTTTTCCTTTTCTATTTTTTTGTTTTAACTTTTTGAGTTAAGAAAAATGAAATCCCTAATACTCATCTGCATTGTGAAAGTAGAGAGAACACACGGGAGAAAAATATTTCTTGTATATTAAATTGATTAGTGATACACATATATATACAAGTAGTGATGGGCCCTAAGCCAGCTATTTGAGAACCTACAACTAGTTCTAGAACCTTCTAGATACAACAAATGTAACTATTTACATAATTGTCCAATACTCCCCTTCGAGCTGGAGTATATAGATTATATGCAACAAGTTTGTTGCAAATGAATTCAATACGAGGATCTCTAAGGAACTTAGAATATGAGCATGTTGGTCATTTGATCTGATGTGGCTAGTAACAATGCAACCAGATAACACTTTTTCTCAAATGAAATGACAATCAATCTTAATATGTTTAGTCGTCTTATGAAAAAATCAATTGGATGCAATATGAAGTATAGGTTGATTATCTCATAATAACTCCATCTGAGACAACTCTGTAAACTTGAATCAACTGTTTGATCTACATAAGCTCACATGTTACTAGAGTCACAGCACGATATTCAGTCTTAACACTTGATCTAGCTATAACCTCTTGCTTTTTACTCTTTTTGGATATATGATTACCACCAACAAAGATATAGTACCTTGAAGTGAAACGTTTGTCAAATAGAGATCCTACCCAATTAGCATCAGAATATATGATCACTTGAGTATGTCCCTTGTTCTCATACAATAACAGATAACCCATGACCAAGTGACCCTTTAATATATCTCAGAATACAAACCACTGCATCCCAATGACTATTACATGGAAATTGAAGGAACATTGACAACAAAAGAGATATCTGGCTGAGTAATAATAAGATAATTCAATTTACCAACTAATTTTTGGTATCTTCCAAGATCAGTTAGAGGCTCTTCCTATCCTTGAAGAAGTTTCATAATGGATCCATAAGAGAATCTATTGGTTGGTATCTTTGTGATCTCCCTTTAACATGCTTTGCCATTATTCTTCCTCATCCTCTGAGGTCTTCTTCCTAATTGAAGATCATAATCAGAAGTCCCCTGTTTTCTCCCTTTTTTTCCTGTTTTTTGCACACTGCTACTTTTCTGTTGTTGCCTATTACAATTGATGCGACTGCAATCCATCATTCTCCAAGCTTTTACGACTACAAGTCTCAATCAAAGACTTGCTTCCACCTTATTTTGAAATTATGTTATGCAAGCTCTCTTAATTCTTTACTTGTTTTAGATAGCTTCCTTTGATACAAATATTGTGATAAAACCATAAATGGGGACAGTCTTCCCTGTTTAATTCTTGCCATTATGTGTTTTCTTGAGGGATATATAAAATTCTTTCAGGGGTAGGATCTTACTATCCCATTACTTTTTGATACATAACACTTATGATGTGTTAATTATGAAGTATTTTGTACCCTGCAAAAAGGAAAAAAAAATTGTGGCAGTAGCAGCTATCACTACAATCATCCTTCTTAAATAAAAGCAGCACACTTGAACCACCTTGCAAAAGATCTATGATATTTATACTATTGCATTCTCCTCGGGTCCCTGGAATGGCACTTCCTTATTTATTGGTTCTTTGTACATCTCGTGCTCTTCCTGTGTCACATTTCCTCTGTTGTGAATTATATTCTTTTTGTTTGAAGGTTCTTTCTAAACATTATCCAGAAGTTACAATGAATTCTCCTTCAATTGGTCGTAAAGGGAAGGCTTTACGTCGTCGACATCAAAGGAGATCTGTAGAGTCTCAATTGCATCTTAGAGAAAGTACTCGTCCAACATTGCCTACAGAACTTCCTCATATGAGACAATGTTGCCCTTCTGTAGAGCCTGCAGAGTCAGAAACAGGTATTTCATCATTCTCTTTTCTAGAGTTATAAAGAAATCCTTATTCCTTCCTTCTTTCTATCCTGCACCAACGTAAGGTAGGAACAAGGAAAGAATTTGAGGGAATGAAAAAGTGGTGATCCTGAGCTGAGGGAGCTTGGTAAAGCCTGGCATTACATTAAAAGAGGCAGGACTTCAAAAGTTGATAGCCCTTTGTCATGTGTGACAGGGCATCTAATACATGCATAATTTAAGTAGCACTTGCTCTGATGCTTTGTAGTAGCATTTGAAGACTAATAAAGTACTGCCTATTGATACATTCTGCAGATGGAATTTTGGATGCGGCAATGGAAATAGAGGGCCTACCTTGTAAAGTTCTATGTAATGAAAGAGCTGAATGTGAAGGAACTAAGTCTGATGACAAATTCTCACTTTTTGAGAATTTCTGCCACTCTGGATTATGTCATCTTGGGATTAAACCTTCACATGATGCAAACCTTCACAAGATATGGAAGGAAGCAGAGCCATTTGCTGTACGTTAATTTATGCTAAATTCCTTATTTTATATCATAATGTTTTTAGTGGCTTGATCCCTTTATACATTGCTTGAGACTGGTTTTCTAAGTGGTGATTCACTGCTTATTAGTTTTGTAGTAGGGAGGATTTAACTTTGAAGCTACCTGAGATCCTATAGTTTTAAAAATGGGCTGCTTTGTTAGAATGATTTAATGATCGTTAGTTTTATAGTAGGGAGAATGTAAATTTGAAACTTCCTGAGATCCTATAGTTGGAGAAATGGGTTGCTTGGTTAAAAATATCTTTTAATAGTTTGATGAGAGTAAAAAATGATTGATTGAGTATGATATCTAATTTTATGTCTTTTCCTTCTTCATACTCCTTCATACTTTTTGAGATTAGGGTTAAAAAGTTTGTTTAAGCTCAAAAGGATATTTCTTGAAGGCAAGGAGAGATAGTTTGATTCCGATGCAGATGTCACAACTGGGAGGATTGGGACACAATCTTTTAAGGACTTTAAGTGAGGCATTGTTGAGGATGCGGGGCTAGGGTTTTGTATTTATAAAGAATAATTCTTAGACGTAGGAAATTTTGATGTATGCTGAAAGTGATACTGGTTGGATTACTCGTATTCAGCAATGGTGGTAGTTGGGAGTTTGAACTGCTTGTATTCTTAAAGCATATATTCCTGTAAGGCACATTAATTTGACAGGGCAAATGTTTTTGGTACTTATTTGTGTTACACAGTCAAAATAAGAATTTGTTTGCCATGAGGGCAAAAGTCTAAACAAATCTAGATGGTAGGCCATAGCAGTTATTATAAAACTTTTTACTATTATAAGGATCACTTTAAAATGTAAGTACTAAATTGACAACAGGGTGCAACTATAATAACTAACAAGAGTGATTAAACATAGACTTTTTTTTTCTTTTTGATCCACCTCTGAAAGTCTGTATATTTGTATGCTCTAATTCTAACAGAAAGGGGTAATGGCCTATTACTAATTAGTGCATCAATTATGTGCAGGACATTATAGGACCTTATTGGTCGCTCAGAGCTGCTTTAGGCCCTCTTTTGGAAACTCTTATCCTGCTTGATAGATTATTATACCTCCAAGAGCAAAAAACGGCTTTGGAAGTGTACTTGTTACCAATTTTCAACCCTAAGTTATCCCCGAGGAATGTGGCCATAATTGCAAAAAAGATTGACAGAGATTTGAGGTCCTAGAGGGGTACCAAAAGGGTAATAGTTTCTCTATGTGTTCGTGTGTGTATCTATTAGCTATTTGCTTGTGTTGTTAGGATGGAAGGAGCCAAAGTTAAATGTTATTGTTTCTGTTAAGGAGAACATCTTTAGGCCAAACATTCTAAATTTGTTGCTTAGTTTTCTTTTCCCATATAACTAATGGTTTGTACTGAACTATTTTTAGTTAATGTTCTATGACTTTTTAATATTGAGTCCCTTCGCATTCCAGGTTAGCTATTTGAATTACTAAGGCATAAATTAGAGAAGTTAATTCACCCTTGCGTACGTTGCAATGGTGTAAGCAAACATTTTGCTTTTGGTCATGGTTTCTGAACTATTATGTCTTATAAAAGCTCTGTAAAGGTTACTAAAATTATGCATGGCTAGTTTTTGTAGCCATGGAATGATGTTCTAGCATATTTCTCCTAACTCGTCTATTCTCTGTGTGTGTGTGTGTTGCCTTCTCTGTCTCAGTCTCTTCGTCTCATTCCTCCACTTTTTTCTTTTTTTCTTTTTTAATATGGCTAACACAGGTTTTCTACTAGATAATTCAATATCTATTAATCCTCAACATATTCAATAACAGTTATGTTATTTACCAAGTTCTCTTTACTTGTCACTCTGATAAATAATGTCTGAAGCTGTTGTAGCGTTGTGAAAGTTTCACTAGCTTATTCTGGACTGACTTTAGGGACAGTTGGGTTTTGTGAGAGGTATATTCATTACTAATGTAACATATTTTAGACACGGTATTTGCTGAATGAAGCGGAACCTCTGAATTTTATCATTTAATTATATGATTAGGAGTTATATAACATATATCTGGGTTACAAATTGCTTATCACAAGGTTGAGTCTGTCAGATTTACATAGAAATTAGTTGATGTGTTGAGTTGATTGTTAACCGTCTACGATTTTCTTGAGGATTTCTTATCCTCTATTTATGTATTTTTATATTCTAAAATGATTTTCTTAAAAATGAAAATAGGAAATGCCTATCATTGACGTAACCCAGAACTTCCCTGGCTTTAAGTATATTTTGGATTTAGTTGCTTATGCCAGGAGCATATTCTATTTAGATCTGATCTGATTTGATGGTAGATATTCAAGTAGATAATTCCATCGCATAATTGCAAATATCTATTGTATGAAGGATGCGGTGAGATGGCAAGGATTTTCTTAGAAGCGGTTGATCATTTCTTCCTTCAGGTATGTCGTCAAGCCGTTTTCTTAGTCTCTATCTGGATGCATGCTGGAACAGAAAGTCAAATTTGTTGGTGTTCGTTTGGTTAAGTTCCCATCTTTGACCACTTTCTGGATGCATATGTGTGAGCCTTTAAGTGATTCAATGGAATGAGGAAATATTAGTCTATCGCCCATTTCGTTTGCCCCTAATATAAGTCCATAATTTCCCTCTCAAAAGTAGTATATTCCATAGGTGGGAATTGATTAGTTATCTTCATCAAATAGTGGTTATACTGTTTGATAGGCAACTGAAGCTTGTGATTGACAAAGGCCTATGATTTAGCTTTGCAAAAAGTTAAGACGTCTAGGTATCGAATTTGAATCCTTCAATTTTCAAATAAATAAATAAATAAATAAGAAGGGAGTGTGAATTTAAAAGAGAAATAAATATAAAATTCTCTTTTGTACTGGAATAGCGGTTCCAGTTAAAAAGATTTTGAGTTTCATGATAAAAGATTGTTTCTTTTATCTCTTTCAAATTGAGGGAAATTAACGAATATAAGAAATTGAGCACCTAGGTGTCAATGAGACTAATCTTTGTGGTCATTATGGTTGTGGGCGGCTTCGTTACAGATGGCGGCCCCTTGGATGAGCCATGTGGTCTTAGCCTATAGAAATAAGTCGTTTTAGTCTTTACATAAAATTCTTCCTCCTTCCATTAGATGGTGATAGCAAGCAAAGTGACATGACATGTTGCTATCACTAAAAGGAAGAACGGCTGAAACTAAGTGGGATGCATCCTATCTGGGACTACTCTTCAGTGGTTTCAGATATGCACGAGATCGCTTTCGTGATTCAGTCAAAAGTTGAATTATTTTGGGGTTTGAATGGGGCTTAACTGTATTTGCATACTAAAGACAATGGATTTAGTGGTGCACTAGGTGTAGTTGAGACTTTTCAAAACAACTGGTAACATATGGAATGACTGGACTTTGACACTTATCGAGGTTCTTATCTCTTCCAAGATGATTGGGCGCTATCGTTCTCAATCGAAGGCTTCATGTCGTAACCTTCAATGATTATTATACCGGGTTAGCCACGCATATACTGCACTGACTCTAGATTACTTAAAAATCCAATCATCAAAGCGGTTCATTTGTCTCTCGCTGTTGCCTTCGTAGTTTGAAAAATTGGATCGGATAGTTTAATCTGCTTTCTGATTTGAGTCGATACAAAAAATTATTTTAGTGATCGAATTGGGTTGAATCCATACGCCCGGTAAAAATAATAATTAAAAAAAAGAGTATGTTTTTCAAAAGTTGGTTGAGTATTTTTTTTTTTATTACACAGATTTTTTTTCGTTTGACACTCACTCTGGCTCCATCATTGATTTTAACTGGATAGTCCAATTATAACGCAGTATTTTTCCTTTTTTATTCACTATCTGGCGTGACTTTTTTAACATCGCATCCTCTTCCATGTCAATGGAGATTAGACCAGGCATTAACTAAGGCTATTTTTGGCTCAAAACTCTACATTGTGCCCCTAAGATTTTTGATCGTACCATTTTAAAGTCTAATTGAAATAGTAGTCCTATTTGAACATGGCTGGCCAGCCTGGCTTAAATAATTCATATTTGTCATCTGGTGGGTTCATTTTCTCTCGTCTGCGCGGTGGATTCTATCTTAAAGTTCATCAGCTAAGGTTAAAGTTTGATCTGTAATTTTGCAATGATCTGTCAGTTGTGGGTGTACCATCAAACGTGGGGAAAGTTTTCACTGGACGATTATAAGACAACCAATGCTCTATGCTGTGAGTATTGGATAGTAAAATGTCAACATGAGGAGAAAAAAAAGGTATAACAGAGTTATGAATATCCAGATGGATTATGAATATAAAAGAAAATATAATATTAGAAAGGAGTACACTCGAGAAAAAGTTGCAATAGCACTTAGCACTATTTGTTGAAAAAATGATTTGCACGCGTGAGAAGAAGACATGGATTCTCCCATGAGGAAAATTGATTTATTAGAGGATAATCTAGTTGAAAAAGATAAAGGAAGACCTAGAGAAAAATTTTGGGAGAAATTATGTAAGAGGATAGTCTTTGTTGAAGTATGACAACATCAAGTGGTCCATGTAACTAGGATGAGGTATTTACTCACTATGGGGGGATCAATCTTAAAAAAATTTAGAAGAGCGAGGGACCAATTAAAATTTCTCAAAAAATTTTGCACAAATTTAAAAGGTAATTGAAGCTGGCTTTGTTTTGTTTAAGGCCCCTTTGCCTCCTAAATCCGCCCTTGTATGTAATCCACCCCATCTAATCCAACATGGGGATTACCATTATTGCTTTCCAGTAGGCGTTGAGTTCAAATTGGTTAATGTTCCCAGCAAATATTTGAAAACTGCTGATGAGAGTTCTCCGTCGGTTGATAAGCGTTGTTTGGATAATACTTTAGTAGACATTAATTATCGCAGGAGATGAATTGGCTTCAAATTCCTGGTACGTAACTTGGTTGTCAATTGGCGGTTGAAGTCCTCTGGGTTAATTCCACAGTAACACTACTTTTAAGATGTCGTGGCCTACCTTCTTTGACAAAAACAAGAGCCCAGTTCCTTATCCAATCTTGAAAAAATCCACATGCACATGCTCCTTCCCCCGTGGGTATGGATTTTCTCAATTTTCGGAAGCGAATTTAGAGGATAGATAAATATAAAATTTTTCTTGTATTAAATTGATGGATCTTAATAAAAAAAAAATATGAATCTCAGAATAAAATAATGTATCTTTATTTTTATTTTTTTTTAATTTGAAGGAAATTGAAAAATAAGAAATTGAATAGATAGAGATCCAACAACACCTAAGGCAAAATCATTAGCAGTTGAGTATGTGCCAATCTGCCTACTGCCGGCTTGTGGTTTCTAGCCAAATGCTGAAAGACAAGGGTTAGATAGTATCTTGTTCAAGATGTTATATAAAATTAACCATCAAGGTCGATAGCTTAATAGTATTGGATTATTATTTCATCTTAGAGGTTATAAATTTGATATAAGAGAGCATTATTTGTAATTAATGAAGAGATGAAAGGCTTTTGGGATTACTAATACTTTGATGAGTTTGGCTATGGCAATGAGCTCATCCTTAAGTTAGTAGTTATGATTTAAACTAAATATTTTACAAAAAGAAGGTACTCTTGTGGTAATATTAGTAGCTAATGCTATGGGTAAAATTCATATGTTGACCCCACATGAAGCACTAAAGAGGCATCACATAGTATATTAATGATTTAGGAGTAGAGGACTCTTGGAACTATTGATGCATTGGTAGGAATATGGTGATAAACTTGTCCTTTAGTCAGTACCTAATGCTATGGGTAAAATTCATATGCTGGCCCCAAATGAAGCATTAAAAAGGCATTGCATAATATATTAATAATTTAGGATTAGAAGACTCTTGAGACTATTAGCACATTAGTAAGAATATGATGACAAACTCATCCTTTAGTCAGTAGCATGGTTTGAATCAAACATTTTACAATGAAAGAGTATTCTTATGATTATTGATAATAAATGTCCACTCGAATAAGTATTGCTCGACCGAATATAAAGCACAAGCCTAATCTACTCGTGTACAAGCCCACTTTAGCCAATTCCTTCAAAAAGTCTTCTCATAATCTAAGTCCAATCATCAATCGAATGTCAGCCCATTAAATTTTCTTGGATAAATATAACTTCGCTTGACTAAATTAGAATATCCCAAAAGACTCCATAATATGTTACAAAAGGCATGCTCTTGAAAAGCTATAATTGATAGGACATGTGTTTACTTAGTATTGGTTCAAAAATCATATTATAAAAATGGCCACGTTGAAATTTACACAAGAGATCCCCACAAGTTATGTTAAAAGTATGGAGACTAAACCTATAAATAGGGTCCATCTCCATCCAATTGGACCAAGTAATTTTTTACCATTCATTACACCTGATATAACACTTTGTTGTTAGTAATGCTTAGAGAGTGGGTAAAATCCATAAAAGAGGCATCACATGGTTCGTTAATGATTTAGGGCAATTTTTGCCTAACTTTTAACTCCTAATGCACGAACGAACACACGTTACAAATGGTTATGTTGATCATCCAAAAGAAGAAGGTATTTGGTAGGACTTGCTATGGGTAGAATTTGCTCAAAGCAATTATCATTTTTCTTAATAATACTATGTGTTGAGTCAATTAGCTAATCTCAACTCATTTTGAACTAGAAGATTTAATTATATATGGATTGATTATATATGTAATGAGTTTCATGTTAGGAAATCGTAAGCATAGTTATACTTTATTACTTTAAAATTTAAGTCAAATTTGAGCTTAACCTCAATTAAAAGTCAAATCAGGACCAGAGTTATAATAAGCTTGGCTTAATTGGTTTCTTGTTACTAGTTATACCTTTTCAACTCTCTAAGTTGAGTTAAATAATACCTATCTTTAAGAGAGGCCTTTTTCATTCTTACCAGAGGACTAAGACTAGTTTTGTATTGTTGTTTTATAGGCAATAAAGGGCAGCATGCTTATATATACTAGAAAGTCTACGATACATTATCTGTTTTTCTTAAGCCGCTTAATCTTAATCTTACTAACCCTCGTATTATAGCACACTTAATGGAGTAGACTATAAACAGTCTATCTTATTGTCCATTTGAATTCAGGGCTTCTCTTCAACATCATCGTTTTCCTCTTCATATCCTCCATTAAACACCGACTTGATAAAATTCAAAGCCGACCAAAATCCCCCATCTATGAAGACCTTTCTATTCACACGCACGTGACCCCCCCCCCCCACACGCACACACCAAAATTCAAAACCTAAAATTGGGAAACCTCTGTCACTATAATACCTAACCAGAGCAGAGAAAATGAACTTAGTCAATTCTTGCCGCCACTTAATTGTCTCGTCTGCCTAGCTACTGCCTAATCTTTAATGCCCACTATTCCATGTTTTTCTATGAATCCATTGGCAATTGCACTATTGAAGTCCACTTGATAAGTAAAGATATGATATGATATCTATGACTATTTTCAACGGACTCACATCTGTTATTATCTAATTTAAGATTTAGATTTTACTATATGTTTTGAGTTGGTTCAAGTCATAAAGTGTATACAAATATTATTATTGCAGTCAAAGATTTTACTATCTTTGTTATTACGGTCTTTGATCAGGTTAATTGTTGCAAGTAATTTTAATTGATTTCATGTTCTATAAGTATTATTATAAATTTTTAAATTCAGTCATGTCATGTGTATACGTATATAAATAAATAAAAGTCGCTCACATATTGTAATTGCTTAATGAAAACCCTTAAAAAGGTTTAATTATGTCAAAAAATAATTTAAGATGCACAAATATTAATAATTGATTTAAATTGTTTATTTATTTGCTCTATCTGACTATGCAAATTTAATCATGTCTATATAAATATTAGATTGGTCAAAAGGTGTTTTTAGTATATATTTGTCACTCACAATGCTAAATCTATTTTGATTACTAGCAAAGTTGTTACTTAGCCCACAATCTGACATCCTAATTGACATAAAATTGAAGGAATGCATAAAAGAGGAACAAATCATATTAAAGGGGAAAAAAAAGTGAATCTGTTCAGAAAACACAAAACAAAATAATTTTTTTTTAGAGGGAAAACAATGTTTTGGTCCTCTATTACATGCCCAAAATTTATTTTGCGCTAATTAAGTTGTTAGGTTGTGAATTATGTAACAAATTTCTGCTGTTAAATCGGATGCAATTAACCTTGTGAGTGACATTGTGTTCTTTTCAAAAGTTAAGATAAAATTGTTCAAAATTATTTGTAAAGGATAAGAATAAAATTTGTGTAAAAGTTATAGGTATAAAAATGCATTTTAGGATATACAATATTAGATGCATCTAACTTCTTCATTTTCAACCAATGCAATTATATGACCCATCAATATCTCTATTTTCTTGATGGTTTAAAGATGGTTGGCAGATGTTCCATTTCTCTCTGTTAAAGGTTAATTGCATTGAGAATTGTCAATTAAGTTGACTTAGAAGAACCTAAAAAAAGAAGGGGGGGGGGGGAGAGGAGAAAATATAAGTTGCGTTGACAATCAAATTTCACATGTGGCCTAAGGCGTAAGCCACCTGGCAAATATGTTAAGCTTACACAATTCATATCAGATGCACTTGATTTGCAGCCACAGCAACAGAAGACGCGATCTCATATGGATCCACCCGCGTGATGTGTATTGTCAATGTCACTTATATTTTCTGAATTCCTATTGGATTCATATTTTTCTTGTTTTCCTCTCAGGAGATGTATGTATTTAGTACATATTTTCTTGCCTGTTGGAATGAAGGAATAGGAAGCATTGGAGGTTTTCGATAATTTTGCCAACGGCTTTGCTGTTGTATCAGATGAGTTCTCTTCCAATTAACTATCTGACTTGGTTATATCTGCTCTTAAGGAATGGTGGAAAATGGATTTTAATTCGAGATGATTAAATATACAAAATTTTGTAAAATATATACAATTTTTTTTAAATTTTTGAGAGAAATAATATAAAATTACTATACATAAAAAACGAAAATATTAAAATTTTTGGGATGTTGGAATCCTTCTCTTAAAGAGAATTTTAATTATCAAAGATGGAAAATTTTTAATATACACAAATAAATGAAGAATCTTACTTTACCAACAGAGAGATAGATATAATATGAAAAAGAAGAGATGTGTGGATCTCCCAAAAATGGAGCCCTCTACTATCCTATAAGACTATCACTGTTTTGGTGGAGTAAAAATTTTCATTTATTTATGAGATATGTTAGAATGACTCCCAATTAAAATACATTAGAATCTTTTACTCTTGTGATATATGATGTTTTTTAAAAATTTTATTTTCATTTACATCATTTGCATCCTAATCTCGATTCTAATTTCTATACGTGTGAATCTAATAACTTAACTAGTCAATCACTCTTCTTATCTACATTCAAAGATTTTCAACCTCTTATATTAATCACTAAATTGATAAAAAGGGAAAATTTAAGTAAAATTTTTTTTGACAATTTTCGTAAAATTCTCTATTCAAATTATGACAAATGCATTAAATGTTCTATTAATTATTAATAATTTTAATTTAATAATTACAATAATTAATAATATTATAATTATAATAAAATAATTAATGTATATGTCATAACCTAAATAGAGAATTTATGACAAATATTTAAGGAACTTTACTTAGATTTTATCCTTAATAAAAACTTCTAATATTACAATATTACTCAAAAAATGGTCTGAATGCATTTTCAATTTTTGACCAACAAAATATTTTGAATCTCGATTTGATCCATTTAAAAAAAAATCAAACATTTGCTCTAACTTTTTCAATACTTCGCTTGAATAGAATCTATAGCATTTTTTTTATTGAGTGAAATTGTAACAAGGTAACACATATACCCCTTTGCTGTTATGTGGACAATAATCCTCAAATAATACTCTTCCAATTGCACACACTGTGTACGATGATTATGTATATTGAGCGACCCTTTGATTCGGTTTTTGCCCAAACTAATATTATTTGAGCAAACATCATAAATTCTTAATTATTAGTGAATCCAAAGATCATCAGTCAAGGAATTGAAAAGCAACTCCAGTTGCTATGAGTATCAAGACTTCATCAATTTTATTACTTCCGAGTATGAATTACTCTAGACGAATTAGATTGTTCATTTGATAGTTTCACTATCATGAAAAAAAGGGATTTATTTTCTGGTAATAGAAACAAACTCGGATAAGAAGTAACAAATATTGAGAATTGTTTTTTTTTTTTTAATCATAAGAGTGATGAAGTCATTAGACTTTTACATATAAGAATTCAAAGTTGTACTTAGAATGTAAAGAAAGATAAAATCTTAAAAAGGAAAAAAACTAATCAAGTACTACTTAAATAAAAGACACTTTTGACAAGTAGTTTAATAAAGGAGGATATTTGCTCATTTTAGCTATAAAAATAAGCTTACATAACTCTAATTCTTTCCAGAGAAAATGAAAATATTATTAAAAATTTCAATATTAAAGTAAATCAAGTTATACCTAATCCTTTTATAAGTTTTAACAGAAACGAAAGGTCTTCAATTTAACCTAAGGTTAGGTGAATTAATATATCAACAAGGAAAGCAAAGTGTAGAAATAGAAAAATCTAATCATAAGAGATTACTTTCCAAAGAAGTTCCAAATTGGTGTTTAACCAAGAGAATACTATTGGCTATCACAATTTACTACCTCTAATTGGAAGTTTGGAACAATTGGGTTAAAAAAAAAATTTGGAGGGCTAACCTTTTTTAAATGTAGAGTTAATTAATATCATGATTAGTAGTTTGGAATCATACTCTTTTTGTAGTAACCCTTTATTAACTGTTAATATGACGATACTGATTACCTAACGTCCTAACTCCCCCAGCCCTCCTATCAGATTGTGGTAAAAAAGACCCTTGGAGTATGCCTTTTCTTAATTTGTCCTCATTAGTTCTAAATATATAGCATACTTGCAACCTAAATATTTATATATATATATTTAAAATAAAAGCCATATAGCTTAGTATAAAGGCCACTTATGAAATTCGTTTGGATGCCAACTTATCTACAACCGATTTACACACAAAACAAAATAGCATATATATATATATATATAGACTACTTTTTTGCCAAACAAATAAAAAAATATTATAATAAAAAAGAATTTATATTTTATGAAACAATGAGATAATTGTATATTTTTTAATAATATAAATGGTAGTCAATTCATCATACATATAAGATTTTTAAATTTAAATTCAAGATATGCAAGGAAAAAAGCTTCAAAAATAATATCAAATATGATATTATTTTTGAAGCTATCATGTGCTTTAGAGTGTGATGAGATGATATAAATATGGAAAAACTTGGTATATATGATAATATATCATGTGTCGTTGATCTAAATACAAATAAAATAATGTTATTTTTATAAATTTATTATCTATTCATTTTTTTTTAGATTGTAAAATTCATTGTGGTGTAAATTTTAGCGTCTATTGAGAGGGTGGTATGATATAATATTTTCCATACACGTATATCACATATGCACAAAATATAAATCCCGTCAAGAATTGCATATCAGAAATAAAAAATTAAGTATACATTTAGTTGGAAGTAATTTTTATGGAAAACTGAATTTTTTGAAAAATAATTTTTTATGTGAACTTTTTGAAAAATACTCAAAGTTATTTAATTGACATTGAAAAAATGACATTTTTTAGAAAATAACTTTTTATATTTTATTTAGTTTTACTTTAAATTTCTTAAAAATTATTAAGAAAATAACTATTATATCCTTAATATTTTATTATAACATAAATTAATAAATATTAATTATTATTAATTAAATTTAATAAAAATAATCTTATTTTTCTATCTGAAAATAATATAGAAAGTAAAAAGAAAATAAACAACTTCTTATATTTTATGAGGATTTTTTTTTTAATTTATTAAATAATAACTAATTAAACTATTTACTTTTTTTCTGTTTTTCGAAAAATAGACTTCTCACCTTATTTCTTCAAACCAAATAACCTCTCTAATATAAGGAAGATAGAAGCAAATGAGGCCAAGCAGAAATGGACAAGACTAAATGACCATGTCATCAGCCGGTGAGCCCTCTAATTTGAGATTGGCTGATTTTCGTGCCAACTCTTAATTAATTGTGAATGACCTCATCCAAATTATTCTAATGCACATAAATTCCTGACAGATGGAAAGAAGCAACGACCAAAAACTCTTCCAACTCCAAAAATATACACACCTTTCCCCAAAAATCCTACATACCACAAATACACGTCAGCAGTTTGGCAGTGATTGGTTCGTCCACGTAATCCTACACATAGGCATATTCTCTCTCTCCTCTTGCATGTAATTGCCATTTGACTAATTACCCACTTTGTGTTTCCTCTCTTTATATAAACGCCTCTCTTGTACTTGTGTTTCTTAATTAGCTCTGATCACAATTATTCTGACTTGAGCTTGTTCGGCTCTCTCTCTCGCTCCCCTCTTCTTTTTGTTGCTTTCTCTCTCTAGATCTTTGAAGGAAATTGAAAAATGAGCAACATAACCATGGTGGAGGCAAGGTTGCCACCTGGTTTTAGGTTTCATCCAAAAGATGATGAACTTGTGTGTGACTACTTGATGAAGAAGGTGACACACCGTGACTCTCCTCTCATGATTGACGTTGATCTCAACAAGTCTGAGCCTTGGGATATCCCTGGTGAGCTCTATTTCCCCACTATCATTTCTTTTGCCTCAATTATATCATTCTTTTGCTTTGTTTTTATCTAGTTATCTTCAACTTCTGAAAGTTATAATTTGATGGCCACAAAGATCTTTCTCTGAAAAAGATTCATGGTGATGTTTTTTTTAATTTCTGAAACTTTTGACCTTGTTGTTGATTCTCTGTTTTCAGAAATAATTTCTCTTTTGGTTGCAAAATGTGTAAAACTTGAAACAATGATAATTGTTGCAAAATCATTCTACCATAGCAACAATAAAATAATATTGTTGTAAAATTTAAATGACTTTGCAACAGAGAGGTATAGGTTCATTCCACTGTAAATTTTGAAGAATTTCATGGATGATGTGATCCAAAGTCCCTAAATCAAGTTTCTTCTCTCTGTTCTTCTTCTTCTTCAATATATTGAGCACTCCAAATATGCCATTAAGGGTATTTTTTATTTTTTTTATTTTTTTCGTGATTTGTTTGTTAGCTATTATGGTTGGAAAAGTCCAAAAGGAGTTGTTTTGTTTGGGGCCTCAGCTATTTTGTAGTGTTGTTCCAGCTGAAAATATGATAGGAGGGGAAGTCACTCCTTCTTTTATCTTTTGGCTGTGTGCATATGATGAAAACAACTGGAATGGCCATAATAAGATCCCATTCTATGCACACAACTTGTGTAGTGTTTGTGGGTTGATCCATTTATGAAGTTGATTGAGAAGTGATACCTGCCAACCATGACTATGTGATGGGGTCCTCGCTACTCTGTTTCGTCATGAAGGGTTCTGTCTAACAAACTTTGGTTCTGCTGATAAGTTGTCTTGTTTTCAATCATTTAAATCTTCGACAATGTTATGTCGACCTCCTAATATCATCGGATTGCATTTGATATATTAAAATTTATATTTTTAATTTTAGTTTACTGATTTTGAAATTAAAAAAGGATAATTCAATTGTGAAATATTTAGTCTTTTAAGGTTTTAAGAATTTAAGCTTTTCATAATATTACTCTTAAATCTTTAATTCAAATTCGCTGTCAAATTTTTTAATAAGTAATTTTTAAATAATATGGTAAGCTTTCATAAAAGTCAATCATCTCAGTTATGTTCACATTGAAATAAAACAATTTATATTATTTATTACCAAAAAATTTTATGTCGTTCAGTTTTTTTTAGAGAAAAAAATACTTCTGAGTTCCAAAACTTTGTTATTATGAAAGCCCGTCTAACAAGCCATTCATTCTGTGTGTTTTTATGTTTTCAATCATTTGAATCTTAAATTCAAATTCAATATTAATTTTCTAAGAAATTAATTATTGATAAATAGCACTATAAACTTTCATAAAAGCCAATCATTTAATATACACTGATATTAAAATAAAAAAATTTATGTTATTCAATTTTTTTTAGAAAAAGGACAAAACAGCTTCTATCGAACTTCCAAAACTTTGGCTGTTGTGATTTGATGTTGTATAGATCTTAATTAATAATGGAACAAACAGAGAACAGAAATTATTAAAGCCTTTATTATTATTATTATTATTTGCCTTTTGAATTATAATCCTGAAAGTTCAGCTCTGGGTCACCCTTATTAAATGTTGGCATGATTAAAATTATCGAAACCATTCCCCCCCCAAAAAAAAAAAATAATAATAATCAAAACCAACATGGGAAGGCCAGTTATTATGAATATTTTCTTTCAATCAACTTGAAAATATAAATATTGCATCAGAATCAAAATTAATATACAAACACAAGTGGCTTCGGTCAATTCCTGCATGATAAAGATTTCTATTTTGTTTGTTGTGGAAAATAGTATCCTTTTGTTTACATGTTTATATCTACATGCATGAGGCATACACCAAGAGAATTATTTAAAGTCTGTTTGCATAAATTTTAATTAATTCCTTTTATACAAAATAAGTGATTTTTTTTTTTGTGAAAATGATCCGAATTTGAAAATTTTTAAAATTCTGAACTCTAAAACACTTTTATTTATTTATTTATTATTTGTTCTAAAATTTGTAAAAAAAAAAAAATGCCCAAAATTGTAAATATATTTTGAACTCTACAGCGACATGCAATTATTGCAAGGTTATTTGAATGGTTTTAGCATAATCTGGATTTTTACATCTCACCTTCAAAGCTTTTTGCCTAAAATGACACATTGAAATTGTCCTATTATAAAGTGTTTGACAATGATTTTCAGAATAATAATAATGCGCGTACACAAAACTTCCAATGAAGTGTCCTATTATGGTAGCATTTTCATTGCAGCCACACGCGTGTACGCAAAACTTCCAATGAATTTGAATTTCAAACTAAAGAAAATGAACTCTGTCCTTTATCTTCTCTGTATCCAACCACGTCTCGTCCCTATTCCCCATCAGATACTGTACTTTGCGCAAAATGTGTAATTATCTTTTGTACACGTTCACATGTATAATTATTTTTATGCTAACTTTATGAATTTTACTATTGAAGAGAAATAATCATTTAATTTCTTTTTAAAAAATGTAACAAACATTTTTTTCATATTAATGATTCATGAAATATTGTCATTTTTTACATTAATGTTGTCTCGTGGCACTGGAAAGAAGTTATAAAATACATCATAACATTTTGTGCATTGCTGGTGTAAATAATTAGGTTAGTGAAGGATTTAAATTTGATCTGCTATTAATCTAAATGAATTTTACATTATCATCCAATCAAGTATTGTCATATCATTTTAAAATTATTAAATTTTTTTATTATTAGTAAAATTTTTAATTACCTTTTATTTTTTTAATAATGTGATACTTTTCAATTTATTGATAATATAAAATATTTTATAATAAATTAAATTTAAATTCTATATCAAATATAAATAAATAAAATTAGATCTCGCCTGTATTTACCCATAAAATATATGAGATACTCAAAATATGCATTTTTTTCTAATTTTTTATATATTTCTTCTCTAATAATTTTTCTTCTCCTCGCATATTGCTTTCAGAAAAATCAGAAATCCTCCTCCTATAATTTTTTTTTTGTTTGAACCACCTAATATTATGAATCACATTGATTCTCAATTAATCCAAATTTGAATCAAGTAAGACTTGTTTTGGCGGATAAAATTTTTTTAACGACAGTTTTCCATATTCATAAAATTTAAATCCAAGACTTTGTTCAAAAAATCAAAGTTCCAACAAATTGGATCAACCGTTCGTTAGTCCTCTTATAATTTTTTCTCCTAGAAAATAGATTTTTTTCTCCTAAGCCAGAAATGAAGGGTCAACATTAATGGTTTGGTGTGCCGGGCCATCTGTCCCAGTTTACATTATCTTGAGATAATATCACTGTTTGATAATGAAACACCATAATTAGTCTTGTATTTTCTACACGCATACCCCATAAGTATAGATTACCAACATAGACAAATAAAAGAAGAAACAAGAGAAATTCATGGAAGAAGCTGCAAGCTTATATTTATATACCATGGATTGGGTAGTTTAACTTCACTATCTCCATTGTTTCTAATTATCTTAAATCTCAAAGTTTGCTCATATAGGATATAAATAAATTAAAGTCATATAATAATTTAATTTAAAATTTAAATTTATTCCATTATCAATTTTATTCTATGATTGAATACCAAGATGTTATGTAATTAAAAAGTAAAATTGTTGATTATAAGATAATATTTCATCATTATGTATATCAATTGATAAGTATACTGTAAGGATGAGAGTTTAAATTTATTAGTTTAAGCCTGACTTATTTAGATAATGTGGATCAATTAAGAGGCTAGATAATTATTGGTTAATTATACAAAATAATTATTAAATTTTTTTAATAAATCTTTTAATGATATGACTATATATAAATATGTGATTGTATAAAATTAATTTACGTTGTTAAATTTAAATCATGATCGAGCATGTTTAAGTTGCTGACTTAGTTAACCAATAGATAATATTGTTAATTTTATGCGATCAATATAAGAATCTTAGTCATAGTTGACTTGTGAAAATAAATCCCATCCATAAGTATTGACCTTAGCTAGCTGTACATTAATTTTTCTCTGATCCCATTAACTGCTTTTGTTTTTATAAACACTAAATAGTATCATATTGCCATTAAATATTTACTGACTTTGTCTTCTAATAAGTAATATTATATTGTATAATGATTGGTGATGTAATTAATTATGTTATTTGTTTATTTTGCAGACACAGCTTGTGTGGGAGGCAAGGAATGGTATTTCTACACGCAGAGAGACAGGAAATATGCAACCGGCCTAAGGACAAATAGGGCAACAGCATCAGGGTACTGGAAGGCCACTGGGAAGGACAGGCCTATCCATCGGAAGAGCACCCTTGTAGGGATGAGAAAGACTTTGGTGTTCTACCAAGGAAGGGCACCCAAAGGAAGAAAGACTGATTGGGTCATGCACGAGTTTCGCCTTGAAGGTCCTCTTAGCCCTCCTAAAATTTCTTCTTCCAAGGTATATAATCAATACTCTATTCTTCAATTATATTTATTTATATTATAATTTCAAATTGTGATCTGCAATGATAATATTACTGTTACACATTATTTCATACTTATAAGTTTTATAAATTAATATTATAATACTCACTCTTTTATATCCATCCATAGTTTTGTCAATTATAATATAATTGTACCTGTGATATAAAATCATATTCTATATTAGTTGTTATTAATTTCCTTATGAATTTTTTATGATTAATGTAAGAAAGTCATCTTGTTAAGATAAGGGGTATTTAAATCTTCTTACTTACAGAGAAAAATTCTCAATTAATACACTAGTGCTTTCTTCATATTTGGTTTTGATATGTTAATAAAACCCTTTTTTCCCCCATTTTTCTAAAGGAAATGGGGGATTTGTCTTATCATTTTCAAGAAATGGAAGTTTGGACAAAACACCATTATGAATCTTCATAGAATATTCCTTCTCTATTTTTTTAATGGCTTTTGAACTTTTTCTTTTCTTTTCTTTTCTTTTTCTTTCATAAATGATGGAGGGAATAGTTGTGGTTTTAAATAAATTGTTGGAGACTTTGACCTTGTTGAATTAGTTTTTTATCTTTACCGAAACCAAATTTGTTCATTTGTGGCCATTGGCTAGAATGTGAAATCAAAGAGATATTGGTAGCTGACCTAAGAAGATCCTCTTTGATATATTTTATCAACCAACCTTATGTAAGCCAATATGTAAGTGCCCAAATTCTCTGAATTGTAAAGAAAAAGAGGAAAATTTCTGTTGAGATGATCACAATCAAATGATTACAAGACTAGATGACACTAATTTTATGACGTGGGTCATCCTCTTTTTCCTTTGATAATTTTGATAATCCTTTTAGGCATAAAAAAGAATTGTGATCTTACAACACAAAAATTGTGTATCTATCCATCTTCAAAATAACAAAAATATAATAAGAGAAAAATAGAGAATCTGGATTCACAATTTTATTTTGTATGATAATATATTTTTAAAATTATGTATAGGACTCATATTTCTCTTAAATCATTTATCTTAAGGACAATTGGTTTGGACTCAATTTTATCATTTGTGTAGCATTTCTGCCAAAAAAAAAAAAATAATCATTCATATAGCACCCTTGTTGTTGATTTTTTTTTTTTTTACAAAAAACTGATTCTGACTCTTGTGAGAAAATTTGAATTTTAGATTTCCACTTCTTTCATAGAGTGAGATGATTGTGAATTACATCTATGTGAGTAGCATAGTATCATCTAACATAGATAATTTTGGATTTGGTATGCTTGCAGGAAGACTGGGTTTTGTGTAGGGTATTCTACAAAAGCAGAGAGGTTGTTGCCAAGGTTAGCATGGGAAGCTGCTATGATGACACAGGCTCCTCATCTCTTCCTGCATTAATGGACTCGTACATAAGTTTTGATCAACATCAAGCTCAATCTCAAACCCATGCAGATCATGACTATGAGCAGGTGCCCTGCTTCTCCATTTTCTCTGATCATCAGAACCAGACAAACCCTATTTTCAACCACATAACCACCATGGAGCCAAACTTGCTATCTGCCTACAGGAACCTTAATGCAGCCACCTACAATGGAGGAGGTACGCCAAATTTAGGGTCTTGTAATTTGGATCCTCTTTCCTGTGACACAAAGGTCATAAATGATGTTTTGAGTCAGCTGACAAGGATTGAAAGAAACCCAAACCTTAAAGGGTCACCAAGCTTAGGTGAAGGAAGCTCTGAGAGTTACTTATCTGATGTGGGTATGCCCAATATATGGAACAACTATTGATCCTAGGGAAAGATTAGGGTATCATTAAGAAAATAGTATGATCGGTAGCTTTAAACCCTGAACTTCCATTAAATAGGCCACACCATTTTTTGGTGGAGTCTACCAAAATAGAAGATCACAATGGTGTGAGATTATGTGCTATCAATAACATAGGTATCAAAAAAATAAACCTTAATTTTAATGCTTCAATATTCTTAAACTTAGTGTGGCTTCCTCAAAAGATTAGAGCCTCTTCCACCATTAAAAAGAAAAACAAATGGGAAGAGGAAATTAAAACCATTGTTTTAAGTGTAATGGTGAGTGATTATACTTTTTATATTAGGTATTAGCTATTGATACACATCCATGATATGTCCCTATATTAACAAATGGGACTTGTAACATGTTGATACTTGTATTTGTAGTATTAGTGAATGAAAGTTTAATGTTGTTTTCTATATGACCGTGTTATTCAATTGATGATTCTATTTTTCATTATGTGTGATTCGATTATAAGATTTTGTGTGAATGTGTTAAGTAAATTATCACTATTATTATATTAAAAAGTTGATGATTATACTGTATTAAAAATTTTCTAGACTTATTGTCATCATAAGAAGTATTTTTTTTCCTGCACTCAAACTGAAATATGAGAAATATATATTATAACAAGAAAGGTGTTAAAAATACGTGTCAAATTAATTTATTTGAGACAATATTTTAATTAGTTCATTATTGACTAGCTATTCAATCAATATAATGCCCCTTCCCTACCCAAAGAAGCTAGCCAAAATTATCATATATATTTCTTCTATCAATTTGCCCCACTATCAATTGCAATAATTGACTGCCAAAACTAATAAGGCAATGCCATAATTTTTCTTTTCTTCTTGTAATTATTTTTTACGTTGATGGGAATAAAGTTTTAAAACTTCCACCATATTACACAAGTCTTTCACTATTAATCCACTGCCCAATGACTTTATTATTTTCTTATTCTGCATGAGAAATATTCACAACAGCAGTGAAAACAATATATAGCAGATTTGATGGTCCAAACATTTATAAAAGATATATGAAACTTGGATCATCTTATTTTTCTTTTTATCATGTTCTAATTATATTATAGAGAGATAAATAGATGGACAATTTTATTTACAATAGGATTTAAAATTTTTTTGATGAACAATGAAATCTATAAAATTTGTTTTTAACTTTCTCCATGATAGAAAAATAATGAAAATAAAAATAAGTGAATCAAAATCCATATATATCTTGCATAATCATGAGAATGTGATTAAACAATTTGCTTCTTTAATACAAAAGGGGCCACTCTGATATAAACTTTAAAATTAAGAATGAAATTAATTAAATGTGTTTCAAATAATTAATTTTTGTCACATTTGTAAAATAGGGATGGTTAATATTTTTTCTCTATAGTTAGGCAATGGTAGTACAGCAAAACAAGTGGAGAAAATGGGGCTAAAAGGACACTTAGAAACATATTCCTTTTCCTTTGAAATTTCTCACCATCTTTTATTTAATTTGGCTGAAAATATAGAATATAATACCAAACACAAGAAAGAAAGGAAAATATATGGGAATTGGAGAAAAAAAATTGGATTTTACAACTGTCATTTTCAAATATGTGGATAACTAATCGGAAGAGACAATTGCAAAGAGAGTAGAAGAAATCCTTATGATCTCAGCCTAAGGATTCTCTGACTATAATATATTTAAGGCAGCGATTGGTGCCCTTCTACTTCTAGAGTAGGGTTTTCTTTTCATTTTTTTAATCTTTCTTTAAATTTACTTCCAATTAACACCAACAACCAACTAGTGTTTGCTTGCTAAATTCATAATTTTGCTTCTACTTTGACCGTTGACCTTTGTTATTTTCGTTCTCTATTAATTAGCTTAGTCATCTATAATTTTTATTAGTTTACACCCAAAGTATTTTTATATTTTTTTCAATTAAGTATGAGATTAATTTCTATTTAAGATCAGAACAATAAATATTAAATCTCTTCTAATAAATAAACTTAAAAAATATATTAAATTCACAATCTTTTATCAAATTTTTAATACTTCAGAAAGTAGCTACCAATCTTGATCAACTATTCTTGTTTAACAGGTTTTCCAAATATATTCTTACTATTATTATTAATATTAATTGGCATATTGTACCAAAAAATTATTCAAACATGACATTTTGTTTTGAACAAGTTATAATTGAATTTTCAGTTACAAATGGTAAAGGGGAGAGTACAGACAATTAATGAAGAAGAATTACAAAGCTTATATGATTTCTATTGACCTTGTAGAATAGGTGGCTTCTACGGTTCTTTTATGGATTTGGTATCTATAGAAATATAGTAAAATATAAGTTATTAGATGAAATTATCTGTTTCTATTAGGAATTTTTATAATCTCATTTAACAATTTGAATTTTATCACACTTTTATGAATATTGAATACTAAACCTATAGGGATATCAATTTACTTGTAGAATATTACACATGCAGTATCCATACACTAACAAATGGGACTAGTAGATGCCCCTTTAACTTTTTTGTGGAGAAGTTCTGAAGTTGAATTTTTTTGTTTCATCATTTTAATAAAAAATTAAAGAAACTAGAATGGATTGCTTTAGTCAAAGGTGAGATTACATATTATCAGATCATCGATAACGTGATTCAAGCAAATATGAATGTTTATAAGGACAATACCCATTACAAATTAAGTTAATAAAAGTGGAGTTCTCCCAACTAAGCTCCATCCCTTGAACCAACGGAGGATGAAGGACGAATGTAATAAGTATTGATATTATAGAGGGTACAACAATAATTATTTGATAATTATATAATTATCTTGCAATCACTCTATTAAAAGAAACTTTTTATTTGAAGTTATACATTTTTTTCATTATACATTATTGATATAAGTATTGAAAATTTTTTTTTTAGAGTTTCGCTCTGCCCCTCTTTATGTTTTGCAGTACACCAAAGAGAGGAATAATTTTTCGAAAGACTTAAATGCTTCCTACCCCCCCCCCCCACTTTTTTTTTTTTCTTAACGCTGCCAAGTCATCATTGACTTGAATTAGAGACCTCTCCTATGAAATAAATCAATGCACCTATAATCCAACCAATCGAGAAGAAATCAATAGATTTCTTTGTGAAAGCAATTCATCCTCTAAGAAAGAGCATAAAACTCCATTGTTGAGCTCTTCAAATGTGCTTATTTCTCCTTAGAGTTGAATTATTACTTTCTTAGGTTTTAATACATGACAATTCTAAACGTCATTTGCAATTTAGAACACATTAACGGGAAAGAAAATCTATGAAATATTGAGAATTCTTCCTAGATTTGTGAAGCTTAGTTCTATTCAAAAGGTGATAGACATAGTTGAATACAAATTTCTTAGATGCCATATATGTTTAAAACGCTATCTAGCTTAGACTTGATTGAAGCAAAATCTACACATACACATGCAGTAAATGTCAACTCACAACAGTTAGGCTAATTCATTGCCTCAACTTTGTGTATCTGTTGGACTTTTCTCTTCATTGTATCCTGAATCCGAGGCGTTTGTTTTGGCGTGCACCGACGGTCTTAGACTTTGAGGTTGCACAACTTTCAACATCAGTCAGCTAAAATTCAATGCCTTGACTTTCCATGTTTTCAAGCTAAATGAAACATCAATCATCAAAATTTTACAAATTATAAACAAACACGTGGGGATATATATATATATATATATATATAGCTGTGTGTGAGTGATAAAAATGAATTTTAAATTTTTTCCTAGCAACTTAAACTTTTAAAATAATTGATTTTTGATATAATATCAAAATGTCTTAAGGTAGAAAGATCAATGATTCAATTCATACCCTCCACTCCTTAACGGTTAGATTTCAGCATAAAGTAAAGAAAATTCGTATTATACCCAATGGGGGACTACAACATTGCAGGACAATTGCCACAATAAAGAAAAAAAAATTATACACTCATATATATATATATATTCTAATGATATATATTACTCCCATAAATTTAAATATAATTACCACTTTAACTTATTTTTAAATCAATTAAAAAATATATTTTAAAAGAATTAAAAATATTTGGAATTCATTAATCATATGTAAGGATTCACACGTAAAAAAAAGATATTGAAATAGATTATATTTTATTTTATTTTATTTAAATATTTAAATTTTTTATAATAATTTTATTTTTTATTTTATACGTAAATATTTTCCAAATAACTTAAAATTCTCGAATTGCGATGACTATGTACATGCTTCAAATTCAAAGACTATTGGCCTATTGCATTGTGTGGGGGACCTTCTCCCGTTGGTACTTGGCACATACGTTGAATTCAAACATTGGGAGGAAGACTATGCAAGGTATAAAATGCAAAAATAATACAAATAGGGAATTTTTTTTTTGAAAAAAATGCAAATATAATATTTCTGTTGTGTAGTTCTCTTTTTGAACAAACTTAGCTACGGCGATGCTAATTAATTTATATAAAAATATCATATTTGAACATATGTGCGGTAGAAGATGAATTCATACAACTAAATAAGAGCCATATTGATGAGTTCAGAAACAAACAAAACCTACTCTTAGCCCCTTCCCATGTTGAACGGTGGAAATGCAAGTGGCCCTAATTATTTGAATATATATTAGTGCCAAGTGCAGGGTTTCCAAGTTTATGTATAAATGTGAAGTTTCCTTTTCACTTTTTTATTTGAATGAAAAATACCATATTATGGAATTATTAACTTTCATGTTCACTCATATGTAAATGTTCATAATTTTTATTTTTTAATTTGGATGAAAAAATTATATTATTAATTTAATAATAATAAAATAATAAAAGATATTTAAATAATTAAATAAATAGATATTAATTTAAAATATTTAAGTTAACACTTTATTCATTCTCTCTCATTTCATAATAAATGCATTCATTAATTAATGTTGTTAATAATGGTGGTAAAATGATTTTAATACTTTTTATTATTTTAAATTTCATAGTATGAATTTTTTAAACAAAAAAGTGGAAGTTGTTAAACATTGCATATAAAAGTGGAGATTAATAAACAATTACATATATATATATATATATATATATATATAAGATTGCTAACTGATTAGTTTAATAATAAAAAAATAATAAAAAATATTAAAAACTTATCACCGCCGATAATTTTTTAGGTTCACGAGTGTATGAAAGGCGGAGATTAAAGAAATCGAGTAACATTCATAGAAATGATGAAATGACTAGGTACATAATCATATGATTTCCAATCTAAAGCACAAAAGAAAATAAATATTTTTAATAATTAATAAATGCTACTTAAGTTAAAATTATGAAATTTGTTAGTATCATATTGATGCCAAGTAGGGGATGACATGTAAGAAATAGGATGATAATCGTTGAAAGTAGAGATCAAGTTTGGTAAGTGGAGCATATTATGTATAACTGGCATCTCCGTTTTCTATTTTCTAACTGCTATGGCATATTTTTGAAAAGCAGCTTGTAACCTAACTCCGATTCCACCCAAAATGATAAATATATGGTAAAGATTACGATGCAGTAGTGATCTAAATTGTTAAATTTTATTTATTCGTATGGTGTTGTATAGTATAAATAAAATCTAACGATAAGATTTAGTGGTGCATCGATTATCTCTCGCCTAAACATATATGTCAAAAGTACATAATCTGTTGTGTGTTTTTATATGAGCAAAACTAGACTTTAAGTCTATAATTATATGAGTAATCATAAATATATTAAAATTTGAAAATTTTAATTATTACACAAACTCAAATAAGGTTTTAAATTTGTAATTATTGAAAGAAAAATTGGTTACTTATGTAATATTAATGGTTAATATCAAAGTGATTATACTTATTAGGAGAGTTATACAATTTTATATTTTTTTGACATAATAAAATTAATTTTTCCTTCTAGAATTATCAATTCGGTAGTAAAATTTTGATTATCAATTAGGAATTTTATCTTAAATTTAACAAAAATTAATAATTTGGATCCAAATAATTAATCTAGTTTGTATTCTAAGAGGTCATAATAAAATTTATTTTTGTAAAAAACATTTTCTTTAAGAATACAATTATAAATTCTTAAAATGATGAAAAATAGTTAATGTATTTAATATTAAATATAATAAATTTGATGATAGATAATTTTTTTAAAAAAAATTACTTTTTTTCTACCATTGTTCCAAAAATTTTTTTAATCATAAAGTATAAAAATATATGGTATTATTTTATTTATATATAAGAAAATAAGATTTTTCTATAAAAATTATCTTCTAAAAAATCAACAGAACCTAAATGATATCATTGTAAATATTAAAAGGAATAAATTATATTTATGCCATTAATATTAAATTATTGTGTATATTTGCTAATCTTAACAACTAATACTGCGATACTTATGGAAGTTGTGTGCCCCAAAGATTAGGGAAATGAATAGTACCAATTTCGTCGCTATTAATAACATTGACATTTTATTTACTTTCATATTAAATTAAAATGGGAATATATAACATGTGTCCCTTTAAATAATACAAGATGTTTCAATTTTTTTTGTATTTATAATGATGCGAGTGGTTGGACAATAGACAAGCATAATGATATAAAAGAAATCAAAACCCTTAAAAAATAGTGAAAAATATATTTTACCCAAATTCACTTATTTTTTAACTTAATTCACCTATTAATTTTAAGGCTTTGTTTTACATAATAAATAAATTAATTTATAATTTATTAATTTAATCAATAAATTATAAGTTAGTATCGAGAAATATTTTATCTATTTAGAAATATTTCACATACTAATTTATTAAAAAAATAAATTTTAATTTAATAAGTTATTTTGAATAACTTCTTACTTATAAGTTTTTATATTTTTAATTTTTTTATATTTATATTTATTCTTTTTATTAATTTATAACTCATACCTTTCATAATATAAACCTAAATATTATTTTTAAATAAAATATAATTAATTTAATTTTAAAATAATTATATTCTAATTTTCAACTATAAATACATAAAAATAAGTATGTAATGAATATGTAATATTATAAAATATAATTAAATAATTATAATTTTTTATAAATTAAGTAATTATAATTATAAGTAATTATATTTAAAGTAATTATAATTTTTTATAAATAATAAAATAAAAATTATGTAAATAAATATATAAATTCATAAGTTATAATTGAATATTTAGTATTAATTTTTATTTTTAAACATATTAATTGTGTTAATATAATTTAATTTTCAAATAAATATAAATTTTTTAATTATATATTTATTTCTATTAATATGTCATTTTATAATTTCAATTAATTCAAAAATTAGTTTTATAAAATATTTTTTATACAATCAATTAACTTATTAACTATCAGTTACTTATATAAAATAAAGCGCAAATGTTACAATTCATTTATTTATACTTTAATTTTTAATACTGTGACTTTGTATACTTAAAGTATTTTCTATTCAAATTTTAATTGAAAACTCACATGTATTTCATGTAATCTTAACTTTATCAAATTTTGATTCAATTTAATATTCATTTAGAAATAATTTACCCTCAAAACTCTTATTTGGAACTATTTATTTAATAATTATGAATTAAATTATAAAAGATAAATTTTCAATAGAATTAAAATTTTTTGAGATGGTTTAGTTTTATATAAGTATCAAATTGAGTCAAAATTCGAGAAAGTAAAGAGCATGTGCAAAGAGCATGTGCAATAAACATGAATTCTATATTAAATTTTAGATAAAAACAATTGATAAAGGATTAAGGATTGAAAAAATACGTAAGTGAATTGTAACATTTTGAATTATGAATAAATTAAGTAAAAAGGGACAAGGTCACGCACCGATAAAGTATAATTTTTCTAATAAAAGGAATTCATATCCTAGTTAAATTAAAAATTCTCAGCAAACAATTTTCCCTTTAAGAAGACAATACAGTAAGTTGCTCCATCTAAATAATACGCAAGAAAAATCTGGCTAGGTATCTAAATACAATGAAATTTGTGGCAAAAAAAATGACTACTTTAGAATACATTTTTTTAAAAAAATTTAAATTCGCAATGATTTATTCTTTTAATTTTTATCAACAATTATGATATAACCTTTTACTTTCAAGAATCATTTTTTTATCTTAAAGGAGTTACATTCATAATAACTACAGTTGTTGGGCAGATTAATTTGTGCGGGCTGACCCTCGATAGACTGAGGTAAGTTAGCTTGCATATTTTGCGAGTTACTAATATAAAGATCCTAGCTTGATTTTAAAAAAGTTCATCGGTGAATGGATAGGCTTGTTGACCTTTTTTTTTTTTTAAGATTTTAAAATAATTTGTATTTTTATATTTTTTAATAATAAAAAAATTAAAATACATTACATTACCATATGTTCATTCATAAATAAATTATAAAATATTTAAAATTTATATATAACTTTAAAAAATACTATGCATATATAATATAAGTCATACCGACAAAATAAAAATGACATTTAAAAATAATTTATAATATAATTCTATTTGATCAAAAGTGAAAGACATGAATGTAATTTTATATAAATTAATAATTTGGATCTATGTAAAAAGTTAAGAAACTAAATAAAAAATATTATGCGAGTTGACCTACATATTATGTGAGTCACTAATATGTAGGTTTTAATTTGGTTTAAAAAAATTCATGGGTGGACAAATAGCGAGTTGAAGTTTTTTAAATTTTAAAATAATTTATATTTTAAAATTCTAAATAATAAAAAAAATTAAAATATGTCAAAGCATCACCTATATATCCATAAATAAATTATAATATATTGAAAATTTATATATAATCTTAAAAAATATTATACATATATAATATAAGTCATACCCATAAAATAAAAATAACATTTAGAAATAATCTATAACACAATTTTATTTAATCAAAAGTAAGAGATGAAAGTATGATTTTATATGGATTGAAAATTTAAATCTATATAAAAAATTAAAAATTAAGAATTAAAGAAAAATATTATGTAAATTAACCTTACTTTTCTGTTAGTTTACTCGCATTTAAACAAGCCTTAAATTTAAAAATTTTGATTTACAAAAGTTCTTAAATAAATGAATTAGCTCATGGCCTACGGATTAAATTAATGACTTTAAAATAATAATAATAAATATAACTTAATTTAGACACTTAAGATTAACTTAAGTCTTTATCCAAGGATTTGTAAACAAAAAAGTTGAGGAAATTGACAAACCTCGAAGTATAGGATTCTGGCATTGGAAAGACATCCAACATGTAGGAATCTTGATTACGAATAATTTACATTGGCAAATTGGAAAAGAGGACATGGTAACTTTATGTAATAAGTTTTGGTGGCCAATTGTGAGCCTAATTGAAAAAAAATCTCAATTTTGTTAAAGATTTAAAATTTCTGAACACTTTATATTGGAAAAAAAAGATAAAGTACGAGTTAATTTCAACTAACAATATTGGAATAAAATTTTATGCACCTTATTACCTTATTTATAGATTAAAGATTGGCTAACTTGAAAACATTCATATTCTATATATTACATAATTAAAAAAGGATATGAAATGTTATACTTTCAACAAACACATATATCATTGAAGGATAAAATTTTATGGAAAACACTATAGAATCTCCTAATCTTTGCAAGAGTATTGATATGCTTTTGGAAAACATGTTTTGTGTTCTTCCAACTAAATCTTTACTCGCACAATAAGGAATTATACAAGATTCAAGTTATATTTTTTTGCAAATCTTAAGAAGAATCATCAGATCATCTCCTTTTTATATGTCCATTTACAAGAGCAATCTAGTTTGCTTTGGAACTAGCAATACACTTACATGCAATTCCACCACAGGATCTCAACTCACGGATTCAAGCTATCATTCCATAATAGAGGATATAAAGATCAAGGCAATATGTCAAATTGCTATCATTATCTATATACTATGGTTTGTTCAAATCAAGCAAATTTTAACTTGCATGAACCAAACAATGAACAAACAACATGAATTTTAAACTAATGGCAATAGGAGTATATTCATGAAAGGAAGCTCAACTTACAATGTCAGCAAACTAGACAGTTGTCCCTTAATAGTAACTTTCGTTCTGTAACTTAACTATTTCTCATTATACCAATAATAATTAGAGTCTTCCTACAATTCAAGAAAGTTACAAACTCAAATCACCATACATGGATTGCACAATTTATTTTTAATCATACACAATAAATATCAAGCAAAAGGGATATTTCAATATTAGAAATTTGAATTGATGAATTAAAGCGTGCCTCTTGCAATTTGAGATCTATTTATCTTCTTGCATAATCAGAATTGCTCACTCTCTATTTATTTATGGACAATAAGATAGTTGACCAAATCTTCAATATAAGTATATGTATGGTTTTTCAATAACTTCTCAACATTCTCCACTAAGAGATTCATCAATAAAAATCAAATTTCAAGACCATTAGAGTATTCTACCACAAAAACCTTCCTATACTAGTTAACAAATACCAAAATCCCTATATGAGAGTAGTTCTAGATGGTAGGTATAATAGTTGTACCTTTTTCACACAATAACTACTATATTTAGAATCATGGAAAAAAAAAAAGAAAAAAAATAGAAAGAATGAAGTAAAATAAAAAAAGTTCTTTTGTCTTGTTAATGACGTTTGTATATAGTTTGTGCGAATCTTTTTGTTAATGTGTTTTGGATATTGCTTTTTAGAAATTTTATTTTTTATTATATTTGAGGTTATATTGAAGTTAGAATTTAAAATTTTATGCAGATTAAAAAAATATTATTTTTATTATAAAAATATTATATTTTCAATGAAATTATCTTAAGCTAAAATCACTTTTAAGAAATAATTTACATTTTTAAAATTTTTAAATAATATAATAATATTTGATATTATATTTTAATATTTCTTTTGCCATGTCGTATAAATGAGAAGTTATTCTTGTTAAGATTACGAACTGGGCTGTGCTATATAGTTTACTCCATACTCACCTTAGGGGTCAAATTTCAATTAACCAAATAGCCCAAAAATAAACAATCAGCCCATTTTGTGAAACAAGTATCACGAAAAAAAAAAAGGGGGGGGGGGCGGGTTTTCTGACCGGGAGAAAGATTATTTGTTTTGCAGATGAACAAAATGGCATATTCATGAGTATCTGACACTGTCAGCATCGGAAGCCCGAGCTCAACTCCCAGTCTTCTTTTGAACAGTTTATCCTCTACCTTCTCCTTCATCTTTCGGCTATTTTAACAAGCTGCCTTCATCTTCTACTTCTTCAAAGAGGGGGCTTTCTCTTGTAATGGATTTACCCTTCTCTCTGAAACCCCATAATGTGTATCTCAAAGCATCCTGTCTTCCATTAAGATTCCAGTCTGTTCGTCCGCGCTTCAATCCTCAAATAGCTTCTAAGCAGCTTAGGGTTCGGTGCGAGTTTGAAGGCAAAGTGAATGGGGCTTTTTCCGGTGATTTTGATTCCCGCTTCCTTGACCGGGTATGCATCTTTTGCTTCTTGCTCTATTGGGTTGTTATCCCTATAACCCATTATGCTTTCTGGGTTTGGCGAAATTTCGCTTAGCAAAGTGTCGACTTTTAGGATTTCCTGTTTATTTTTTTGGGGATTGAAAAAATGTGCTAGCTCTCTAGTGCAAGATTTTCAGTTTTTGCTGTTAAGCAAGTCCTTTTGTGTTTCGGATAGGCTTTATAATTAATGTTGTTACCTGAAGTAGTCAGGTCCAATGTTCATTTATTTTTGTACAAGTTGCATTTCGAAAAGAAGTTACATTTCATTGTTACACTTAAAACGAGAGTTTAAATTTAGAATTCTTCTGTAGCTGACAGGAATTTCTATTTTGCATTACTGTTATGTTGGCTATGAGGGCGTGTTTTGACACAATATTGGCATTTAATTAACATAATCTTGTCACTAGGTGCATTTATCATATGTCCTTGTACCATGGAGGACATGAGTTGAGGGCTATTTTAGTTTTTGAAATCAGTGATTTGGTATTACAACATAGGTGGATTGCGACATAAGAATCAGCAGAAAAGCTAATATTATGTTTTTATACCTTGACATGCGTTCATAAAACTGCTATGCATCATCACAGCCATTGATGAGATTCAGAGACAGAATCAACATAGGCGAGTTTGGAGAAAATTCATGATCGGTTAAGCTAATTGAGTTGTGAGAAAGTTTAGCCTTAATATAATAAGCAAATTACTGCCGCACGTTCAATAAAATATCTCTTTTCCCAATCTATGACTAGGACTCTTTTACTATAGCATGTTGGCTTATTGGCTATAAGCCAGGAAGGAATCATGTCTTTGTTTAATGAGAACATTGAGAAGAAGTGACACAAGGGAAATAAAAAAGACTAGGAGGTTACTTAGAATGAAATTCAGTTTTAACTTAGTACATATCAAGAATTGTGACTTAAGGTTAGAAGAAGAATTATGTTACTCAAACAATGATATGAAAATTTCTATGTACTCAATTTGTATGATACTGGTTAAATGTTTATGTTTTTATGTCCTATGGGCTTTTAGAGACATTAGAATATATGAAATTTCACCTTAATGTCTTTTTTGTTCCTCACCTGAATAGTATAAGATATCATTTGAGTTATTAGATTAGATTTGTCTGACATGCAATAATATCAGGAACTAAGGTTACTTCAGCATTCAGTTTGTGAAGAAGTTCATACCATGAGTGAACTATAGATTATAGTAAGATGATTGCTTCACTCAAAGAGGAAACTGTTCAAGAACTTTAGCTTGAGGCATGGGAGGGGTAAGATTTGTGGCATTTGTCTAATAAAAGAATTTAGATTGCTATTGAATTGAGAATATAATGTTAGCTTGACCATCAAGCAGTAGATTATTCTTCTATCAGGGTTTGTCATAATGGTTAGCATTGTCTGTGGGGCATTATTTCTTTATTATTTTACTTTAAACTAAGTGAATTATGCTCAATCTGATAATGAGAATTTCTGTTATTAGCAAAAAGCATTGGAAGCAGCAATGAATGATATAAATAGCTCATTTGGAAAGGGAAGTGTCACAAGATTGGGCAGTGCTGGAGGAGCTTTGGTGTACGTGTCTTCTCTACATTCTTTATCACTCGAGTCCTAACTTAGCCCTTCCCTATGCCCTGAAAAAATCATATAGAAAATCTCAGTTCTATTAAGTTTAGATGAGATAACATTTCAAATTCTCTAACATCTTGTACATTGCAGTGAAACTTTTCCTAGTGGCTGTTTGACATTAGACTGTGCTTTAGGTGGTGGCCTTCCGAAAGGAAGAATTGTAGAGGTATGAAGTCTATATTTTTTAGCTCTATTTTTTTTAAATGCTTTCTTGTTGTGGTCCAATTTATATTCTTTAAACTCTAATTATAAGGTTGTAGAGTCATCCTAGTGTATGCAATTAGTCTGTGAGCTTGTCAGCTTGATGATACTAGCTATCAGAGTAAACTGGTTGACGTATTTTAAATTCTGTAATCTTTCATGCTTGACTTTTGCAGTATGTGATGGAGCTACTGATTCTTTAACATTTTGCCTATAAAATCTGGCCTGTTGCTCATGGTCAAGCTGATATAGTCTGCCATGTCTATTTCCAGATATATGGACCAGAAAGCAGTGGGAAGACCACCTTAGCACTTCATGCAATTGCAGAAGTGCAGGTATTTTATCTATCTTTACTTATTATTAGTTCTATCATATGAAGGGTCAAGTTTGATGTCAAACATGTTTATGGGACCAATATGCAATTTCTTGAATGTGGTGTTCAGAAATTAGGAGGCAATGCAATGCTTGTTGATGCAGAGCATGCTTTTGATCCAGCATATTCTAAAGCATTAGGAGTGGATGTAGAAAATCTGATTGTGTGCCAACCTGATCATGGAGAGATGGCTCTTGAGAGTAATGCTATACCATTTTTTTTACTCCACTTTATATGGTTGTGTTGGAAACTTGGAATGTATAAAAATAAAGTCTTTGCCTCATGTATATTCAAATAGCAGAGTTTTTTTTTCCCCCTCTCAAAAAAATGATATCTATGGATTAATTGGGGTTTCACTATTATAGTTGCAGATCGTATGTGCAGATCTGGTGCCATTGATCTTATCTGTGTAGATTCGGTCTCGGCTCTTACTCCGCGAGCTGAAATTGAAGTAAGCAATCAGCACTTACTCTCTTTCTCTCTTGAAGTATTATTTATTGGATGTGACCATTTCTCACTTTTCATATTTGCCTATGTGTATGTAGGGTGAGATTGGAATGCAGCAAATGGGATTGCAAGCACGTTTAATGAGCCAAGCTTTGCGTAAGATGTCCGGAAATGCTTCTAAAGCTGGTTGTACCCTTATATTTTTAAATCAAATAAGATATAAGGTACTTCTGATTGGTTAGATTTGGATTTCTTTTTGGCAAGTTGCATGCATCTAATTACCATAAGTGCTGTAAATTCCCTTATGCTTACTTGTTCTACTGATTTTATTTGACACTTTTGTCAAAAAAATGTTGCCCCTATACCAAAAAACAAAAATTGATTTTGCCCCTTAATCTCTGCCTACTCTGACTTGATTTCTCGTTTACTTCTGTAGATTGGTGTCTATTATGGAAACCCAGAAGTGACAAGTGGTGGAATCGCATTGAAGTTTTTTGCTTCAGTTAGACTTGAAATACGTCCCACAGGGAAGATAAAGTCTGTAAGCACAACAACTCCGTCAATTTTTCTTGTCCTTTGTTATCACTTCAGAATTGATTTACATGAGGTACTGCTACATGTATCCTCAACTTCTTTAGGCTAAAGGTGATGAAGAAATTGGCCTGAGGGTTCGTGTAAGAGTGCAAAAGAGCAAGGTAAATTAGCATATTAGGAGCATGATGCCTGCCATTTTTTTTTTTTTGAGGAATTCTCTCATTGTTTTTGTTTGGCTGGTTAACATTTTTGCTTGAAACTTTGACATTAATTACATCTTTAAACTTGTTTTTACTTTCATTTGCTTCATTGATCCGGTTGTTGGCTTGTAAGTTCCTTGGCTGAATTTACCCTGGTTTTGGTGTAAGGATGAATGGCATACTTCTAACAAATATAATAATTTAAAGGGTAAATAGAGATTTTAATACTTATAATTTTACTAAATTTGTAATTTCATCCTTACAAATATAATCTGTGTAATTAAGTCCTAAAGTTTCAAATAATTTATAATTAACTCCTCCTTCTCAATTGGTGTTAATTTTAACTAATGGAATCTTACATGTTATCTAATGTGTCAATTAAATTTTACATGTTGACATTTTATCTTTATTTAATCATCAAAATTCATTTATTCCCTTCAAATTAAAAAATTATATATATTCCCAATTCATCTATTCCTTTTTTTTTTTTAAATAAATTTTTAAACTTCCATTCTAGGAAATCAGTGAGACTGCCTTATTGGGTTTTAACTTCCAACCATTTCATTTTAATTCTCATTACATGATTTAACTTCTGAGTATTCATTTTAATTTTCATTAGATGATTTTAGGTGGAAATTAAATGTATTTTAATTTCGATGGAGGATGGTTTTGGTGGAAACAAATGAATTTTAATTAATAAACAAAGATAAAATGCTAACACGGAAGATTTTGTTAAGGGGGGAGCTAATTACGAATTATTTAAAACTTTGGGACTTAATTACATAAATTAAAACTGTAAGGATGAAATTATAAATCTAGTGAAACTATAAGGACTAAAATCTCTATTTTTCCTAATTTAATAACATTTTATTATATTAGTGATTTGTTGGGACTTTGATATCAAGAATTGCTCTTGATACTAGCAAAATTCTCTGTTGATGTTGTGATTCGACCAGAGATTGCTCCACTAATAGAAAATTCAAATTTGGGTAATCCATTTGAAGTTTAATTTCCTACGAGTAGCAGAATATAGTGAGAGAATGTGTTGCAGATACACACTCGATATGTTGGGGTGCTAGCATCCCACAAATATAAAAAGATTATCAATGAAGAAAGTTAAATGCAAGTTTATTTTGGCCATACCTGATAATAAACTATGAGGATTTCAAGATTTTAAAGAATTTGTTGTATGGTAGTACTACTATGTATTAGCAAAGGCAAGTCTTTATTTTGCTTCATGGACCACAGCAGCCTAATGATACGTGAGGTCAAGTTATATCCGGACAAACCTTTGCTGCTGGTCCTTGCCAATATGCTCATGGAACGTTATTGGCTATGGTTTAGTTATTAAAAGATGAAAGTGTACATTGCACTTGTCTGATGCATCTTCTGGTCATACAGAACTAAATCCAATGCAAAGCTTTTAATGCATCATTGTTGTATTTGTCATTGTCTTTACACATCTTTCTGGAGATCCATAACTTGTTGTTTTAGGTGTCAAGGCCATACAAGCAAGCTGAATTTGAGATTATATTTGGAGAGGGAATCAGTAAACTTGTAAGGATTGTTGTTTAAAAGCATTTTTCACCTTGAAAAGTGTCATATTTTGTTATTTTGACTTCCCATATTCATGCAGGGTTGCATTTTAGATTGTGCCGAAATGATTGATGTTGTCTTAAAGAAGGGTTCTTGGTATAGCTATGGGGACCATAGGTATATATGTGATCTTTTTTTCATCATAATTTTTATACTTTATACATGTATAATTGGCTTTTATTTTTATTTTTAGCCTTTTTGGTTCCGTCTTATGAAGATAGCTTTCAATTAGAAACAGGGAATTCTAATATCACCTTTTCTTTAACTCTTTCCTTCTCTGATTCCTCCATTGGTGGACCTTTCTGTTGTATGTAAACTATAATGTTATCCTTCAATTTCATTTTAAATAGGTTGGGACAGGGAAGGGACAAAGCGATGCAGTACTTGAGGGACAACCCGCATCTTTTGGAAGAAATTGAAAAGGTGTACTGCCAGCTTTCTTAGTTCTTGCTTGATGCATGGCTGCAGCATTTATACTTGTTTGATAATTGATTGCCTGGTAAAAAATTTGGAATCTCACTGTTGGCATTGTCAAGTTACTGCAGTTCACGCTATTTGTCGTTCAAATACATTTGGTTGCTATGCTATTAAACTCGGTTTTGGCAAAATGCCTCCATCAATTGTGATATTTTCTTAAAATTGGTATGTGGTCAAATTAATCAGAGGCCTAAAGCCTATAATTTTTTTAGTTATTAGATTATGTATTAACCTAGGTGATTAAGGTCTGAGTTTTCTCATTCTCGTGATTTCATACTATTTATTATGAGGGAATCCAAGTTCATTTTGAGGGGTTGCCATATCCTTGCGATCCTCGTACCAACCTACTTGCATCAGCGTAATGAAATATTTCCTTCCATCTACAAATTCAAGCCATGAGAAGGAAAAAGAAGTAATGACAGTTGCATGCCACACACACCCTTTTTTCCTCCTTTACTACTTGATTTTAAGATAGTTATTTATCTTGTTTAGAAATGTTATTATCACAAATCACCTGCTATTTGCTAAGAAAGTTATTATCAAGTTTTCATCAGACTTATAAAAAGGTTCCTAGTAGATCTTAGAAAAGTTACTACCTATTGATTTTAAGCGTTATAGTATCTTTAGTGAAAATTTAAAAAAAAAAAAAATCTTCCTCTACACTTATGTAGTATGGAATATATGTGATGCATTACGGAGATTGTGAAGAAATGTAATGAAATCTCATGCAGGTGGTTCGATCTTCATTGATAGATGGAACTAGCCAAACAGGCTTCGCTTACATGAAGATCACATCATTGCCTCATGAAGAAGAGGATATATACGAGGAAAACCAATGAGAGCCAATTCTTTTGTTGTAGTTGAAGAGAATTTCTTCTCCATGGCAAGTGCAATCGGAAGTGAACTGATCTTTGACACCAGTTTCTGCTTCATTGGAAATATTAAAGCAAGATGAACACACAAAGAAGGGCCAGGACAAGGTACAGGGGCATGGACAATTGTATTTTTCAACATGATCAATGACTTACTAATTATGCCTTTCTGTTTCCTGCTTCCTTTCTAATTGTTTGTTGGGGACTATGAAAATTGAAGATGAAGGAAGGGAAATAGACAAATTATGCCTCTTTTGTTTTCTGCTGCTTTTCTAATGGTTTGTTTGGGACTAAATCCCTTGATTTTTGCCGGCACTCATAATGGTCTACTGACACCTAATTTTGCCTTGGAGCTTTCAATGGCTGGTTTGAAACCAAGATGTTGCTTGTGTACTATGTAGCTTGCCACTTATTATTATTATCAGAAATTTTTTGAACAAATACAGTATGAATTGGTTTCTGACAAAAGTGAAGCCTATTGTGCCCAATCACTTGTGATGCAACCCTAGCAAGGGGTTCCTGCAATTTCAGAATTGTAGCAATGCAATGAAATCCAAACTACTATCCACAAAATATAAGAAATGTTTTGAGGAAATCATAGTTGATTAGCAAGGAAAAAGGATGATTCTACAGTGAAAGGAGCTGCTGTTTTAAGGCTCGCCTAAGCCACAAATGAAGATACCAGTAAATCTCCACTTTTTTATTCTCAATTTAGTCAGGGTGCTGGGTATCCTGGTAGAGATAGCGACTAGAGAAGTCGTTTTTAAAGTGTATCAAAATCAATATCCAGTGTGCATTTTTACTTGTGATCACATGCTACTATTATAGCCTTTATGTACTATTTTGGATTGCCTTTTTTTTTTTTTGGGGGGGGGGGGTGTTACTACATGGGGCTTCTTTTGTGTGTGTGTGTGTGTGTAATATTTTTTAATATCATCAAATAACCTTGTAAACATAAAATTTATTGCCTTATAATCGAAGTTATGTAATGAATTTCGAAATTTTTTTTAGTCAAATAATATTTAATATCCCTTAAAGGTATTGTATTTTTATTGTATTTAAAGTTTGATTTTTTATGATTATACATGTATGTTTATTAATTATTTCTATCATTAAAAAAGTTATATAATCAATTTAAATTAAAATCAATTTATCAAGTATACTTGTTGAAAAAAATGTACTTACATATAAGAACAAATGAGATATTTAGATTTGTACAAACTATTGAGGGATAAAATTTATAAGATATATTATAAAATTATGGGAAAAAGTGATTGAGTATAGATTAAGAGACAAAATTATGAGAAAACGTGATTAAGTATAGATTAAGAGACAAAATTAGAATTGTAAAGAATTAATTTGGATTTATGTCAAGGAAGTTTACAATAGAGGTTATTTACTTTTTTACCGACGTTGATGAAAAGATATCGAAGTAAAGAAAGAGATTTACATATAGTTTTGATTGACTTAGTAAAAGCCTATGATCGAATATTAAGAAAAGTGTTGTCGAAGGTTTTAATAAAGAAAGGAGTTCGTGTTATATATATTCAGACTATGCAGGACATATGATAGAGTAACTATAAGTGTAAGAATTTCTAAAAAAGAAATAAAGGATTTTACTATAAAAATAGGTTTACATCAAAGTTTAAGTTTGAGTTCTTATTTGTTTAATCTAATTTTGGATGTTCTTATTAGGGATATATAATAGATTATCTCTAAATGTATACTATTTGCAAATGATATAGTTTTAATTGAGGAATCACAGGAAGAAATTAATTATAAAGTAGAGTTTTAGAGATAAGTTTTGGAATCAAAGGGCTTTCGCTTAAGTAGGAGTAAGGTAGAGTATATGTATAATAGAGATAAAAGATTTTACTATAAGGATAGGTTTACATCAAAGTTCAGGTTTGAGTTCTCATTTGTTTAATTTAGTTTTGGATATTCTTATTAGGGGTATATAATAAATTATTTCTAAATATATACTATTTGCAGATGATATAATTTTGATTGAGGGATCACAGGAAGAGATTAATTATAAACTAGAGCTTTAGAGACAAGTTTTGGAATCAAAGGACTTTCACTTAAGTAGGAGTAAGGTAGAGTATATGTATTGTAAATTTGACAAGAAGCAATATAGAAATGATTTGGAGGTAAGAATTGAAAATTATGTCATACTGCAAGTATTTAAATTTAAGTATTTGAGATCTATATTACAAGGTAATGGAAAATTTGATAGACATGTCACACATACGATACAAGTTGGATGGTAAAAATAGAGAAAAACATCATTAGTTATTTACAACTGTAAAATACCTATTAAGGTTAAAGAGAAGTTTTATCGAATCGCTATACAACCAGTTATACTTTATGTTAGTGAATGTTAAGCTTTAAAGGAACAATAAGAGCAAAAAATAAGAGTAGCAAAAATGAGAATGTTAAGACGAATATGTAGTCATATAAGAAAGGATAAGATATGAAATTAATATATATAAAGGGATATTGACATGACATGTATTGAAGAGAAGATGACAGAAAATCGATTAAGGTAATTTGGTCATGTGCAAAGAAGATCATTAGAAATACTAGTGAGAAGAATCAACCATATGATTTTTAACCCTGTAAAAAGGAGTAGAAGGAGGTCAAAAAAGGACATTGGGAGAAGTTATAAAAAGCGATTTTTTGATAAATAATATTATTGAAAATCTAGTCATTGATAAAGTCCAATAGTATTGTGCGATTCATGTAACCGATCTCGCTTAATGGAATAAGGCTTTGTTGTTGTTAATGTTACTTGTTGAAAAAAATAATAATTCTACTTCATTAGAAAATTAAATCTTCTCCTTAAAAACTCAATCAATTGTGGCTATCAAGGAAATGTAAATAGAATTATTGTTCGGAAGTTGTTAAAGGGAGTCAAAGAACCTTTTTATGTGAATTTGAGTAAAATTTTTTTTATAGTATATTATTAATTAAATGATATATTAGTATTTTATCAAGTTTGATTGTTAATATTTCATTGTATTACATAAAATTTTTATTTTTTTAAAAGTTAAATTTCATGTGTAATTAAATTTAATAATGTATTGGTAAATTACTAATAAAGTGGTGCACATAAACATGAGAAGATGGATAGGCAATATTTATAGGTCTAACTGACTCATAAAATCCATATTCATTTGTTATATTTATCCTTTCCATCAAATGCACACTGAATTGGATTCATCCAAGGTTTCAAACGTATAAAGGATTTGTTAGTGCTATTTTCTAAATTCACTGCATATTCCTAGAAAAACTTCAGCAGCCCCGAGCGACATTCAATGAGAACGCAAGACTTGATGATCCCGTTTGACAAACACAATATCTTGTCTACAAAATTAAAATCTTCAACATTCATGCAATATTTAGAGAATTCAATGGCCATCTCCTCCAAGACATGGGTATTTTTTTTTTATCACAAACTTAACAGGATCAAGCTCATATGAACTACCTAAACAATTTCTAAGTTTGACCACTTTATGGTCGGATCGAAAACAATAAGGCATTGTTGCACAATTCAGAACATCTTTGTCTAACTTCGACGGTACCTGAAAATATATAATATTATTATTTGCCATTTCCATAGCAATATGTTGGGGGGGGGGGACTGTGCTGAGGTATTAGGCTAAGAATTATTACTGTTGGATAAAATACCATATTAACGTTTTTTCGGAAACTTATTTTCGTTTTACCGTTGTTCGAAAATATATTACCAAAATACGCACGTACAGGGGAGGCGCCAAATAAGATGGCGTCCATGGGGGAAGGCGCCATCTTGGATGGCGCCTTTGGGGCCACTTGAGGGTGCCTTTCAAAGTGGCACCCTCACCCTCAATTTTTCCTTAAAAAAATTTTAAAAATAAATAATATGTGATCATAACTAAAAATAAATTTTTAAAAATGAATTACTTATTTTATAATTATATTTGATGTCATAAAAAAATATATTAACTCGACTTTGATATTTAATACATAAATTTATTATAGGAATTAAATAAGAAAGTAATTGATGTAATAATATATTTAATAAAAGTAATTTATATTAATTAAATATGAAAATAATTAAATATTATTAAATATTATTAAAATAAAATATAGGATTAATAAAGAATAATTACGTAATTTATATTAATATCTCTCAAAATTTGATCCAATGACACTTAATATTTATCATTTTTCGGAGTTATAAACTTCCACCGTTACGTATTAAATTATTACAAGTAATTATTTAATACGTTATTGTACATAAGCAAATTTATTGAATTATTCAATAATATTCTTTATATACGAAGTTGAAGATTGTTAAAAATGAAAAAAAATATAATGAAATAGATATGTTTCTTTTTATTTTGTATTTATTCTAATAATATTTTTGCTATTTTATATTTATTTGAATAAAATAATTTTTATTTTGTAACAAAATAAATACGAAATGACGAAGTTGAAGATAGTTAAAAATTAAAAAAAAATGTGATTATTTCGTTGCAATAATCTTTAAATATTGTAATGAAATTAAAATTATAACATGAATTAATTCTTTTTTTTGTCACAATGATAAAATATTTTGGCAATAAGAGGTAAAAGTGCCGATTTACTATTTTTTTAGAAACTATTATTCGTTTTACCGTTCCCTCAAAATATTTTATCAAAATACGCACAGAAGATATGTACAGCAGTGGAGAGACACTAAATGGCGTGTCAAGGGATGCTAGATGAAATGGCGTCGATGGCGCTCCAGGGAAGGGACGTCAGGCGATATGGCGCCTTTGGCCTATGGCACCATCGCTCCTTATTTCTAAGTTAATTAGTCGGTGATCGTGTCTACTGTAAATCCAAAAGACTTGAATTTTGGTATTCTACGAGGCCAATATTTCCATTTACGTTGACAATTGTGCTACATGTTTTGACCTTAATATTTGGTGGACTCAAGTCATAACGTATTGAATAAACATAGCATTTAATATCATTTACAAGGATGATGATTATTTACCCTTCAAATATTATAATTAATATTATTAAATTTTTTATATTAATTATATCTGTTTATTCCTTTCTTCACTAATAATATTAAAATAACTAATGATAAAAAATTTAATTTAAAAATAATTATATATTTCAAATTATGAAGAGAAAATTTATTAATTTATTTTAATATTGTTTATGTATTTTAACATGGTAAATAAAGAAAAGAATAGATAACTATAACAACTGTGAAAATAAAAAACTAATAATATTAGTTATTAAATTTAGGAGATGTCATTATCACTACTTTAATTAAAAAAAACTAAATATTCTAATTATTTGAAAGTTTATTATTTTCTGTTATCTATATATTAACTTAAAATTTGGGTGGACCGATCTCAGAGGCCCCATTTGGTTTGGCGTCTCTCCGCCGAAGTGCGTATTTTGATAAAATATTTCGAAAGAATGGTAAAATGAAAAGTAATCTCTAAAAACATAACAAATCAATACTTTTGCGTAACAAGATGTGGAACATGGAATAATGTTTATCGTTAGAAAGAAATAGACACACACTATTTTAAAAAATTTGTAATTAGTTTATGTTTGTTAATAATTTATAATAATTAAAGTTATGAAAATAAAATACTAGAGGAGAGAATAAAATTCTAGTTAGAAGGATGTTATTAGAAAAAATTGCTTTAATCTGATGCATTATATGATAATTGAATTGATTGTGTATTTGTTATAAAAATTAGTAATTAAAATCGATATAAGTACCTACGCAAGAAGATAAAAATGTCGTAATAATGAAAATCATCCTAAATGTTAATGTTTGATAATAAAGTAGTAAGATAGATGTGCATAAATATACAATAAACATGAAAAAGAAACCTAATGCTTACGTAAGTGATGTCCAGTCCCACATCCAGGATCGGTAATGTGGCAGCCATATCTACTCACCCTCTGTGCAGGCTCGGGAGTCACATCTCCGGTGTCTGTGGCTCCTCTGCCCCTGGCTGCCGCTCTGCCTCTGCCCCTGGGTCTTGCTCTGCCTCCACCTCGATCTACAAGGTCTGAGTCATTTGTCATCATACCAGCAAGTGCTGATCCCTGATCCTGAGTATGAAAATCAAATGCAGGACGATATGGCTGTGATGGACCAGCATCAACGGAAGGAAAGGCATGGAATGAAGATGAAACTCCTAGTATGTGTGGAAATGCCTGGACTGAGGATGGAACACCAGAAGAAAACTGGTACATCTGGGGTGATGACGGATCAAATAGTACAGGCGGGAACATGATGGAGAATGAAGGATCATCAAGTGCACTAGGATACATATGAGATGAGGCAGTAATGTCTGGCATCATCATCGTGGTGTCCTGGGCAGTCGATGGTGGAGTCTGCTGCATTATCGAAACGGACGGAACATCAGGCTGTGACGTAGGCTGTGGAGCAGTGCGATGACGTCGACGAGAACGAGGCTGATCATGGTCACCCTCCGCAGGGTCTGGGATATGATGGGCATGAGGTGCTGGCTCTGCATGTGAGTCAATAATCAGATGATCAACCTCCTGGATGGCGTGGAGGATGGAGTCAGTCGCTGATCTAAGCGCATCGAAGGTGAACCTAGACTGCCCATCAGGTGTAGTGAATTCCTGGAGTGTGGACACCTCATCTAACTGTACAAATTTTTGACATTGAAGTTAGTAACAATACTAATACACGGGAAGAAAATCAGATGTAGAAAACTAGCACGAAGTATTACCACAATGTCTAGTGCTCACCCAACGGGTGTAACACATCGCCTGGTAACCCGTCTGTACCATACCATGTAATTGGATCGTGGGCCCAGAACTAGTCATGTGGTCGGCTCAGCGATAACGCACAAGTTTCGCCGGATATCCCAGAGTGCAATGTACGGCTGATGGCGGATGTGCCTCTCCTCATCATGCCGACCGGACAAATGAAGGCGATGGACCTCCGCCACCTGCTTTGGTGGCTCAAGAATAGCCTGGCGTAGTCCAAACTGCCGCAAAACCCGATCCGGCTGATGCCACTCGACAATCTGAAAGTGAATAAGCGACACCACTGCTATCTATATGTCACTCCCGTCAAAACAGTACTGAGGCAGTGATGCGGTGACCTCCTCAGTGTACGGGATCCAAGCGATCTTTTAATAGAATAACTGAAAGAACAAAGAAGAAAAAATTAAGTAAGGTACATGAAACGAAGAAAAAATTGTGTACGAACTGTAAATCCTTGGAGAACTCTTTGTTGATGTATTTTAAATTTAAAATATAATATTTAAAAAATATCATCAACAAAAATTTGAAATAATTTATATAAATAAATTTAATTTAATTACTAACTATTTTTCTAAAAAATATATCATGAAATTAATTATTTTTATTACTAAAATGTAAATTAAAGCTTTAATTTACTTAAAATATTATAATAAAATAGAAAATTATAACTTATTATATTTGTGTTAATTAATGATGTTGATGTTTTAAACCATAAAGAATAAGAATAGATATAAAAAGAATACAATAGAGTAAATAAGAAATAAACAATACGTACGGTATCGAGTAATAAGAAATTAATTGTATAATAAATTATTTAATTGAATGATTTATACAATTTATATAAAATATATTTATAATATAAATATTGACTTATCCTACTGCTAAAAAATATTAGTATATATAGTTTAAATATCATGAGTTAACAAAAAATAGTAATAAAAGAGTACAATAAAAAAGATAAGATAAATAAAAATACTACATAACATATCAAGACTTTTAATATTTATTTATTTTGACATATATTACTTTAGAATTAACCTAAAAATATTGATCAATAGGATAATATATTCTTGTAATAATAAACATATAATAAAAATAATCTTATTTTTATCATATCCTATATCCTAAATAATTTTATATTTTAAAAATAATTATAACTAATTTTTACCTAGATCATAATTTTTATTTTAAGACACTTTCCTTTATCTCCTTTGTTCTTCTTTTAAAATTATAAATGATCATAGATGATATAAATTTCTATAAATTTTTTCTAAATCTTATAACATAATTTCACAATACAAATCATAATAATCAATATAAAATAAAATTTCTTCTCCTACTGAAAAATATATTCTTATAATAACTAATAAAAATTAAAATATAAATATAGAAATTATAAAAATACTAACCAGTAAAAATTATAAATTATCTCAAATCATATAAATTTATATAAATATTTTCTAAATCCTAAATCATCATTTTTTATCATAAATTATAATAATTAATATAAAATAAAAATTAAAATATAAATACAATAATTATAAAAATATTAACCAGTAAAAATTATAAATTATCCCAAATCATATAAATTTGTATAAATATTTTCTAAATCCTAAATCATCATTTTTTATCATCAATTATAATAATTAATATAAAATAAATATTAAATTATAAATACAGAAATTATGAAAATATTAACCAGTAAAAATCATAAACTATTACAGATCATCAAACAATTTGTACAAATTTTTTCTAAATCCTAGATTTTACATCATAAATTATAATAATCAACATAAAATAAATATTAAAATATAAATACAAAAATTATAAAAAAATTAACCAGTAAAAATTATAAACTATCACAGATCATCAATGAATTTGTACAATTTTTTTTTAAATCCTAGATCATCATTTCACATCATAAATTATAATAATCAATATAAAATAAATATTAAAATATAGAGTCAAAAATTATTAACATATTAACCAGTAAAAATTATAAACTATCACTGATCATCAAACAATTTGTACAATTTTTTTTAAATCCTAGATCATCATTTTACATCATAAATTATAATAATCAACATAAAATAAATATTAAAATATAGAGTCAAAAATTATTAACATATTAACCAGTAAAAATTATAAACTATCACAGATCATCAAACAATTTGTACAAATTTTTTTAAATCCTAGATCATCATTTCACATCATAAATTATAATAATCAACATAAAATAAAAATAAAAATATAAAAATTATAAAAATACTAACCAATCTAAATTACAAACTATCTCAGATCATATAAATTTGTATAAATTTTTTTTAAATCCTAGATCATCATTTCATATCATAAATCATAATAATTAATATGAAATAAAAATTAGAATATAAATACATAAATTATAAAAATACTAACCAATAAAGAACTGACAGAAGAACAGATTTGTTCCAAAGAACAAAATGTCGTCGAATGAAATGTACAAAGGCAAGAACGAATGAAGAAATATTTTCAACTGCTTCAAAAAAGGAAGGATGAACTGCAAAGAGTTGCTGCAAAATTTTGGAAGAGAGAAGGGAAGAGAGCGCCTGCGCAAGGGTTTTGGACTGTGGCTGCATGAGGAGGGGGAAGGAAATAAATAGGGCAGGAGGCGCCTTTTCAAATGGCGTCTCCCAGCTCATGTTCGAATTTTAAAAGGCGGATGGCGCCTCTGCAAATAGCGCCATTAAAATTCAAGGCCTCGGAGGGCACCACTTTGAATGGCGCCTCCAAGGCCAAGGACGCCACCCAAGATGGCGCCTTCGCCTTGGGGCGCCAAATAACCTGGCGCTCTCCAGATTTTTGCCATGACCGCGCACGCTATTCAACTTGGCGCCCTGCGTATTTTGATAAATTATTTCAAAACTACAGTAAAACAAAAAAATATTTGAAAAAAATGGTAATCCGGTATTTTAACCATTACTGTTTCAAAAACAAGAGCCTGAGAACTTTTGGCTACAGTGGTATTTAATATTTTTTGAAGGCTTTATGCCTTCTACTACATCCGGACTTTGATTCTTAATTTTTGTGTGTGTGTGTTTAATTGTTTAACCACTCCTACAATTATAAAAAAAAGGCCTTAATCTTTGTGTGTGTGTGCATTTAATTGTTTAACCACTCCTACAATTATAAAAAAAAAAAACCTTCAAATTTGGAATTTATGCAACAAGTCCAATATTGGAATTTATTTCAAGGAATGTCAAAATTTCAAAGGTAGGAAGCTTTACTACAAAGTCGCCAATCCTGCCAAGAACCTATTGAGCAAAGCATGAAAAAAACTGAGAATTCGATGTATGATGTATCAGAATAAGTTTTTCACTCTTTCCCAAACAAAAGACAAATTAGCAAGTGAGATATAGATGACATTGACTTACGTTAGGCAGAAATTTATTAGTCCATAAATATAGTGATATATTGCCTCTGTCTAGGGTGAATGCACGGTGCCATTTCCATAAATACCATATAGAGCATATAATTTCATACACAAAAAGAAGTAAAATATAAAAAATAAAAATACAGAAGTGATTCATATAACAAAAAGTAGAGATGCGAGCAAGAAATTAATTAAAAAAAGGGAAGAGAACAAAGATAGAGAAATTATAGGAAAACAAACTGAAAAAACAGGTGAGTTCTTCCATGCCTTGGATGAAAATCCAGGGCATGGATGCCTGCGCTTAAAGGCAAACGAGGAACAGACACGTTGGAGAAGTTTTACTTGAAGAACCTAGCTTTTTGACTGCTATTGAAGTACTTGGTGAGAAATGATATTTATAAAATCACCAAAGGCTTTTTTGTAGACTACATTTATGAACGTCCAAATGCAAGGATAAGAAACTAATAACTATTGTGATCAATCTTTCAGCTAATAGGGATCAATCTTTCAGCTAATACAACAAAGTTATAAAGTTATAAAAATTAGATAGCATTTTATAAAAACTTGAAGGAGGTGGTGGGGCCAATTAAACTTCTTTCAACGTTTTTTCACAATTGTTGAAGAAAACCCAGGAAAAAATTTATAATATATTGCTATCTTTAGTGAATTGATATATTATTAAATATGACTATTAATATATTATTATATAATATAAATTTAATTAAAATATAAATTTAATGTATAATTAAATTTACTAATATATTTATATACTACATTTTATTCACAAATATAATGAAAATAAAAATACTACATCGAATGATTTTAAAATAAATGGTATCTCTTATCATATTATAAAAGTGGATGTTGCTTGCGAATAAAAGCAATTTAGCGGCCAACGTTTCGATAGTACAATAATACTTAATATTTAATATTATTTAAAAATTTTTGTTTTTATTATATTTAAATTTTAAATTTTATATTATATATATATATTAAATGAATTATTATTAAAAAAAAGATAATTCAGCAACTTATTTGAAAGTATGAGATCAAGATGTTAGCATTCTATTATGAGTTTATGGAAAATCAAATTTTTATCACTTGATTACCGATTGATTGAATTGATTCAAGAATTCTATAAATTTTTTTAATAAAAAATGACGAGTCTACAAAAAATTGAAATTCATATCACTCGATAGTAATTGAATATATTTCATGTTTAGGGACCTATTTGGGTGAACATTTCAAGTAAATATTTGAGATTTTTTTTAAAAAAATTCAACTATTGATAATTGGGAAATTTTATGGTAAGCTCAACCTCTAGAAGGTTAAGTGTTTGTATGATTGGACTGTATTTTTTGAATTGAAATTTATGATTATTTTTATCATAAAAATGTTTTAAATTAGTTAAAATTTTAATATAAAAATACTAATTGAATTAATTAATTATATATTACATTCTTTAATAAAATATTTTATAATTAATGTAAAATTTATTTTTTAAAATAATAATGTCACATTAGGATTAAAAATAAGAAAATATTTACCATCTTTCTACTTAGTTCAATAATTTTACCTAGTGATATAGTGAAAATTTTAAGTGCAAATGGAGCAAACATCCTCTTTAAGTCTTCCCATAACATCAAGTAATATTTTATTTATTTGATAAGAAATTTGTCATTTGAAAAAGAAGAACAATTTAAGAAATTTGTTTAGAAATCTAAATGAACAAAAAAAATATGATTGTTATTAAATGCACATTAATAATTTTTTTTAAAAACCCTCCATTATTATGGTAAATGATTTAATTTTTTTTTCTATTAATGATATTTTTTAATATCATTAGTCTAATTGTTAAAAACTATTATGTAAATATTTTGCATTAAAAGCAACATATGTATTAAGTATCTATAAAAATCAAAATATTATAATATAATAAAAAAGTGTTATTATCAAAAAGATTATAGGTCAATACAATATTAAATCTTAAATAATGGGGCAATTTTAAAAAATTGATAATCCATTTACTATACCTTTAACCTACTATTTAAGGATAGTCGTTAATTATATATTCAATACAATTTAATGGCTTATATTTTGACATAAAGTCAAGGCATCTATACCTTGAGTTCTCACGCAAGGTATAGTGGAATTGGCCTAAAAAATAATACAAAATAGTAAAGTAATGTTTATGGCATAAAACAGTTATTTACATTTAATATATTATATTAAATAATTTAACATAATTTTCAAATATCAAATTAACATTATTATTAATGGGTAATTTTTTAAAAATTTATTTATTTATTAGTGCATGTGTCAAATAATTGATAGCTTTTATCAATATGTGACTTGGTTGTAATTGATAACTCACCTTTTGTATTAATATGTGTCTTGGTCAAATAATTAAAGTTAACTGTTTATTGTTAATTTTTATTTTTTTTTATGAATATGTGTTTACAACAGAGTAAGGTACTATTTTGTGATCAATGTCAAAGAGATATTTATTATTACTTCAATAGAATGTTATACACACTTTTGTGTTATTGAATCATCTTATTTGCTGAAATAAATATAGTAAGCTATCAATTATTGATCTTTTATAGATATGTGTTTGTGGCAATGTGAAATACTATTTTGTGATTAATGTTGACAAGACATTCATAATTACCTTAATAGGATCTTATATACACTTATATGTTCACCTTATTTAGTAAATTAATTATGATTGGCAATCAATTGTTAATTCTTTATAGATATACGTTGATGATAGTATGTATTATTTTGTAATTAATGTTAAAGAGACATTCATAATTAGCTCAATAGGATGTTGTACACACTCATGTGTTGTTGAATCACACTTTATTTGGTGAAATGATTATAGTTAATTTCAATTGTCGATCCTTTATAGATATATGTTTGTAATAATGTGAGGTACTATTTTGTGATTAATGTCGAAGAGACATTCATAATTATCTTAATTGGACATACATATTGATGTCTTTTTGTAACACCTTATTCGTTGAAATAACTATGGTTAGTTGTCAATTGTTGATCCTTTATAGGTATGCATTTGTGATAGTGTGAGGTGTTATTTTATGGCCAATGTTGTATAGAAATTAATAATTACCTAAATAAAATATAGATACTCATGTGTTGTTAAATCACATTATGCAATGGAATCATTATAGTTGAACTGTCAAATGTTGACCCTTTATGGATATGGTTGTAATAGTGGGAAGTGTTATTTTGTAATTAATATTGAATAGATGTTCATAATTATGTGAATAGGGATAACAAAATTTAATATTTTTTTATGAAAACAAATAAGTTGTATTAGGTTTTATTGTGCTTAAGAGCTGTTCACCACATGATTATGTTGTCACAACCTGCTATTGCTCCTTATTCATGCTAATGCAGTTAAAGAAAAAATTCAATAAGTTTTATAACTATTAAATGGCCATGTTACTCTACTACTAAAAGGCGAATGTTAATTAAAATGGAATTGTTTTGCCTTATGAAATACTACATGAGTACAAGTGTAAATGTGATAATTATACTATGTTGATAACTACAATGTATGTATTTTATTTACATACATGTATTTCAAGTATGTATATATAAACTACTACCTAATTAATGAATAAGCTTAGTACAACCTTATGATTTCTTGGATTGGTAGGAGTAATATATGTCATACTTATTATAAATGTATAAGATTTAATGTATGGGTTAATGTTATTGTATTTGTTAAGTGCATATGTTATAGTGTGAATGGCATCTCAAGACATTTAGACCTTATTTCATTTATTACATTGAGATTATTAATTGAATCTTAGTTAGCATCTTAGGTAGATGCTTGGACCATTATTAAAGCAAGATTATTAAATCTCCATCCTACATCTCATTGAAATTGGTAAAAAAGGAGCTACGTCTACTTTGCATGTATGGTATTCATGGATATTGCTCAACACTTAAAACCTTATTCAAGAACTCTTGGTTGTATGGTGCAAATCTTATAGTTTGACATTTTATTGTTATGATCATGTGTTGTAATCCTCAGTATTGTTATTGTTTCTTTCATAAAATCTGAACTATGTTATCCAAGTAAGAGATTGTAGAAAAAAGCAGTGGATTGACATAATTTAGTAATTTTAATTAAAACTTGGATTATCAAAATGTCAAAATAATGTAGAGTATATTGTAGCTTGATTCTAATAATTATGTTTGTTGAACTTTTATAAAAACATTAGGGCCAATATGGGTTTTATATTTTATGGGCCTTGTTTGCTGGGTTACTAATGATAGGAATGTTAGCTTAGTTTTGATCCACAAAGGAGCTCCCTACTCTCATCCTAATATTTGTACTTATGAATGCCTTATTGATGTTATATTTTTAGTTAATAGTAAACTAAAGAAGAAAAGACTCATCTTTTTTATCATTCTTCTTTCATCTTTTCTTTTTCTTTTTTAACTAGGTTATCAAATCATCCTAAAGATGCATCCTAATCATAAATGTATTATTTTATATTCGTACACGTTATAAAATGTGATTAGGTTTATTTTGTTGTTAGCTTTTATTATTTTCAATAGGATATCCTCTCTAATGAGATTCTTTTGTATAACTTGACCTAAGCAAAACATTAGTTGTTTCTAATATCATTCCTTGTCTTTCGAGTCTCTAAATTTTTAAACTTTAAATACAATTATTTAGAGTTATTCATTTGGGAGAGCAAGAGCTTGTTGTTAAAGTTCTGACCTTTAAAGTGTTTGAAGCTTTTAATTATGGATGGCATGAAATGAAGTCTATATACTTGGAAACCTTTACTGGAAAGCTTTGTTATAAGCATTAATAGATTTCAGTCCATCATTAGTTATAAAAAGTTTGCATTCAAGAATTGCATGAAGTTTGTCAAAAGCGTTTATTGTCTAGAAGCATGCATCAATCTTTCAAACTCATCATCACTTGTTAATGTTTTTATTGAAAATCATTTTGAAACATTTCAATGAAGTTTACAAGAAGCAACTTTGCATACATGTCTAATCCTTAAACAATTAGGTGAAGTCAAGAAGTTGAAATTGCATTTAGATCATCAAGCAAGATTTTATTTGATTTTATTATTTTCTTTATTTCTTCCCAAGTTAAATTTATGTATTTTCATACTTATGAAGAATAAAAATTAGCAATAAGTTTACCTCTTCCTTTTTAATATGTGTTACATATATATACTTTTTATATAAATCATCATTTGTCACTTCCATGCATTATATATTATCTATCGTATTAATCTATGTATCATCGTTGATATGCTTTCTAGACAAAGACAATATCATCTTTGTTAATTAAATTTATGCTTATTATAGGTGAACATAATATATATCTCACTTTTAAACAATTTCTTAGCTTGATATCTTGCATTAAGTTCTTAATTTTATTTATCCTTTACTTAACATATTCTTGTTGAGATAAGTGACTTTTTTGCAAGGCTATTTGTGATGCTTGCGATCAATATATATTGGAATTACTCCACAAATCACCAAATATGAAAACTTTTGTTTTAGTAAAAGTAATAATTCTCAACTCTATTACCTTAGCACATTTCTTTCATAAACACTCACATTAATGGAGCATAAATATGATGGCTAATAATTAATAATTATATATATATATATATATATATATATATATATATATATATATATATATATATATATATATATATATATATATTAAGAACAATCTACAACTAATTTGAGATCCTTGACTTATGCAACACCTTATTGTTTTCAATCACATGTTAAAGTGATAAAAATTAGAAAATGTTTAGGTCATGAATTTTGGGCTTGATTTTGTAATAGATAATGTACATTAAAGATTTTAAGGACAAGGTATTATGTAAATGACCATTGAATTCTCCTTTTGATAACATTAAAGATTTCAAGAACAAGGCATTATGTCCCTTAGAAAGGATAAGTCTCGTGCTCTCATTGAATGCAATTTGTGGTAGCTTAGTTTTTTATAGGAATTTATAGTTTGAGTATAAAGGGAGCTTGTAAATTCTTTACATTCATTATATATCTCTTATATGATCAATTTGTCTACTTATAAATTCTTTTATTAATTTATGTTTTGTTATGAAAAGCATGATTCTTTTATACATGAAGTTAAGATTATTTAGAAAGTTTGGATTATTTGAGACTATTTAAAGATAGCACAAGATCAACAAAAATTTCATATGGATAAAAGGGAGAGGGTGGAATTCCAAGAGGCAAACATGGTATTTCTTAAGATGTCACAATGAGAAGAGTTACACAATTTAGAAAAGAAAGGAAAATTGATGTCTCTTCATTTGACCTTTTTTTATTATCAAATGTGTGGGAGCTGTTGCAGATTGTCTAAAGTTGCTAGATAATTTGCATGCTATACAATTAATGTTTCACATTTCTATACTTTAGAAGTATATATTGAACAAATCTCATATGATCCAAGATGAGTTGTTGTAACCAAATTTCAAGTTATTATACGAAGAGAAGTCAATTAAATTCAAGATTATCAAGTCCAAAAATTAAGATCCAAAGACATGTCATCTGTGAAAGTTCATTAGAAGCGACATAGAATTAAGGAAATTACTAAGGAGCTAGAATTAGAGATACAATAAAAATACTCATACTCATTTGGTAAGTGCTAGAATATAATTGATTTATTTATGTAGGAACTACTAAAGTAGAAAAATTCCAAGAATTCTAGAATGAATTCTTTTGAAGAAGAGAAGTATTATTATGACCCTCCAACAAGTTAAAATATTTTTGTATGGAAATAATAAGTTAATATAAAAAATTTTGGCATAAAATTTTATGTAAATAATAATTAATGGTTTAAATACATTTGAAATGAAGATTTTGTGTGAATTAGATAGGAAAAAGTGGATGAATTAAAATATCTAAAGGTTAAATGTGTTTATATGTGAGTAATTGAGTGTGAAAAAGATTTAGGATACTTTTCTCATTTTGTCCCTACCCTTATTTCCCCTTTTGCCCTTAAAACCTTAGCCCATTTCTTTCTAATTCCTCATTCTTCCCTAAAATTGCCCTTCCTAGAAAAAGCAAACGTTTTATTTCTCCTTTTATTCATCAACTCTCCCCCTTTTATTTAATCAAACAAAAAGGGTTAAACATTAATCAAATTTTCATATAATGAAGGTAAAATCTCTATTATTGTTAAATTCTTTTTTGCTCTTCTTTTAGGTTAGGTGAGATTTGAAAATTTTAGCTCAAAGAGGAAGTTTTGAATCTTAACCTCAAATATAATGATTTCGAATATTTTGGAACAAGTAAACCTAAATCACATCTTCTAAATATCTCCTTCAAGTAAGGTAAATAAATATTCTAACTTAACTTTAGTGACTTAATTGAAATTGCTTGACAGTAGGTTAGGATTTCTAAGTTTTAATTATTCTTTGAGAAATGTTTTAGAACATGGTATTTTATTTGAAATTTTTATTGAATTTGGTACAAATAAGGTGTTTTTAATGAGTGATGATGGCTTGGAAAGCTTTGGTAGACTCATTAATGAGTGTGGTTTGAATTTATGCCAAATGAACAACAAATTCACACTAGAATATACAAAAAATCATGCAGTAGTTAGATACATAGTTAACTATAGTTAGGAGAGTTGCTCTTTGAAGGATTATAGTTAAGCATATACTTGAAATCTCCAAATATTGTATAAGCTCCAATTGTATGATTCATCCCATACTATTAGGTCTTACACAATGTCCAAATAGGATATAAAAGTGTTCCACATCAAAATATCATTTTAGTGATGAAATTATATGAATGCTATGGAAAAAGCATACTAGAAAAAGGAATTTTAGTTTATTGAATTTATTTATTAACATGGGAAAAGATTATTAATTTCATTAATACTTCTAAGAATTATTTGGTTGGGAGTAATTAGAAAAGGAAAAGAGAATAATGGATTTTTACTCTCTTTGTATGTATTTGATTCAAAAAAATCTCATTCTCTTTCATTATTTTCCTTTAATAGAATTACCTTAAATGAAATAATAACATTTCCTTCCAATTTTTCAAGTGATTTCATTTCCTTATTTTGAATTTTAAATTTATCATATTCGATATAATAATAAACTATTATTATTAAATAATAAAAATAAAAATAATTATTAAATAAGAATAATTAGTAATAGCAATATAATATTTTTAAATAATAAAAAAAATAATAAAATAGTTCATAATATTAAAATAATTAATAATATTAGTAAAATAATATTTATAAAATAATTTTTGTAAATACTAATATAGTAATAAAAATAATAATAATTAATAATTTTAATAAAATGATAATAAATATTATTAATAATAAATTAATAAATGTAATAATTACTAAAAATAATAAATAAAAAATTATAAAACTAATAATGGAGATAAATATAATATTAATAAAAATTAATAATCGATATTAAATAATTATTAAAATAATAATATTAGTAAATGAAATAAATAATAATATTTTATACGATAATAATTATAGTAATTGAATAATAATTATAATAATTATTCTGAAAATAATTAAAAGTAAATCATTTTTTACTATAACAATTTTTAGTAAAGTAAATTAGAAGAATTTGGTTTTTTTTCTTATTAAATAACTGCTAAATTATTTTCTTGAAATATATGAGAACATTTAAATGAATGTCATTTATGAAGAAGTTTAAATGAATGTAATTGAATACATCTAAATGAATGAATTTATGAAAAAGTTGAAATGAGAGAAACTAAAGAAGTCTAAATGATGAACTTATGAAGAGGTTTAAATAAATAAAACTGAAGAAGTCTAGATGAATAGAATTGAAGATAACTTTAACAGTTGCAATTAATGAATAACTTAAAACAACTGGGTTTTTCTTTTTTTGCTAATTGACATGTAAGTCCATTTCTAAAATTGTGACTGTTCATTAATAATTTACAAGTCATTTTAGTATATACTAATATCTTAAGTCATTATAATCATACATATGGCTAAACTTACAATGTCAATTTTTAATTAATAACTAACATCTAGTTATTTTGCTCTTGAGTTATAAATAGAGCTCATTAACATCAAATCTATGATTTTTCAAAATAGATCTTCTTTCACAAAAAAGAGGGCTTTTGAGTTACAAGGTATAAATCTTGGTATTTGACATTACCATGACTATTTGGAAGGTTTAAGGAACTTTCAAAGTTTCTTATAAGGATTTGTATCTACACCTTAGAAGAACCATAAGATATTCCTTGATTTTCTCAATAGCCCAATTAATATTAATATTATAGTCTACACCTTTCATTTTAAAAGTCTTCTCTTTTGATGGATTCCAAAAGCTAGTCCTTTTAGATAGTTCTATAATTAACCTAAGTTTCTTCTAAGAACTTATAGCCACATTTCATCCATAAGCACAAAAATTCTACTAAGCATTTATAAGAACTTCAAACAAGAATCCTTTTAAATTGTTTATAAAATGTTTGTGTCCATTGTTGAAGTATGGACATAATTCTTTTAATTAAAGGAACTTAAGGAGATTCTAGTTTCTTCTTAACATTAAATACTACGATCTATACCCTTTATCTCAATCTTAGAAGTTATCTTTTATGGTCATAGGCATAGCATCAAATCACAATAATCTTCTGCATTTAAATAGATGGTCATAAGCATATTTGTGGTTTAATGTAATTGTCATGACCATATAATTCAAAGCATTTCTAATTATATAGCATTAATGGTGTGTATTGTCCTCCTATTGATGTTAAAATGCTTGATTTCTTCATCAGCTATAAGCCTTTAATATTTTCTATATTTCATTGTGCAAATCGACATGTAGCTTCCTCTATTTGTTATGTCAAACTTTGATATATATAAACAAGAAGCATGCCCATTTTTACACTAAAATACTAGAACCCTAAGAGATTCATAACAAATAAAGTAATCAAGCACCTCAATATCAAGAGATACAAAATTGATTGAATTAAACATCTCAGAAGCTATTAAGCAATATGGAGGAATTATAAGTAGATGATAACCACTTTTCTTTTTGATTTTTGTAAGGATGCTATGTATGTTTATTATAAATATAAAGTCTATTTTTCATTATAAATAATAATTTTTTTCTTTGTATATGTTCATATACTAATATAAAAATATATAAAATGGAATAATATATCTTTGTAATGTATTGTCTCCTTTCTCATTTTTATTTTATTTGCATTCAATTTATTGTTATTTTGTTTAATTATATAACAAGAAGAAAAAATATATGTTTTTTAAAAATAGAAATTCATCTATTGTAATGTCAATTCTTTTGTTGTAATCAATGTTAAATATTACTTAATTGAATGACATCATTGTATTTTTGACATTGATTGTTATGTAGTAATTAATGTGGAAGTTTAGGATATGAGTACAATTTGAAAATGAAAAGGATAAAGCATAGTATGAGTTGAGAATAAAAAAGTGAAGTCTAATGCCATTTTCAAATTTCATTTCAAAGTTAATTCAAACTTAAAATGATTCTCAATTTAATGAGGTATGCTCTGATTCTAACCTTAAAATGACTCTTTTCAATTATGTTTTTGTTCACTAATTATTCTATAAGATGAAAGCTTAGTTAGTCTATAATTAAATATATAAGGTTTAGCGTTCCTTAGAAAAGTACAAAATATAAATGTAAGATTTTTGTCTTGTATTTGTTATTTAAATTTAGTTTTTAATTTCTTAATTGATCCTATTTTATTACTTATCATTTTGGTGTAATTTTTACAAGTTTGCATAGGTGGAAATTTTAATTTCATTCATTTTTTTGGTATTCTTTTGTATTATCTATTATTTATTTATATGAAAATATGTAATACACTAATTTTTCATAAATACTTGTTACATTTGTAGGTATTGTATTCAAAAAGCTTTTCTAAGGAGCATAAACCTCATATATTGAGTAATGGGTATTAAGATAAATTTAGCAAATATCTATCTTTAATTATGGTATTGTATACAAACTGTCATCATTTTTAATATTTTATTATTCAATTTATTTTTTAAAGTTGTTTAAATTGAGATTCTCTAGAGTAACAAGAAATATTGACTTTCTACATCTAGTTAATAATATAGGAAAAATAGGGAGGATACGGGAAAGAGGAACTGGGGGCTAAGGCATGTGGATTGAGTTAGGGTTAAAGACAAGTGAGTAAGGAATTAGGGAATGAGGTTTAGGTGAGTATAGGGTTGGGTGAAGGGACATACAACATTGGTTATTAGAGTAAATTACCATAGCATTATGGGTATTAAACACCAATTTTTAAGGAGTAAGGAATTAGAAAATGAAGATTATGTGGGGTGGGTGTAAAGGAACATACAATATCAGTTGTTAAAGCAAATTGTTATAGTATTATGGATATTAGACAGCAATTTTTAAAAAATAAATAACATTAAATATTATTTCCTAATATGATAGAAACATAAATGAAGTTAATTTTTTTAAAATTAAAATTAATATTATTTTTATATTTTATGATATTCTACTAAGCAACATAAAAACAACACATACTACAAAATTTGATTACATGTCAACTATTTTCCAAATCCCTTAAATACCTAACATTAATCAACTATTTTATAATAGTATTTTTAGGAAGGATTAAGCAAAGGATTGTAGGTGTCATTGGCATAAACTTTGTAGGTAAAGCATTATGCAATGAGAATGGTATATATATTGTATTTAATTTGAATAGTTGTATTACTTTTCAACTTTTCCCAAGGGCATCACATGCATTTGATCAATAAAGCATCAAAATGATTCCCTATGAAGCTTTATATAGTCAAAGGTATAGATCTTCTATAGGATGGTTTGAACCAAAAGAGGTAAAATTCTTAAAACTAAATATAGTAATTGATGCCCATGAAAAAGTGAAAATCATCAAAGACTAATTGAAAATAGCATAAAATCAACAAAAATCCTATATAGATAAACAAAGGAAAAATTAGAATTTCAAGAGTGAGACATGGTTTTCCTAAAAGTTTTGCTGATGAAAGGATCATGCAAATTAGGTAAAAAGGAAAATTAACACCCTATTTCATCACACCTTTTCCAATCTTTAAGTGAATAGAAGCAATTACTTATCGGTTAGAGCTACTAATATGAGCCATACATTTGGTATTTCATGTGTCTATACTCTGAAAATACATTTTTGACACATCTTATATGATCTAACATGAACCACTACAATCGAATCCTAAACTATCTTCTCAAAAGTAACTAATAGATTCTAGATTGCCAAATCAGGAAATTGAGAGATAAAGAGTTTCCTTCAATAAAAATTAGATAAGAATGACATGGTATAGAAGAAGTGACTTGGAAATTTGAGTAAGAAATGTGGTAGTGTTACCTGAACCTTTTTTATAAGCCTTAAGATTCAATGACCTTACTAATATAGTTATTGATAAAAGTACAAGAGTAACCAATTCCTTAAAAAATTTAAGGATGAATTCTTTAAAGAGGAAGAACTATTACACTCCTTAGAAAATTAAAAATAATTAGAATATTTTATTAAAAGAAAGAAATTATTTGATTATTATAATTATTTTAATTATTTTTAGAATTAGAATTTTATAAGAAATGATAGGATTTTATAGTAGTATACATGGTAAAATAGCAAGGATAAGAGGAAATAAAACAACTAAAGGTTAGACTATAGTTAGAATTAAGTAAGTATATATAAAGATGGTTTAGGAATTACTTCTCCAATTTTACCCCTAAACTACCAATTAATTACTCAAATACTCTTAATGTCCAAATATCTTTATAACTCCTTTATCTACTCTTAACAACCTAATTTTTCTACACACTTCTTTCTCTATTTCTTGTTCTACTCTTCTATTTCTCCAAGTGATTTACTAAGATTTAACCAAAAGACTCAAGTTCTTAATTAAAATTCTTAGATAAACAAAGGTAAATTTTCCTAATTTAAAGCTTTTGATTAGTTATTTCATGGAATTTTGCTTTGGATGAGAAGAATTAGGGATTTGGTGCTCCCAACCTTATTTTCTTGAATTTACTTTGATTAGGACAAGTTAGTTGCAAATCTAAACTTATCATTTCCTCCATATTTGGGTAAGTAAACAATTTACTTTGATTAAGCTAGTTAACATAATTTTAGGTTGGATTAGTTGCATTGATGAATATTAAGCATGAAATGATCAATAAATTGAAATTCTAATTAATGAAATGTTTCCTTGTTGAAATTGAATAGAAAACTCTTGTTGAGGCTTGATTTTATATGTGAGCTAGGTTCATGATGATATATGTTGATAATTTGTTAATTGAATACCAAATGAATAGTAAAAAAGGAAAATTAATAGGATTTAAGCCTATAGTCAACTATATCCTTAAGAGTTGCTCTCAAAGTGTTTATAGTCAACTATATACTTGAATATTCCAAGAAAATTGCTTTCTAGATGCTTATTATTAATTATATAGTTGACTATGGCCTTCAAAGCTACTCACTAGATGAATATAATTAACTATAGGAACTAAATTTCACCTTTGGACCCCTATAGTTGATAATATAGTTAACTAATAATTTGTATTTTCTAATTTTACATGTTTCTTGGGATTTTATGAGATAGTAGTGAAATACAGTTTATATATTTACATATTTAGCTTATTAATACATTAACATTTGATTTCTAATGCTAAAATCTTGAAATAGGATGTGATTATAATGTAAAATGTGAAAGGGAGTGATGAAATATGTGAATTATAATATAAACCAAATCTAGAAAATCATTTGTGAAAGGATAAAATAAACTTTGGAAGGACAACAATAGGTTTGTGAAAAGATAAGAATAATCAGGAGTCACAAGGAGATTTAAATATCTCCTGTTTTATCCATTTGTTATTATTATTTATCTAAATGCAATTATTAAAGTTATTCATATTGTTGAATACAAGCATAATTTTGTAAGGATCAATAATTAAACTAAAAGGAAAGGATATTATTAATATCCTATACTATTATAAATAAATTGTTTACTCATTAAATCTCAAACTTACTTCTTTGTTTGTTTACTTTTACATATATACCACTACAAAACCCCTCTATGACTAGCACCACAAAAGTAAATCCTCAATGGCTTGTTATGTATAAGGCAACTATGATGCTTATTTTGTTTGTAAATTAACTTACTCCTTTAAGCCTTGTAATGTGATTTTGGGTTAGAGAATATAGGAGAACTTGTATGTTTAGGGTTAGTAAAACCTACTTATTCCTAAATCATTAAGGTTAGTAAGCAACTTTAACTTCTCTTCTTGAAAATCTTTAATGAATATACTTAGTTATAAGTATGTTAACTTGTTAAAATATTTTTGCATTTTTATAAGGAATATGATGATACCAAGTGATATAATCAGATTAGGCAATAGAAATTTAAGAAAAAAAATCCCTCATAAATTAGAGTTATAACTTACAATGCACATACTCCAAGCAATAATGAACTCATCTAATCACCCTTCTACTTAATACAATTTGTATAACAATTAAGGTAATAAACTTATTATGAGTACTTGAGATTTAACATTTAATTATTAAAAAGAAAATAAGGTTTGGGCATTCATCTAAGGATACTCGGAATTTTATAGTTAATTCCACACTTCCAAGGATAAGGGGGAAGGAAGTAACTTAGCAATTGGTGGTGGCGGCATCGATTACCACCATTAGATAGGCTAGGCATTTAGTGATGCTTGTCATGTGGCCCTTTAGCTAGAGGCCCGCTACGCCAAAAGTGAAGGAAACCTTATCCATTTCTTTCCCTTTTTTTGACCCCCTATACCACCCTCTTGTGGCAACATGAGGGGAAAAAAAGGAAGAAGAAAAAGAAAAAGGATCCTATCAATTTTTTTTGGATTTAGGATGATAAGTTTGTGAAATTAGTTTAGTCTTACTTTGTAGTTGAGAAATGAAAAAAAAAACTTCTATTTTCAAATTTCACTTAGATGTAATTCGCTTATTTTGGAGTGTGAAGCAAAATCAAACCATAACACCCAACAAGCATTAGCTCTCCTTAAAAAAAGGGTGATCTAGCTACAACTTCTAGTATAACTACCTTGTTATAACTTCACTCCAATTATTAGCATTGCCTTTAGCATTCCTCATTCCTTTTTTATGGTTAAGGAACAACATTTGGCATGGCCAACTCCTATAGCATGAAGAGCAATGTATACAAGGCTCACGAATGAATTAACCACTACATGGCTAATCAAGATTAAAAGCAATTTTGAGTTCATGTAGGTGACTTGTAGCCTACAATTGGAACTCATTTTGTACTCAAGAAGCTTATGTATGAAAAAGGCTTAATTTTACTTCACCACCTAGCCACATTAGGTTAAGGGCATGTGAAAAACTCTATTTGATAGAGAATTTTCTATTTTGTACATGATTGTAATTTTACATAAACAAGCAATAAGAAAAGAAGAAAGAAATATGAATCATTGCAAAAAGAAACATATTCATTCTATAGCAGATCTCTTACATGATCAATTTGGATTAATATAATATTACTAGCTCTTATTGCTAGATTAATTATATTAATTGAAAATATTCTATTAAATTTGGTAAGATGATATCATTTCAAACTTTGGCACGGCTCACTCATTGGACTTAATTACTAAAATAACAAAGCATCCCATTAGTAAATCAGTCCGAGCTGATTTTCAATTTTCATTTTATTGAGCTATTTAGGCATGAGGGGAATGATATGGAAAAGAGGACCAAATCCCAATATGCATGTTTCTATGTATGCTGGTGATTTGTTAGTTATTTATAATAAAAGCATGTTCATACTATATATCGTAGAAGCTTTGAGTTACTAATATAATGTAACAAATTAAATCGTGATCATGCATTATGCAGGAACTTTTTGTGATAGATTCAAGTTCTTTTAAGACTGAAACTAGACAAGGCGCTGTAAAAGGTGAAAAAGATATAATCAGTAATTTACATCAAAGCACACATTCTATCTTTCCTTCCTGCAAAAGATACAGTTAAAATCAATGTGTTGTCTAAATTTTGGATTCACAAATGAACGCTCACAATGAGCTTATACTTTGATAATATTTCACATCATGGTTTGCCAGTTCAAAAGATATTTAAGAAAATTCAAAATGGTTCTTGGATTCCGTAATAGATACAATTGATCATGTTTTTAGAAATTCAGATATTTTCAATTTAACTATTTTCAGTAGTTGTTTAGATATTATTAAATCAGTTCTTAGTTTTTTTTTTTTTTCATTTTTGGTATGGGAGAAGGGAGAATTAGTTCTTTGTGATTCAATCAAAAATATCATGACAAAATACAATATACGATTTTACATTCAAACTTTCAAGTTACATTTGGATATATATTCAATTCATATTCGCAAATCAAAATCTCAATGAATTAAAACTCAATAATTATAAAAATATTCCGAGTACCGAAGAATCATTCTGGCAACGAAATACAAATAAAAGCATGTGTAACAAGTGAACCACGAGACCATGCAAGAGATACAAAGAACGTAAAGAATTGTATATTCTTAGCCTCAGACTCATAGTGCATATTCCTATAAAACTTTGAGCAGCCACAAACAATATCCTATAAGAGCACCAGACTTTATCCTTTTCAAAGAACACGCGTTGTCCGTGAAATCTCTAATGTTGTCAGGTGAGCATTCAACGATCATCTGCCCCAAAACTAGTGCATTTTCTATTATGAACTTCACAAAACCAAGCTCAGATTTACAATGTCTAATGTCTACAATCTGAAGGCTTGATAGAAAACAAGAAGGCAATGCTGCACAAGTCAAGATATCTCTGTCAAATTTGAATGATACCCGAAGATTATATAATTATTTATCAGTGATAATATTTATATTCCATTAATATGAAAGAAATGGGCTGAGGTAATAGGGCTAGAGAATTATTACTGCTACAAGAACAAGAGTCTTCAGATTTGGTGATTTATGGAGCAATTCCAATAAATATTTATCGACAGTATTACAAGTTATTTTCAAAAATGTCAAATTGTCAAAGTTGGGGAGCTTTGCAACAGTGTCACTTGTCCAGCTAAGAACCTGTTGAGCAAAGGATAAACAAAATTGAGAATTCTGTGAAATCAAACTAAGTATATATAGGTTTAAATTAGAGAGAAAGAAAGACATTATTAAGCATGAACATGCAACACAAGAAAAGGGAAGATGACAACCTTATTGGTGATTCTTATCCTTCATCAAGTTTGGAAATAGATAGGCTTAAATTAGAGAGGAAGAAAGACAATAGTAAAATCAAATAAAACTTACCCAATGATCTAAATTCAGCAACAACTTTTTCACCTCACGTAGTTGTTTTAGGATTAGATAGGCATGCAAAGCTCTTTTTTGCTTCATATCATATCCTCCATAATACAGTCCAATAGAAGCCTCAACAAGTGAAGATGAGTCTGACATATTGATGTGTGATTGTGGAGAATCAAAATTACAAGAAAAGATTTTGATGGACTTCGAGCAAATGTTGAATGCATGCTTGTAATTTTCTGATTCCAGCCTTTTGACGCACACAAAGCTGCAAAATTCCACTGAAAAGCTTTCGAGCAGAGGAGCTTCCAAACATACAGTCTTCACATCATGCCATCTTGAATTACAAGCTTCAAACATTCTGAGGGCGGGGAATTTAAGAACAAGCTCCTCTATCGAATCATTCTGTAAATTCATAAAACGAAGTTTAAGGATTTGAAGATTTGGAAGACAATGAGCGGTATTGGGAACAACTAATTCAAAACAATTGCTTAGGTCAAGTTGCACAAGAGAATCACATGCAAGAAGGGAATCCAAGCAAAAGGGGGCAAATGTTTTCAGATGAACGCACAGGTTTTGAATACGGTGTCTTGTTAAGATATTTTTTATTGAATGACTAAGAATTGAATTAGTGATATTTAAATAATTGTTCCGAAGGGTGAAATTGAGGATGGCTGAATTTTTAGAAACTTGATCGATTGCATCAATTGCGTCAACCATGGAATTCAAGAAGTATTTCGAATTTTCTTCAATATCATGCCAATTTAGCAAATCACGATAAGAAATATCATCAAAGTGTAATCTCGTTATGAGCAGTGTCCACTTGTCAATCCAAGTTTTAGATAACACACTGGTTCTAATTGCATCTTTAGGGGAAAGGAAAGATAAGATGTGGCTGATAATGCTCTCATGCAAATTACTGATTATGTCTTTATCTTCATCTTCTATGGCTTCTTGCTTGATTCCATTATAAAGAGCTCTTGAATCCATCTCAACAATGTCTGCATAATGCATGATGATGATTAAATTTGCTATATAGTGTTAGTAACTCAAAAGTTCCATTATATATGCTTTTATTATGTAAACAAATAACATACATAGAAGCAGGTAAATCCATAAGATATTATCCAAAGACAAAACCTAGCTACCCAAACTCATAAGCCAAGCACAAAATCACCTAAATAATAACTAAATCTGTAATTGGAGAAAAATAAACCCCGTATTTTATATAATTATCATGATGAGAATTAAGTTTTGAATCTCTCTCAGTGTATAAAGAAAGAATGAGCGATAGATGGAGGAATGGATAAAATAAGGAGCAATGAGCAAATCATGAAATGAAAATCATAGAAATGAATTGAACAAACCTTAGTCGAAGTGCGGCGTAGTGCTTCTGGTTTTCGTAGAAGCGATGAGGTGAAGATTTGCCCACTCTACATCATACTTTTCTTATATCTTATGAGATATTTAATGTAGGGTTTGTTTGGTATATTGGCCCAGTAATTACTGATCAATTTGAGTGCCTAAATTAATTTTAGTTTGACACAACTTTTAATAATTATTGATATATTTCGTAGAGAGAGCATTAATATCAGAGGCTTTTTAATGATAGAAATAATTCTTATTCATGGTAAAAAAAATTATGCTAGCTAGTTTATGTAACTTATTCTTCATGATAAATTTTTCTCTCGCTAAAAATCCATAACATCAATTCTTACGCAAAAAAAATCAATGTATCATTAAAAGACTTTCCAAATATAAAAATAATTGACATAGTAAATCAATTAATAATCAATTACTCTAAAATTAATTATTCCATCTTTATGTACCATTAGATTTCTTATTATATCTGTTTCCGATTCAAGTTAGACTTGTATATTGGAAAAGAATTATAATCCTGTGATGGAAGTGGTTTTAAGTATATAAATTTGTTCACATAACCTATTTTGTTTGGTTTAGCGTTATTTCAAAAGCATTAAAATTCATTATGCGTCATGGTATTAATTGGAAGATATAAAGTTTATTAAATATTAATACTAAAACCTCCATTTAATCCCTTACTAATTTTACTAGTATCAATTTCATGTTCTGTATCAGTTTCACTTCTCACAAATAATAAATCAATTAATTTGCTTCATTCATCAATATTTTTATTAATGGATTAATGTGTACACAAGCGAAAGGACTAAAATGATAAATATATAATAGAAAAAAGGTAATATTTAATTTCTCATTCATAAAGATAGTAATTATTATATCTTTCAAATTTTATAACTAACATAATTGGTCTTGGCTTTTTGTTTTTATTACATTTATTCATTCCTACATTCACTTATAATGTTAAAACAAATAAAAAATAGTGAAATTCATTGTTAAATTTTACTATAACAATGTTAAATATGTGCTTACTTTTTTATTTTTATTCTTTTATATCACCATTTATTGTGGTGTTATATATGAAGAAGCAGATGGATAATTATAATAAAATAAATAAATAATTAATAATACTAGTTATAAAATTTGAAGAATGTAATAGTCATCATATCTATAAATAAAGGACTAAATATTGTATTTCATCTAAATAATATGTAAAGAATGAAATTGACACTAAAAATGTGTGAGGGACCAAATTAATATAAATTGCATCTATGACAAGCCTAAAATAAAAAAAATTAAAAATATATTATTTTACAATAACTTAAATATTAATTTACAATACAAATTTAATTATGCATTTTTATGCATATATTACCTCACAAATAAAACTTCCAAATTTAAAGTTGGTTATTAAAAAATCTTTTCTGTGTGTGTAGGGCATATAAAGTGAAAGTAATATTTTTATATAAGAGATAAGATGAGTGAATTGTAACTATTAAATCTTGCACTGATGGCCAAAATTAAAATATAAATCAAGATCATGTAACCACTTAAAAATAAGTTACATGATTAATTAAAAATACTTATTTCACTTGATATATTCTCTATGTGTGTGTATAAGATTTGAAATTAAAATTTTTGAGTTTATTGAAATCATAATTTATATGAATATTATTTCAAGTAATTCAACTTTTTTCAAACAATTTTCAAAATGGATTTGTGTCATGTAATAATAAAATTCATTATTAAAAATTAATATTTAAATTATTATATATTAATTTACATTTAATTTTTCTTTGTTTATAATATCTAATTTAATCCTTGCAAATGCAAGTTGTATTATTTGGTCTCTCGCAAATTTTTATTATTAATATGATCTCCCCCGTAATATTTATCTTTTATTTTAATTAATTTGTTTATCAAACCATTAATCCATTAACAGAATTATTAATAAAGGGACTAAAAACACTAATTTATTATTCGTGAAGCATGAAATTGATACAAAAGTGTATTTATAAAGCATAAAATTGATAAAAGTGAAATTATTCAACAACTAAAATGAGGCTTTAGTCAAATCTTAAAGATATTAACTAGTTTTCTCTTTTCTCCGTCATATAAATAAATTCAAGGCTTTTCTTGATCCTTTTCTTCGGAGACATTGAACATATCAAAATATCCAAGTTTTAAAAATTAAATTGCTTTCAAAGTTTGATGATTTGATCGAATCAAATTGCAGTTGATTTGAAATTTAAATATATAAGTATTAAAATATAATATATCTAATAAAAGAATTAAATTATCACATAAAATTCAAATTATATCCATATAAATATTGAATTAACTCAAATTATTTCAAATCGTTTGATATATTCACAAATTTACGATCCAAATATCACGAAAAATACTTTTTATTGAATTAATTTTTTTTTTTTTTTTTTGCTGGTGACATTTGTCCATGGAAAATGAGGTTACTTTTGACAATTTGATACAATAAGCCTCAAATATATGTTTAATATTAAATAAAATAATATCATTTTTAAAATGAAAAATAAAATGGGGAATGACCAATCGGTTAAACCGTGTCAATCGTGCTGGTTTCCATAGGTTGACGAATTTGCCACTAATTCACCATCACATTTCAAATTCAGGCACATGACCGATATATAAACTCCCTACAAAGTGGTCTCCTATAAACCTAATAGACTTTAATTATGACTTACGTAAAATACAAACAAGACGCAAATAATCATTGAACGCCTAAAAAAAGGGGGAAAAGAGACGATTGAGTGACAAAGATTCAATGAGTGAATAAGCTACAATGCAATCTAAAAATATGAACAATATATTCAAAAAATTATTAATGCTAAATTAAAAAAATAATAAATGTATAAAAATATAATTGAAATATTCACAACAAATACCTACGAAACCTGACATAAAGTTTTTCCAAAAATTAATCAATCTATGCTGCAAGTTAACCGACTAAAATTAGCCAGGTCGGAGGTTGACTGTTCAATAAGAAGTCACATGTGTACACAAAGATAACACCTCAAAGTACATCCTTTAATTGCTTAGATAATTTAAATTGCATAATCATATGCATTTTTAAAGTATAAAGCATTATCATTTTTTTAATGATAACAACTCAAAATGCATCCTTTAATTGCTTAAGTAATTTAAGTTGCATTAATTATATGCATTTTTAAAATATACAGTTTTATCATTTTTTTAATGATAAAAATAGTTAAACTACTAAATATACATATACAATAGTCAAAAAGTAAACTTTAAATATAGAGAAAGTTACAAAATTTTAAAAAAATATTAAATGTCACTTGAATAAAATTTTTTTTGACAAAGTTCTATCATTTTTACAGTGTAGGTTTGTCCGCACTCAATTATCATTTGTATTAAATATTATATAATTTAGACGAGCTTTATAATTAAATAGTTTAATTAAATCTTACTTAGAGAAGTGTACCAAACATTATAAATTCCATGAAAACATTATTAAAACTAAAAATTAATTTTATCAATCACATTTCATTACAAGTTTTTTATTTCATATATGTTATAGTGATAATTTTTTCTTTAGAATTATTTAAACATGACAATAATATTGGTCAAAGATATATATTATTTTTCGACAATAATATTTATCTCATGAATTTGATTTTATTGAATCAAAATTCGAACGGAGTTGTGCACTGCTTGAAAATTGACTTGAGTCGTTACTGGTTCTAAATAGAGAGGATTTAGATTGATCAAGATCATTAATACTCTTTTTTTATAGTTTCAAGACTCCTCAATGTGTTCCCTGCGTTTCAAATTTTACTTTTGAAGTGTTCTTTTGATATGTGAACTTACGATAGTCAATTCTCTTGATTAATCGTGATAGGCTTTGCATAAATATAATGTTTTATAATATATTGGAATTGGCATGAATGATATACTAAACTATAATAATTAAAATTGCTTCGTTTTTTTATGTTAAATCATATATATATATATATATATATATATATATATATATATATATATATATATATATATATATATATATATATAATAAGCAATTATAATTAGTTCGTTATATTATATTATTATCTGGTGCTGCCTGCAGGCACCCCACAATTTTTTTTCTATTTATGTCAGGTTTGTATATTAGAAAAATTAAAAGGTGTAATAATTTGTTTAACAAATCTTCTTTATATAAATATATTTGTCAAATATTACTTATTATAAATAAAGATCCAGAAATTTAATTCATCATTAAAAAAATCCCTGTGATAATTAAAATATATATCCCATTTAGTGTTACCATAAAAGCATTAAAATTCATTCTGCTCCATGATATTACTTAGAAGATATTAAATTCGTTAAATATTTTAACAAGAAGGCAACTTTTGTACTGATTGATGGCAAACTATGGGTGCAATGTATCTCCAGACCTTCACAAGTTCACCTGTCCTCCTCAACCTATTTCTCATTTAATCGTTGCTGATGCTTTAGAAATTGGATCATCCCATCCATTACTTTGTCTTAGTTTTCTTGTTCTCTTCTCTTTTAGCTTTGGCCTTGTTGGATCACCAATATTCATATATATATATATATATATATATATATATATATATATATATATATATATATATATATATATATATATATATATATATATATATATATAGAAAGAGAGAGAGAGAGAAAGAGGTGATTTGTTTTGCCTTAATAACATAAAAGTTTTATTTTTTAGAAAATAGGAAAAAAAAAGAATTATTTAGTTAGCTCTAATAAAATATGAAAAATTACTTATTCACTTTCTTTGGGTAAGTTTTACTTTTTATATTATTTATTGTTATAATGATAAAATTATTTTTATTAAATTTAATTAATAATAATTAAAATTTATTAATTTATATTATAATAATATTGATGATATAGTAATTATTTTATTAATATTTTTTAAAATATTCAAATTGAATCAAATAAAATATAAAAAATTATTTTTTTAAAGTGTCACTTTTTATATATCAATCAAATAATTTTAAATACTTTTTGAAAAATTTATATAAAAAATTATTTTCTTCAATTTCCCAGCTTTCTAGATGAACTAAACGAATCCTTAGTATATGAATCAACTAGCCTTTCACTATCTTCGGGATATATCAAACCTATTAAAATCTTAAAAATATTAAGTAGCCTTTCATTGTCTTTCTCTTTTCTTCTGTAAATAGATAAAATAAAGATATATATTAACTAGTCTTCCTCTATCTTCCTGATAGTCGAATTATTAAATATTTATATACGTTTAATATATATCTCACGAAAAAAAATCATGAAAGGTCTTGAAATTATTTATTAAAAGAAAAAAGAGAAAAATTGTGAAAGACTAGTTAATATCTTTAATGTTTAAAAAAAATAACATCTCTTAATTTATCACCGTGTATAATGAATTTTAATCATTTTGTTTTAAAACAACCCTAAACCAAACAAAATTTTGCCACCTATCAAGGGAATTAGGAAGTTTTTGCAAGGATGAAATAAATTTCTAGATTGTTATTTAGTATAATGAAAATTTTGTTTATACATAAAACCACCTCCTTAACAAGTTATTATATATCATTCTTTTCTAATATACAAATCGGACACAAGCTTATAAGAAATCCAATTGTATGAGTGGGGCGGAGTAATTAATTTTATGATAATTAATTATCGATAAATTGAATATGTGAATTAATTTTATTTTTTAAAAGACTTTTAGTAGATTGATTTTAATCAAAGATAAATAATGTTGAAGATTTTTTTTTTGGGTAAATGATGTTGAAGATTTTCAATAAGAGAGAAACTGATCATGAGGAATAAGTTATAAAAAGTAGCTTATATTTAAAACAAAAATTTGAGAAATTTTTTCTCATTAAAATCCTTTAAACATCAATAATCTCTCTAAAAGATTAATTATAATTAAAAAAAAAATTCAAATTAATGTATCACTGAATCTAACCATTAAATTTTATTCATTCTATGTAATAATATGCATGATGAATAAAATTTAATAATTTAAATTAATGATACATGATACAACTAATCCACCACAGTTATCACTCGCGTGGTATCTCTCACAAGATATAGATTTTGGGTTAAATTCTACAACTAGGAAAAGTATACGAGGGTGCCATAGGAGCCAAACCTCCTTCACCTTCATTATAAAAGTCGAAGCTTATATGAAACCCTATACAAAGACAATACTGCAATTTACACAAAGTAAACCAGAAGCACTACGCCACACTCCGATAATTAAAGGTTTGCTCCATGCGCTTTTGTTTCAGTTTTCTATGCATTCCTCTGTTCGTTACTCTTTCTTTCTTTCTTTCTTTCTTTCTTTCTTTGTACATTGAGAGGGATTCAAAACAAAATTCTAATCTTGGTAATTATATAAACTATTGGGTTTCTTTTTCTCCAACTACAGATTTATCTATTATTTAGGCGATTTTGTGTGTTTCTGATGAGTTTGGGTTGCTACTCTTTTTTTTTTTGGGATAAAATCGCAAGGATTTGCATGCTTCTATGTGTGCTGGTGGTTTTTCTTTATATAATAAAAGCATGTTAATACTATTACTATATATCATACAACTCTTGGAGCATTATGCAGGAACTTGTTGGGATGGATTCAGGAGCTCTCAGTACTGAAACCAGGCAAGCGGCTGTAGAAGATGAAGATAATAAGGACATAATCAGTAATTTGCATGATAGCATTATCAGCCACATCTTATCATTCCTTCCCACTAAAGATGCGGTCAAAACCAGTGTGTTATCTAAAATCTGGATTGACAAGTGGACGCTCGTAACCAACTTATACTTTGATGATATATCTCATCGTGATGATTTGCATAACCAGAAAGATATCCAAGAAAGTTCGGAATGCTTCTCGAAGTTCATAAAAAACACAATTAATCGTGTTTCCAGAAATTCAACTATCCTCAATCTCACTCTTCTCAACAATTATCTAGTTATTAATAGTGCAGTTCTTCTTCGTAGTTTAACCGATTTCATCTTAAGTTGCATTCAAAATCTCTGCATTCACTCACAGAAAAACTTTATTTTCTGGGATGTCCTTCTCAAATGCGATTCTCTTATACAACTTGACTTAAGCAATTGTAGTACAAATGTTGATTCTAATATCTCTCCTTGTTGTCTTCCGAATCTTCAAATGCTTAAACTTCATAGTATAGATATATGGTGTTGTTCGAGAGATCAGGAGCTCGTTCTTAATTTGCCAACCCTCAAAGTGTTTGAAGCTCTTAATTGCAGGTGGTTTTTCAAGTCTGTATGCCTGGAAACTCCTCTGCTTGAAACCATTTTTATGGGCATCGACAGATTTCCCTTCACTAAAAATCATACTGCATTCAAGATTTGCACAAAGTCTATCAAAAGCCTTTCTTGTGTTGGTTGTCCAGAAGGAAGCATCAATCTGTCAGACTCGTCATCACTTGTTCATGCTTCTATTGCAATGGGTTATGCAGCGGATCAGAGGCCGCAAGAAGCAGCTTTGCATGCCTATCAAATCCTAAAACAATTTCGGGTTGTCAAAGAGTTAAAACTGCATTTAGATCTTCAGGTAAGTTTTATTTGATTCTATTGTTATTTTTCTTCCATCCCAATTTAAACCTATATATTTCCAAACTTAGTTTGGTATCATATAATTCTTGATTTATTAATCTTTTACTCAACAGGTTCTTGCCGAGACAGGTGATTTAATTGCAAAGCTGCCTACCTTTGAAAATTTGATATTTCTGCAAGTGCAACCTATTAAAAATGCTTTCGATAAATATTTATTGGAGTTGCTCGATAAATCGCCAAATCTGAAGACTCTTGTTTTAGTAAAAGTAATAATTCCTAATTCTATTACCTCTCAGCACTTTTCTTTCACAGAAACTTAGTTACATCAAAGGAATATAAATATGATGATTGATGAATAATATTTATTTTTCAGGCACCATCCGTTAAAGACATGGGTACCTTGGATTCTGCAGCACTGCCTCATTGTTTTCAATCAAACCTTAAAGTGATAAAAATTCGAGAATACTGGGGTGATGAATCTGAGGTTGATTTTGTGAATTTCATGACAAAGAATGTACAAGTTTTGGAGCAGATGAGCATTGAATTCTCATTTTGACATCACTGAAGATTTCAGGGACAAGACATTGTCATCTGAAAATGGTAGAGTCTTGTACTTATGTTTAATGCAGTTAGTGGCAGCTCAAATTTTCATAGGAATATGCAGTGTGAGCGTGGAAGGAGCTTTGCAAATTCTTTAGGTTCTTTAAATCTTTTACAGAGTCTTTGTCCATTTCTTAGAAATGCTTTTATTTGTGTTTCATCGTGAAAAGGATGGTTCTTTGATACAAGGAGCTAAGACTCCGGGGTTATTAGAATATTTTTATAGTTCTTGCGGTTTAATTTATTAGAATTTTGGTTTGCAAGGATGAGTTAAATGTGCAGTTCAATATAATTTCAAATTTTGAATATTTAAGCGTGATTTAATCCGTTTGTTTGGAATGAGATTTCGTCATCTGCTGTCCTAGGTCTTGTGGGTTCTGGTTCTAATTCAGGTATTAGTGAGATGGGATCTTACCAAAGTGCCGCCATTTTCTGAAGTGACAGGAATAGAATAGAAGGGATGTGTCTGGGTTTGAACATTCTGTGCTACATCTGGACAGGAGACAATTTACTAGCAAAAACTTTTTGCGACAGAAATATTATCTTACTCTTATAATAACATAGAAAAAGATATAGGTTCCGTTTCGCTCAACTAATTGATAAATTATTTGATAGTTGATAAGTTAGCTAATAATTGATAACTTATAACTAATATTTGATAAATTAACTAAAATATTTCGTAAAATTAATGGTTGAATTAGCTGAAATTATAAAATGACATAAGATGATATATTAATAAAAATATATATATAATTAAAATAATTTATATTTACTTAAAAAATTAAATTATATTAATATAATTAAAAAGTTTAAAATAAAAATATAATTTTTAATATTTAATTAATTATATTTTATAAACTTATATATTTATTTACTTATATAATTTTTATTTTATTATTTATTATAAAATTATAATTACTTAAAATATAATTAAATATATTTTTTTAAAATTACTTGAATTTATATTATAAAAAATATAGATTGTAAATTAACAAAAAGAATAAAGATAGATTTGGAAAGAATTTAAAAAAATAGTAACTTATAAACTTATGAGTTATAAGTTATTCTAGATAATTTAGTAAATCAGAGTTTATAAACTACTTGTAGTAACTTATAATAAGTTAATGCAAGAAACACCTCTACAAACTAGTTTATAGCTTAATCAAGTCAATAAATTATAAGTTAACTTATTTGTTGCGCGAAACGAAGCCATAGAAAGAGTGAAGTGGGATGAAACTTATATAGTAGAGTCAGCCTTTACTCTCTCTATCTCTTTTCCTTAGAGTAAGGCATTATATTTTATTTTTAGAGTAAGACATAATAGCTTATTCCATAAATGAGATAATATTTCAGCTTTTGTGATATCTTTTTTATACTATATTAATAGTAGGAATTTTGATTTTAAGGAGTGTTGCATGTTCCTCAAAGAGGATTTGTAACCTCACAAAAAATTAACGAGAATGAGTTTAACTTCATATTAACAAAGTCTTCAATGTATCACAAAATATAATTTAGCAAGGAAAATTCAGTAATTAGTGAAAGATTTGTCCCTCACTAATTAAAATTTTTCTTAGTGTGTGTGTATATATTAGATAAGGGATCCATTAACACTAAATTCAAATAACTTACACTAAATTCTGATCATTAATCATAATAAAATTTAAGGGTTGAAATGAGATTCATTTTGGATAATTTTGCACCATATGTAACTCTTCAACTTAATTAGGGCATTAAATGAAAACATGATATCATTAATTTACTTACAGTTTATTTTAGAAAATGATTAAATTAGAAATAAATTTTTTATCATTTCATGCATTATATATTAATACAATTTATTTTATGTATTTTAATATTATATCCTTAATTTTATATTATAAATATATTTCTAAATTTTTCTTTTAATATATTTCATATTCTAAATTTAAAGAAACAATCATATTTTTATATCATAAATATAAAATTTATTAAAATAAAATATTAATAAAGTTAATAGTCTCTTGAAATATCATTTTTCAAAATAAAAAATGCAGCTTGAAAATAAATATTGATGATTAAAATTGGTTATCTTAACTTGTAATTATATGAAAAATAGAAAAAGAAAGAGAAAAATGTAACCAAGAAAAGGACGAGTAACATATAGAATGAGAAATTTAATTTTAATGACCATTAGCATTTACTAAGAACTCACACCATTATAATTTTGAGAAGATTTTGATTTTAATAACTATGGAAAATTAGACTTCTTTACTATATATCTCACAAAAATTGTTATGCCTGATGAAAAAAATCATCTATTTCTAATTTAATCTTTTTTAATTAAAATATACTTTAAATATATTAATGATAGGATTACTTTCATTTAATGCGTTAATTAAATTGGAGAGCAAGTCACAGGTGGTGTAAAAATTATCCAAAATAAATCTCATTTTAACATTTAAATTTTATTATGATTAATATATGGCCGAAATTCAATATAAGTCATTCTCCTCTATATTAACAATCTTTTCACTATTTTTATTCTTTTTTTTCCTTTTAATAAATAAATTCAAAGCCTTTCTTGATCCTTTTTCTGGAGATATGTATTAAACATATAAAAATATTAATGATATTAGCTAATCTTTTTTCGCGTTAATGAATAAATTCAAATAAACAGCTTTTTTTCCGTTCTTTTTCAATGCCATTCATACTATTTCGTCTCTTAAAAATCATTTTGATTTAGCTCCTGTCACAATTTAATTTATAACCTATGGTTGACAATTTTGGTATAAGATGACATAATTAATGTTAGAATAATTGACTATCACAAGATTGAACGTAAATTGATTTGATATTTGAAAGAAGTTTTAGTAAGATTTGATTTTTTTTTTTAACAGAATTGATAGTGGAGATTTTCCGTGAGAGAAAATTTAATTATGGAGAATAAGTTATAAAAAGTAGCTCATTATTTAATAATGATTTTTCCCTCATAAAAAATTTTTCACACTTTTTTCTTCCAAAAAAATCAACTGCTCCTAAAACACTTTCTAAATATAATTGTTCCAGAAGATAATATAATGTTATTTTTTCAATCCCCATCATTATATAATTATAGATAGAAGTAAGGCACCCCACATATCATTCCCTACCATCTTAATCTATTTCTTGCCTACTCTAACATAGTACTACTTGTTTGTAAAATAAAATAAGTTTGAGCCTAATTTTTAACCCATTTTATTATATATCATATTAATTGAAATTTAATATGTTGGTCTAATACAATTTATATAATTTTATAGATGACATTATACTGTATATATTACATATATAAGGAAAAAATTGTATACATATTAAAAATGTATGCAAGAACTTCAATACTTATATGCTTCCCTTAATTTTAGCTTATATTGTAATAAATTATTACAATTATTTGAATAATTAATTTATAATTCTTATTACGATATTTACCTTTACTTTATTATAATATAATAGTATTTTTTAAGTAATACTAGAAGTGATTAAACTATTAGATACATACAAATAAAAAATAGAGATTGAATCCTAAATGTAGAAAAAGGTATTATACTTTCAAAAAATATTAAATGTCATTTGAGTCAAATGCATCTAATAGTATTATAATTTTAATAATAATTTTAAAGAATAAACAGTAACAGTTGATAGATCTGTACACACTTACATGTTTGGTCAAAAATCGCATTCTTAACATAATAAGGTTATTAAATTTTATGAAAAATCACAAAAAAATGTAAAAAGTCACAACTTAATGTAATAAAGTTATAAATTTTTTATGAAAAATCAAATTTGTATAAAACTGCAACTCATATAAGTTTTTCTATTGCTTGTAAAATCCCATCGTTCAAATTTATAAAGTGTTCCAGTATTAGAAGTAGAAGACATAGTAAAAAGGCACTGATACATCTATGATATTACATCCGTGAAAATCCTGAGATGCATATTAAATTGTTAAGGAAACCAAGCCGGTCTCATGCTCCGACTGCCGTACGGACATGTCTAGTTTTCTTTAATAGACGTACAACAAAAATTCTTTTTGTTGATAACAAAAAATTAAAAATGTACAATTTGGTATTTTTGTTGATAATAAGAAATAAAAAATTTACAATTTCTCCAACCAATACTTTTGTTCTAATTTTTCACCAAAACAAACATACCCATTGTCTTCCTTTATAGGCTTCAAAATCTATTATGCACCATATGCAACCGTGATACTAATTAAGAGATGTTGAACTTAATAAAATCAACAATATTAATAGAAATGGATGTGGTGAGAAATGGACTGAGTGAATTTTGAAGAGAGATGAATACAAATTTTTTTCTCATTTGAAATTGTGGATTACAATTAAAAAATTAGCAAGATTCAAAATAAAAATTGTATTTTTATCTCATAGGAAAATAACGGAAAGATAAAGAGAATATCCAAACTCGATATTAACTAATCTTTCACTATTTGAGCATGCTAGTATAGGTCAAGCTCTAAGTGGTGTTTGGTAAAGCGGACAATTATGTTTCAACCGATCCAAATCGATCAATAACCGACAATACTTGCAAAATGTCGGTCGAGGCATCAAAGCGGATGAGAAAAAGGCGTGTCCAATTAGGTTGGCGGTCGATATCGGTTCAATATGCTCCTAACTGAATTAAACCACACGCAATCGACGCCCTCCATAAACAATTTCTCCTAGAAGGCAATGCCTATACTCCTACGTGAGACGCAAAACTAGTTTTAACCCTTACCCATTTTTCTTCCCATTTTTCCCCACGCATGAAACCTAGCAAAGCTTTCAACGAACAAGGGCGTCAAACGGCACCCCACTAGCTGGTTCCTTAAGCCAAAAACCTGACCAACACCCTCTTACGAAGCCCTTCAAGGATTTTTTTTCTTTTTTTAAATATTATAATTATCTGATGTGATTCCGTTATGGGCTTTCCCTGCAATTGTGAGTACTTATCCCAGTTACTTCTCGTGCTGTTGGTGCGGTTTTCTAATGGTTTTTTGGATATTCCATTATTTGATGCATGATGATGATGATGATATAGTTTGGGAATTCCATTACAATGAAGCAGTACTGTGCTACACTGTAGGAAGAGGAACTATCAATTCTTCCCTTACTTTTAAATACTTGAGTACATAGGATATTTATAAAACTTAAAGATACTTTTAGAAATACATTAAATAACTTCTAATTAATAACTTAATAATGAAATTCATCCTAATAATTCTAAAAACATGATTCATATCAATTATTAGATACATGAATGATAAAGTATATGTATATACTTAATGACTTAGAACTTCTAAAAGATAATTAATTTAAAATTATCCTTTTCCAACACTTCTCCTTGATTTGAAATTATAACTAATCTAATAAATGAAAGCACTTAGAAAATTATTAAAATTTGAAAAGTCACCACCCAAGCTTTCAATTTCAAAGCTGCAAACTTGCTTTAACACTAAGTCACTAGAATATTTTCTTCAATTTCTTAAATAATTCTACTTTTAAAGATTTTGTGAAAATATCAGCTACTTATTCACCAATAGGACAATATTCAATGGCAACTTCTTTCCCCTATAATTAATTCACAAATCTTATGGGCCTTAATGTCAATGTGTTTAGAGTGACCATAAAAAATAGGATTTTTTGACAATGCAATTGTTGATTTATTATCACAAAAAATGCTCATAGGCTCTTTTTACTTCTAATGTACTTAGGCATCACAATTAGCTACTACAATGTAGTTTGTTTCTACAGTAAATAAAGTGACTACTTGTTGTTCCTTTGATGACTAAGAAAAGATTACTAACCTAAAATAAAAAGTATAACCATAAGTGTTTTTTCTTGTTTCAACATCTCCAGCCTAATCACTATTTGTGAAGTGAATCAAACTTGAATTGTCAATAATTGAATAGAAAATTCTATCATTTAGTGTACCTTTCACATATCTTAAAATTCTCTTAGTTGCTTGTGAATGAATTTCCTCTAGTGCTTCCATAAATCAGCTCAATAAGCGAACTATATAAACAATATCAAGTCTTGTAGTTATCAAACATCTTAAACTACCAATTAAACTCTTGAAATATGTTAGATTTATTTTTTTTGCTATTGTATTCTTTCTTCAACTTTAATTTTTTCTTCAATTCGTGTGGATATTAGTTTAAAATTCTCCATCTTGAATTTCTTTAAGATATTAGTAGCATCCTTCTTTTAAGAAATAAAATTTTCATTTTTCTTTTGAATAATTTCAATGCCAAAGAAATAAGACATCAGTCTCATATCTGTCATCTTAAATTGGCTAGTCATAGCCTCTCTAAATTCAACTATCATCTTGGCATTATTTCAAGTAAATACCAAGTCATCAACATATAAGCAAACAATCAAAATATCACCAATTTTAGCAAACTTGACATATAATGCATGATCATATAGGTATCTTTGAAATTCATGCTAAACAAAATAGAAATCAATGGAGTATACCAAGCTCTTGGTGTCTATTTCAACCTATACAAAGCTTTTTTCAATTTGTACACCTAACTTTCTTTTCTTTTCTGCACATAACTTGCAAGATGTTTTACATACACCTCTCTTTTTAGCGCACCATTTAAGAAAGCAAACTTTACATCAATTTGATGCAAATTATATTTTTTTTGAACAAATAAAGAAATAACCATTTGAACAGTATCAAGTCTAGCAGTGGGTACAAATATCTCAAAGTAGTTAAAACCTAACTTTTACTTGCAACTTTTTACAACTAATCTTACTTTGTAATGATCAATTTCTCCACTTAGCTTATACTTTGTCTTGTACACCCATTTTACACCAATGGGTTTCTTTCCAGTAGGTAGCTCTATTAACTCCCATGTATTATTTTTTTCAATGGCATAGATCTCCTCATTCATGGTTTTAATCTAATGGTCATCATTGGTTGTATCTTCAAATCTCAATAGATCACAATTTGAGAAAAGAGTATAATTGACAATCTCCTCATTAAATGGATCACTAGCATTATCCAATATATAATATTGCAATCTAGCTAGCAAGTAATGTTGCCTATGAGATCTTCTGATTGAATTTAGTTAAGGATTAATCGGTGCTTGTTATTCAACTTCATCTTCAGTATCATCATCTATTGGAATCACAACCTATTTTTATTGCTCTTATGGACTCCAAGTCCAAATACCTTTCTCATCAAATGTCACATCTTAGCTAATTATTACATTCTTTGTTTCTAGTTATACAACTCTTAAGCTTTTGAGTTTTCATTATATCCAATAAAAATGTATTTTTTTCCTTTATCATCAAGCTTTTTCATCAACTAACCTAGTACATAAGCATAAGTAATACAACCAAATACTCTAAAATATTTAAGGGATGGTATCTTACCACTCCAGGCTTCTTCAAGTGTCTTGTCATAGACATTTTTTGTTGAACGTCTATCTAAAATATGAATTGCACTTGCAACTGCTTCTACCCAGAATTCTTTTAGCACTTGCTTAAATCTCAACATGCATCTCACCATATTCATAATTGTTTTATTCTTCCTCTTAGCTATATCATTCTGCTGAGGAATGTTCCTAGTTGTTAGCTAGTGTTGAATGCCATGCTTTTTAAAAAATTTTGCACATGCAAGATACTTTTAACCTCTATTTGTTCTAAGAACTTTGATTCTTTGGCCATTCATTTTTAACAAGAGCTTTGAACTTTTTGAATGCATCACATGCTTCATATTTTTGTTTTAGAAAATAAATCTATACTTTTCTACTAAAATCATTAATGAAAGTAATGAAATATATGTTACCTCTATTAGATAAAACATCTATAGTACACAAATCTAGATGGACAATCTCCAATAGCATTTAGGCTCTCCATGATTTTCTAACCAAAAATGCATCTCTATGCTTCTTTCCTATAGCACAAGATTCATATATAAAATCAGGAACATTAATGTAAAGCAAACCAAAAACTAACCTTTTTTCTTAAAAATAGTTCAAACTTGAAAAATAAAATTATCCAAAGTGCATATGCCACAACTAATTGTCATTAGCTATTTTTGAATTCAAACATGAAAGTTTCACATATTGAATTCTTAAAGATTATAGCAATTATAAGCCTTCTTTATATTAGCAACCAATTTCCCTTTTAAATTAAGAATGATGCTTATGTCAACATGATGTCGAATATCATATCCTTTCTCTTGCTGTTATTTAGTACTTAGTAAATTTTTTCACATAACAGAAACATAAAACATATCCAAAATATAATTCAAATAACTATCCTTCAATCTAATCATAATTCTACTTTTTCTTTTAATGATAAGCTTTTCATCATTACCAAATTTAACTTTTGAATTCAAAGATTCATCTAGATGAGAAAATAATTCTTTTTTACCACACATATGATTGCTGCAAGCAAAGTTTAGATACCATATACCTTCATCTTCATGTTATGAACTACTAATAACAAATAAGCTTTCTATCTTAGAGCATTCACCTTTATTTTTCAGCTATATTTGTATGCAATTCAATTATTTCTAGTTTTCTATATCTATAATCAACTAATTTATGTTCATACTTACCATGCTTGTAACACTGAAAAATTAGTCTCCATTGATGATTTCCTTTGTCTCTGCTTTCACCTTGGCATGGACTAGTTCCATGTACAAAATTAGGGCCAAATCAATGTCCTCTTCCTCTAAAACCTCCTCTACCTTTGGAATTTCCTCCTTTGAAATTACCTCTTCCTTTGTTGTTATATCCACGACCTTTATTACTTCCTTTACCTATTTGATTTGATTCTATAACACCTGCTAAATTAATTTGGCTCTTTAATGCTTCTTCAACTAACTTCTTCATCTTCTCCAAAATTCTATTCACATAAGTTTCTATATTGCCTTACAACTTTACTATTGTCATTTCATCAAAATTATAAGACTTCATTATTGTTGTCACAATATGATCATATTTCATCAATAAAATTAGAAGAATTTTCTGCATTATATAAGTGTCTGTAATTTCATCACCATACATTCTCTCATCTTGTTAATAAAATCCATGACTCGAGAAAAATATTGCTTCATTGATTTTGAGATGCTCATTTCATACCTTTCATACTTCCACTTCAAAGATTGTAGTTATGACTTCCAAGCTTTATTAACTCTTTTGTATGCCAAATTTAAAATATCTTAAGCCTCCTTTGCTATTTTGGCATTAGTAATCTTGCCAAACACAAAATATTCTACTCCTTGATAAATCTAGGATAACACCAACTGATTTTTCCTTTTATCATTTTCATCAGCACCTTTTTCTACACCAGGATCAACATAGCTCTATAAATTATAAGCTTTTAGGTGAGTAGACATAAGAATTTACCAATAATTGTAATTAACTTTCCCATCTAGTTTGGGACCAAACTAGGATATATTGATTAGTGCTATCACCCAAATGCACACACTCACGACTCCTAATTTTCTCATTATAAATATAGTGGGATCAATACAAGCTTTGATACTAAATGTAAGAAAAGGAACTATATAATGTATGAAGAGGAATTATTAATTCTTTTCTCTTACATCCAAATGCTTGAGTACATAAGTATTTATAAGACTTAGAGACACTTCTAGAGACACATTAAATAACTTCTAATTAATAATCTAATAATAAAATTCATCCTAGTAATTCTAAATACATGATTCATACTAATTATTAGGTATATGAATGACAAAGTACATATATATACTTAATGACTTAGAACTCCTAAAAGATAATTAATTTCAAATTATCATTTTCTAACATACATTTAATTAAATCAAGGAAGTTGTCACCAATTACTACTAACATTTCTACATCATTATAATTGGATTATTAGGATAAATCTTATATTTATAGATTATATATTAGATTTAGAACTCTAAGCTTATTGAAACAAGATTAATTGAACTCATGGTAACTTGACTAAAACCAAGTTCTTAGGTTACCATTTGTTTAGCTTCTGCAAACAATCAATTTAGAGTACAAATCTATCATGCATGGTTTACATGGATCTTATACATAGTTTACTTCAGTCAATTAGGCTAAGCGGGGCTTACTTAACTGACCTACATGGACCAAAGTCCACTTTTAATGTTTAATAATTTGTAAAATCTTTCTTATATACCAAAAATGCTTAGAAGCAGTGTTAGATTTTTCATATTTTGTTCAAAAATAAGAAAAATTTAACTATAAATATTTTTAGCCTAATATTATTTAAAGTAAATTGCACTCTTCTCCTTTAAAGTTAAGGGTAGCTACACTAAAATCTCTTTTTGTTTGGGAAATGCCCTCAACCCCCTTGATGACAAATGAAATCATATGCTATTTGAGGGCAAATGTTATTTCTTGAAATGCCCTCACTCTTTTATTCCATTATTTTTATAAGACAAAATATATTTTTTTTACATTGTCTACTTAAACTATTGCAGAGCAACAAAAAGATGTTGCTTCTCCTCCATTCCAACCTAAACATTACTCCTTCTCTTTTATGCCCCTATCAATCATTGGTGCAGTTATTTGTAAGGAGAAGGCTCTCTTATCTACGAAAGTCTTTTTTTGCATGAATTTTTACTTTATTTTTATAAAGTTCCCATTTTAAAAAAAAATCCATAAGGATTGCATATGGGTTTTTAGCTTTAAGTTTTTCTTTATTCTAATTGAAAGTAAAATTTAAGGTTGTGAAACTATTTCCTTTTCAACTTTTAAGGGTTTTTAATTTCTAAATGGGGGAGAAAATGGGTTAACATTGTCTTTAACCAATGAAAATAAGGAGTCTAAAGGATTTAGTTATCACTTAATTGTATTTAGTGGATTAAGTTTTTCTTTCGCACTAAGATTTTTTTTATATAATGTAAGGGTCTCTATTATGATGATGTTTTTAATTTGTGAGACAGGCAATTAACAAAGAAAGTGGAGTTTTACTTTTTAAGCAAGAAAACATTTTTAAGAATGTCATTTTGCCCCCAAATTTTTTTGTTATTTCATAGTTTTTGTAATGTGTTCTAACTCTGAATGTTATTATTTCAAGGAAGGATTAGGGGAAAAACGTGCATGTTTTTATGTTCTAAGTAAGAAAAGAAATATTTTTTCTTTTCTAATAATTCTATATTATTATCCCTCAATTTTATTTATCCATTCTTTGGTTTTGTACTCTCTATATTATATGACATTTGATAGTATGTTCTTTGTGTAGAAACATAATGCCACTTAGGTTCCTTGAAATGAGGTTACACCATGGTCATGAAATAATTATAGTGTAAAATATTGATTTGGATAAATGCGTCTACTTAGAGTTGCTAATGCCCCCAAGAAGTCAACCACTGGGAATAAGAGAGAAGGAGAGGTGCAGTAGGTCAATCACGATAGACAGGCTAGAAGAAGGCAGATGCACTGAATAGGATACTCAAAGGCAATGGAGGAGTAAAGCATCAATTGATTTGCACTATATTGCATATGGTGAGACCAATTTGAAACCCATTACCTTAAATAATGATATGCTTGAGATCTTTAGGCTTAATAAAATGGTAACAAAAATAAATAAATATATATATGTGTGAAATTACCTTCTATTGATGCATTGGCTATAGAACCTTTATAACTAACTTAAGTTAACCTTAATGAAAAAAGAGTTCACATTAAAACAATTAATGTTGATGAAAACGTGCATGGTAATCTCAATATGTATGCTGATGAAAATGTTAAAGTTGACAATATGCATATGGATTATAATATGGACATGAATGATGATGTAGTTGTGAGTGATGTTGAAGGAGAGGAATACACTATAAGTGATGGAGAAGGGGTTTCTATTACTAATTCTAGATGTGAGTAAGATGAAGGGAATAAGAGAAACAATGAAAGCAATGGAGATAACTTCATTGAGATAGATAATGAGGAAGAAAGATTAGATAATGATGATCTTAATGACTTTGAAAGGCAAATTAATGAGATAGGGTTAGATAGAAATGGTGATTTAGACCTAGAAGAAATGTATATTGATAAAAGGATAAATGATAAGTTATTTCTGAAAGAATTAGATGGGAAGGTTAGGTTAGAAGAAGGCTTGTTGCTCAATGATGTGCAACATTTTAGAGAAGTTCTTAGGGACTTTGTCATACAAAAAGGTTTTGAGATAGTAAAGGTAAAAAATGAGAAGAGTAAAGTGACCACCTTGTGTGTTGTACTTGACACATATATGCTTCTCTTACTACTAATAAAATAACCTACAAAGTCAACACATACACTTTGCAACACACTCATATTAAGGCCACAAGGAACTTCAATTCATATTCCATATGGATTGCTAAAAAATTACAATAAAAGTTATATGTTAATCCAAGCATGAGTTATGCAAGTATAAAGGAAAAACTAAGACAAAAGTACAAAACTGAAGTGTGTCCAATACATTTATATAGAGCTAAAAGGAAGGAAAATGAAGACAGCAAATGGAATTTGAGAAGAGAAGTAGACATTGGTTTAGAATTGATAGTTGTCATTTAAAAAGGCCATTTAAAGGGTTTTTATTATCTGTTGTGACCATTGATGGCAATAAAGGTAATAATGCAGCCATTAGGGAGATAGAGATCAAAGACATATAGAGCTAGTTCTTGCACTACTTGCATGAAGCATTGCTAGGTGAACTTGAGTTCTAGACTAGCCTAATATTCACCATTATATCTGATAAGCCAAAAAGGAGGATGTGTTTTATCTTAAAATAATTTTGAATTAATACTTTATTATTTGAATTAACGCCTTATTATTAGTTGTTATGAAATTCATGTCTTGTATATCGTTAGTTTTGTATTAATGATGTGAACTAATTTTTAATTCATGCCTTATTGTATGTAATAAGAATGCAATGCTTTGTACTTGCTTGGTTGAAACCTTAAACGTTTTAGTTACTTAATTCGGAAGTAATGTTCATTTTTTAAACTTTCCCTAATGTTTTGCACTTAACTTTCATAAGGATTGGAGCACGCTATAGCAACCATACAAATGGCTCTAGGGCCATACTTTTGGCAAGTTGCACAGGCTCCAAATAAGTTCATGTTCTAGAAAGTAATTGAGAAATTGAAGTCCATTCCTAAGGAAGTTGTTGACTAGTTGCTTATAAAGCCTAAGCAAATGTGGACGAGTCACAGGGTTGATCCCATATATAAGTTTAACTATATAATTAACAATGTATGTGAAAGTTTTAATAATTGGTTAGGTGATGACAAAAGAAAGGCAATTTTATTACTTGTAAGAAATTTAAGATTAAGGTTAATGAGTAGGATGGCTAGGAGATATAAGAATAGTTAAGGGTGAGATAATTACATTGCACCTAGGATTAAGGTAAATGTAAACAAAGTAATGCAAGATTATTCAAGGTTATTGTAGGTTAGGGATCATAAGCACTAAATGAAGGATGGTTTTATTGCTTTTGTTGTTAATTTAAGAACTAGAGCTTGCAATTGCTTTGCTTGGTCCTTATTAGGACTTCCATGTAAGCATGTGTGTGTTATTGTTGCATACAAAAGAAGAGACATATAAAGGCACTGCCATTCATGGTTTTCAAAGGAAAGATACTTGAATGCTTATTTAAAACTCATATATCTAATGCTAGCCTTGGATGAAGATGTTGCTAGTAGGTTTCACTAAGTTGATCCACCAAACCTCAAAAAGGTAAAAAGGAAGCTAAGAAAAAGTAGAAGATGAAGAGTTTATAAAGAGCTAAATGGTCAAGGAGAGGCCAGACTAAAGATGTAAATACGTTAAACTACTCGCAAGTAACTCGAAATTAATTCGCAAAAAGTTTGATTTTAGTTCAACTTTAAACAAGTCAAACCTAAATAAATCAAGCTTGAACTTTATGTTATTTAGCTTGAATTATTTATAAATCTAAATAAATTTAATAATAAAAATAAAAAATACATAAAATATTTATTTGTATACCGTATATAAATAATATAACATAAAAAAAATTAATCTTATTAGTAATTGTTGATATTGTATAAAAAAGCACAATACCTTGATGGAAGTAACTAGCTTTTTGGTATATTTTACTTTTTACTAAATGTAATTATTAACATTATATGACAATTGTGTAGATATTTTTTTTATAGATTTGACAATTGTAAAAACAATTATATTGATAAGTATAATGAGATAAAAAAAATATGGTATTTTATTTGTAAAAGATAAAATTTTATATTATCAAATTGAAATGAAATGACAAATTATCTAAATAAGGTTGTAAAAAATCAATTAGGTTTATTTTCATTAAAAGTTTGAACTCAAATTCAAATATTCCAAGTATCATAAGAAATTAGGCCTAAAAACATGCTATTAGAATAAGCTCACATTTGAATCAAGGTCAAATTCAAATTTTTTAAGCTTAATAATGTTTGACTCAAGTTTAAGTTCATTTATCTTTGGCAAGTTTAAGCTTAAGTGATATAGATGTTCAATTCAACTCGATTCATTTGCACTCTTAGGCCAAATGGTCCAGCACTATCAATATGATACATCAAGCAATTCAAAAATAACAAAAAGACCTACAAAGGAGGCCTTGTCAAGCAAAGAGGCAAGAATGTTTGTGAAAGTTGAATTTACTTTTTATTTCAATAAATTTTGCTCTTCCATTGGTCTCTTGTTTTATTTAATGATGTGTTATTGTATGCTTTATATATGCTGTGTTGAGTGGAGATCACAGCCAAGCTAATCAAATTTAACGGCTACAAAAGTGAAGACACCAAAGGTCAGTGGCTTTGCATAATTCTAGTAACGCATTTTTGTTCTTTTTTTTTACTTTGGGGTGGTATAATTTGTTACAGGGAATAGAATCTATCACTGGGCCATGTGCTACTCAATCTTAAGCTTCTGTTAGTGCAACTACTACCAATCTAGCTCACAGCACAATGCATGCTTCTGGAAATATGGATGCTGCATTTGTTGGAGATAGCTCACAGTTGCCTCCTATACATGCATATAACTCTACTATTATGGATGTGGGGGCGATACATTGCAAGCTGAGGCCATTGCATCTGTTTCTATTCAGGTTAAAAGTGAATAGGGTACATTTTAGGCACATAATACTATTGTACAAATCAATTTTCGACTTGATTTTTTTAGTGGCATTAAAGTAATTTGCCAGTGAAATGTTCTACAAGGAATTATATTTTTTGCGGTCAAGGCATAGAATGTCACCTATCTCGAGGGGCATAGAATGTGCCTTAACAACTTATTTAGCATTTTATGTCTACTTGTTTTTGGGTGTAAGGACCAAAAACCAAATCAATGTAGGGAAAACTATAGTTGAATCAATTTAGTGCAAATGATACAGTTAGGGCATTCAATTATTGTATATCCCAGATACTTGTCAAAGCTACACTATTATGCAGCAGTGGTGGTTCATCAATTGCACATAAAATAGTTCTGTTTCACTTTTTTAAAAAAATTATCCCAAAGATATGTTATTCTAAAAACATTTGTTTCAAGCATCATCCTTATTTTAGGCATTGGCAAACCAATTAAAAATACTCCAAACTATTTCCCTAAACTTAATTAGTTACTTAAGTTAGAAACTAGTTTTAAGTTTGAAATAAGTTACAATTATACATTTATATCTTCATTAATTTGTCTTGGATACAACGACTATTTCAAATTAAATTTGTCCATATTCCATTATTTCAAATATTAAATGTCCAGACACCAATTAATGCTAATTGACCGTTGTTACGTGTGAAATGGTTTATCAATTAGCGCAAGTGCACACTATCGTAAACAAGTAATAAAGTGATGAGAAAGTATCATTCCCTCGAGGATTGTTTCACTAAGTACCAAAATTAATAACCCTAATACTATTTGGCAAATCGATTAGTTGGAAATGAAGTGAGTAAATAAAGATTGATGCAAAAAATACTTAAAATAAATATGATTGCAATTGGAGTAAAGATAATGATGAATAAAAGACCTAGGGATCAGACTTCACTTAATAATTTCGGATTTAATTATCTATCTACACTAATCCAATTTTAATTCCCTTAATTGATAGTCGAGTTTCCCTAAATTAATTACTAACCTCTTCCAAAGTCAAGTAATTCTATAATTAATTGCCAATTCACTATATTCCTATGTGAATTAAAACAACTAATCATGCATTAGGATTTATGAAACTCATTAAGACTACATAAATCATATGAATATATTCCTACTTCATATGCAATTTACGGTTTTAATTATAGGTTCCATACACATGTATCTCCTTCCGATCTCAACATACATATTGAATTCATTCAAAAGGTGGCCAATCAATTTAAAGCATTAAGAGCAATAATTAAAACTCAATCTAGGAAAGAAAAATTGAAATTAGTTTCAATAGATTAGAATTTAATCCATTATTATCAAGTTACGTCATCACCCTAGGAAGATAAAAAATTAGAATATAATGAAATTAAAAACAAACTCAAAATAAAATAGAAACATCATCACATTCATGATACAAACATAAGATTATAATTACAAATGCATGAAAATAGAAATACTATCCATCCATATAGGAGGTAAAACCTTCCATATAGGAGGAAAACCTAACCTTCCATGTAGGAGGCATACAAGAACTAAGAATGCAAGAACTAAACTACTATCTAAGATGCATGAATCAATGCTTGCTGCAAATGATCTCTACTTCTACCTATTTATAGGTGAATAAATCAGCTGCAAGTCATAAATCTTGACCATTAGCTACCAATCACATTCTTTAGCTACCACTCATGGTCTTTAGCTCCCCTTCTTGATTTTCGCAGCAACAATTCTTCTGACTTGTTGGTAATTTTTCACCATGAGAATGGCAGATTTACATCTTCCTGTCAACATATGAGTTGTAGAGCCGGATCTTAAATTTCAAATGCCGCAAAGAAATCCTAATTTTGACATTTATATCCCAAGTTATGATCAGATTAGTAATCAAAGGTCAGATTCCGTCAGAACCACTGTTTCATCTTCCAAGCAAAATTTGAGATCCTTAGATTCCGAACTGAGCTTTTCTTTAAACATAAAGATTGTAGGGATTTTTCTTAGCTTTGTAACCATATAAAGAACAACCCAATCCAACATCTAGAACTCCAGATATAGCATAAAACCTGAAACAAGGTCAAAATACAACATTATCTAAAAAATTTGATTTCATTTCAAATTCAAGACCCATTCACAAAATGCAACTAAATTTATTAAATTAAACAAGATAACATCCAAAAATGCATCATACAAGGAAAATTAAATATGTAAATATTTTACGTATCAACCGTACTTAATTTCATTAATTGTAATTTGTAATTTCAATTACAATTAAACTTTTTTAACACAAAATCCCTAAATTTCCTACTACTTCAGCAATATGGCCACAAAAGTTGGAACAACAAACAGAATACACATAACAATGGTTCCATAAACAAGGCTCGAACAATTCCTGAGCATGTTTAATTCGATGAACTTCTATCTTCCTCTCTTCGTAATTCTATAGAAAGTAAATGAAAAAAAATTACAGAACTTTATAAAACAATGAATTGAATTATTGATGAGTGTTAATTACAATTAAAATCATAAATAAGATAATGCGTTAAAGTAAGTTTTTTAAACCGTAACCCAGAAATGAACTTAAAATCCAAACACGGGCCAAATTGGAGGCATTAGAAGTGAAAAATAAAATTATTTTATAAATTTATTTTTTAATTATATTAAAATTTTGTCTAATATATATATATATATATATATATATAAAAAGTTTAAGATTGCGATAAATTTATAAAAAATGAGTGCCTAACAAATAAAGTAAACTTACTAATTGATATAATCTTCTAAAAATATATGTATTAGTTTAAATATGAGTATTATAATGACAAATAAATTTTAAAGGAATAAAAAAGATAACTTATAAATTCTATAATTATTAAATTTTAATTAAAGTAAATTCCAAAGAAAATCTCAAGACCAATAGAAATTATTGTTTATCAACACCATAATCGTTGTAGCATTGAAATTAAATTAAATACAACCATATGAAATGCAAATGATAAATTTTTTATCCATTTTTATATAGTATAGCATTTGTATTTATCTTCACTTTTCACTTAATATTTATTGTCCATGTTACATGGAATAAGTGACTAATTTAAAAAAAATTAAATAATGATGATCGATGTTAAATAGTATTAATAAATATGAATTATAATATTATTGTATGTTAATTTATTATATTATTTCTTTCATATAATTTTATAACTTATTTTTAAATATTTAATTAAAATTTTATATATTTAATTTAATTTTTATTAATTATAAAAAATATAAATTATGCACATAAAATTATATTTTAGAACAAAATAAAATCAAAAAATAATTTAATTATGGATATTATTATCCATATTATGTATATTTTAAACTTATATTGTCATACTATATTAAATATTATGTATTAATTATATATGAATTTCAAATATATATATACATAAATTTTAAATATTTTATCTTTTTTTTATTTTTATGGATCTTCCCATGCCCTACAAATCACAACATGATGCCCCAATTTGCCCAGCAAGTGAGGACGATGCAGATGATAAGAGTTGTGAAGGTGGGGTAGAGCAATATAAAGCTAATTTGTCCTTATCCCACTCTACTACTAAGGACTAAGGGGTCATTTGGTTCATACGGGAACTAAGTTCCCATGGGAAATAAAATTTCACAGGAAGTTGATTTCCCATATAAACTTTCTGGAAAATCCCAGATTTTGTTTGGTTGACATGGAGTAAGTTCCATTTCCCAGTAAAAAAATTCCTATATTTTTGTTTGGTTCAACTTTGTATTTCCTACGATATAACAATAAAATGACCACAATAGCCTCTAAAATAAATATTAACAGATATTAATTGATTTCAATTTTTTTATGTGAAAAATGAGAGCCCCGAGCATTATTACTGTTCTCCGAGGTGGAAAAATGAAAGGACACGACATCGAAGTGACAAAACGCAATGGCCTGAATACAAAATGACGTACGCAATGGGCGTTTCAGGAGGCACAAAAAGGCCAAAACAGTAACAACACTTCGCATTCCATCTCAAACCTCAGTACCAGTGATCTCAAGACGCAAGAAGACACCGTGCAAATCATCACCAAATACAGCAAGAAAAGACTCTAACGACCCTGAACAACCGGATAACATCATTTCTCGACATCGGATGCTTAAAACAAGATCAAACAGTAACTCCGCACAAATGGGTCGTCTATTGATAAACCCACCTCCTCTTTAGCATTGACTCTAGTACAGGCATTATACTTTAGTTAACTTGAACGAAAATGTCACAGTTTCCTTGGATTTGTGTTCCTATGTAAGTTCAAGGGAAACCCTAGAAGTTAGTACGACCACAGTATACCAAATATTTTGTTACATGTTACTGTCACTCCACATAATATCTGTTTGTATGAGAAACAGAAAAATGGCATCGTGCATATTTCATTGTCTTTTTGACATTCTGTTCATATAAAAACAAACGGACATTAGGGAGTCATCTGATGTCCAAAAGTAAGGTGCTTTTCCATCAACATTACCTTTAATCATGTTTGATTTGTAAGTTTATCACCACAATGTGGTGGGTGTTACTGTTCTCAACGAAACAGTAACACCTCGTTTCATTAGGCTTTGATAAGGTAAACACCTTAGTTTTGTCAAGGTTTCCTATTTAGTCACGACTCATCTTGTCTATATCTTGTGTTTTTTGGGCTGACATCTCTGTTTGCGGACCAAACACAGCCATGTCACCATGGTAGAGGTTCGTAAAATAGTTGTATTTCGATTCTTGGCTCATGTTCCTGTTTCTCGGTGAAACAGCAACACACCACTACCACGAGGTTGCGTTGTCAATTATACAGCATTTTGTCTGCTCATGGTTGTTTTTGCTCGTTGTCAACATAGTAGAGCTTTATTAAACATGCATCTCTTGTTTTTTATTCATGTTACGATTTCTTGCTGAAACAGTCACACATTATTTTTCATAGGTTACACCGTTAATCATACATCATTTTGTCAACTTATGTTCCTTTTACTCATTATCAACGCAGTAAAAATTTGTAAAATAGTTATTTCTCAAATCTTGGCTCATGTTACTGTTTCTCGGTAAAACAGCAATAAATCTCTACCACGAGTTTGCATTGTTAGTCAGACCTCATGATGTCTACTTGTGCATGTTTTTGTTCTTTTTCAATATAGTAGAGTGTTGTCAAACTCGCATACCTTATTTTTTATGGCTCATGTTACTGTTTCTTGGTGAAACAGTAACACATAGTTCCTTAGAAGTTCCATTGTTAATCACACCTTATCTTCTCAACTTATGTTTCTATTGCTTGTTATCAACGTAGTAGAGATTCGTAAGACAGTTATATATCGGTTCTTGGCTCATGTTACTGTTTCTCGGTGAAATAGTAACACATCTCTATCATAAGGTTGCATTAATAATCATACCTCATATTGTCTACTTGTGCATCTTTCTTTTCTTTTTCAATGTAGTATAGTGTTGTCAAACTCACATATCTCGTTCTTCTGGCTATGTTACTATTTCTTAGTGAAACAGTAATACATAATTTCTTCAAAGCTCCGCTGTTAATCATGCCTCACCTTGTCAACTTATGTTCCCTGTGCTCGTTAACAACGAAGTAGAGATTTGTAAAACAATTATATCTTAAATCTTGGCCCTTGTTACTATTTCTCGGTGAAACAGTAACACATCTCTACTACGAAGTTGCATTGATAGTCACACCTCATACTGTTTACTTGTGCATCTTTTTTTTCTTTTTCAATGTAGTAGAGTGTTGTCAAACTCGCATATCTCGTTCTTCTAGCTCATGTTATTATTTCTTGGTGAAACAGTAACACATAATTTCTTCGAAGCTCCGTTGTTAATCATGCCTCACCTTGTCAACTTATGTTCCCTGTGCTCGTTAATAACAAAGTAGAGATTCGTAAAACAGTTATATCTCAAATCTTAGCTCTTGTTACTATTTCTCGGTGAAACAGTAACACATCTCTACTACGAGGTTGCATTGATAGTCATACCTTATAATGTCTACTTGTGCATCTTTTTTTTCTTTTTCAATATAGTAGAGTGTTATCAAACTCGCATATCTCGTTCTTCTGGCTCATGTTATTGTTTCTTGGTGAAATAGTAACACATAATTTCTTCGAAGCTCCACTGCTAATCATGCCTCACCTTGTTAACTTATGTTCCCTGTGCTCGTTAACAACGAAGTGGAGATTCGTAAAACAGTTATATCTCAAATCTTGACTCTTGTTACTGTTTCTCAGTGAAATAGTAACACATTTTTACCACGAGGTTGCATTAATAGTCATACCTCATACTATCTACTTATGCATCTTTTTTTTCTTTTTCAATGTAGTAGAGTGTTGTCAAACTCGCATATCTCGTTCTTCTGGCTCATGTTACTGTTTCTTAGTGAAACAATAACACATAATTTCTTCGAAGCTTCGCTGTTAATCATGTTTCACCTTGTTAACTTATGTTCCTATTACTCGTTATCAATGCAATAGAGATTCGTAAGACAGTTATATATTGGTTCTTGGCTCGAGTTACTGTTTCTCGGTGAAACAGTAACACACTACTGTCACGATGTTGCATTTTTATTCATACCTCACAGAGTAGCACTTATACATGTTTTTGCTCGTTGTTCATGTTTTTACTCGTTGTTTGTTCAATAGAGTTTTGTTAAACATGTATATCTTATTTTTTATAGTGTGTTACGATTTCTTGATGAAATAGTAACATACTAGAAAGAATTAGAAGTTGCATTATTAATCATACCTCGTTTTGTCTATTTATGCTTGATTTAACGCTTGATTTGACATTTACTTGAGCAGAAAGGCGCTAAAACACACACACAAGCAGACGATTCTAAAAAAGAAACTCAAAAATTCCAACAATATAGGTCCAATCTGTTGGCGTGCATAAGGTAGGTTAATCAGCTTCAATTCGATGACAGACACACAATGGTGCTGCGACACAACCCATTTTGGGTCCTAATAAATGCAATAATAACAAAGGAAATGAATCGCAGCATGTGTCGGAAGAGCAATGTTGAAATTCAGTCCATAATTGCTACCTTCTCAAAGAAGAATAATCATTTCAATATTGGGGGCGAACATATGAGAATAACACCAACATCAGTGAAGCTAATCTTTGGAATAAGAGATGGAGACCAGCCCATCCAGATAACATCTGGAAAAAGGCCACTATCAGACTTTGACATAAGGTGTTTCCGTGGCAAAGCATGGATGAGTAAAGCAATAATATTCAACGCACTCGAAAGAGCAGTGCGAGAAACATCGAAGACTGATATGCAGGATGTCTTCCGTCTTATGACATTGATGCTTCTAGTCACCCTCTTCGTACCAAACAAGGCCCACACATTGGGCTGGTCATATATCAAATACGTAGAGAAAGTAGATGCAATAGCACAATATGGGTGGTCACAACATATTCACAACCAACTAATGAATTCTCTCAAAAAGGACAACACCCCAATGTAATCGACTGTGTCATGCTAATACCAGTAAGTTAAAGATGTCAAAACTCCTTTTTACTTCATGTCCCTATCTTTTACATTGTCTTCATTTATTTCCATTCATTTGAGTGAATGTTCTTGTCTCCTTATTGTATGTCTGTCGCAAGTCTTGGCTCATGTTACTGTTTTAGACCAAAAACAGTAACATGTCCCTGCTTTGGCTGTGAATGGTTACCCAAAGTTTTATGACATTTTGATTGTTAATGTGATTTCAGTTAACAGTTATTTTTGAGTTTTTCTTTCATGTTGATGACTGCATATAAGAATAACTTGTTTACCTCCAGTTTTTCTTGCACTTTTTATTACTCCGTCCTTGGATGTAACCCCCAAAGGAAACTAACGTGATGAAATGAACAATTTATTGTCGACAATATTGGCTGTGTGAGATTACAACCGTGTTGAGCGAGCATCACATCAAAAGAGTTCCAAGATGCCTCAAATAGGACCTGAAGCTCTTACACACTAACTGAGGGATCAACTTATCAACCAGCTTCAGGTAACCGTATGAAAATTTCAACTTATTATGAAGTCCAATACATATCAGTACAAGAAAACATGTTACTGTCGAACAAGATGTTACTGTTTCTACGTGAAACAGTAACAGGTCCTTCTCTTTAGATTTCTATTGTTAATTTGATCCTCATTCCAGCAATTTACTTTATTTTATGAATGGTGTCGCTGTTTCATAACAAACACAAGCATGCCATAGTTACAACGCAACATGTTACTGTATTTTTTGAAAATAGTAACATGCGCCCTTCATCGGTTTTAACAGTTAGTAATATTCGATTTGTTAATTTTTTTCCCTTCATTAACATTGTGTTAGGGTTTTCACGTAAAACAGTAACATATCGCAGGGTTCTCCTAATCTGGAGTGAAAATAGAAACATTTTTTTATTCCAATTTCTTTCCATTAACCATACATTATTTTGTGCGTTTATTGTGTTTCATAATTAATAATTTACCTATAATTATTGTTATGCTGAAACTTTGTCCTTTATTTTCATTTTCTGTTTCTCACCGAAACAATAACATGCCGATTTCCCACAATCGTAAATAGAGAAATTGAGCCTACTTTACAAAAATACAACCTCCTCTACATAAAAGAAACAAATCTACGGTTAATTGAATTTATTGACAAAGTAAACTTACAGGACACACCCTCCCAATTAGAGGATTCGAAGGGCGATATTGAGACAGCATCGGCCCAGTACGTGATCCAACCCCAAACAACAAAGCTGGACCAGTTTGCCGATATTGCACTGTCCCGCAAAGAGCAACAGCAACAAGACAATAATGAAATCCTACGGCTTAGGGATCAACTCTTCAGTGCAAACACAGAAATACTCAAACTAAAGGATGAATTGACGTCCCTCACTAAGAAACTTCAGACGTCAGAACAACAAACACAACAAAACGCAGAGACAATAGTTAAACTCAAACACAATAACACACAGCTACATGAGCAACTGTCCACTGCAACAAGTGAGGCAAAAAACCTCAAGGAAGTCAACGATAGTTTGAAAAATCAGAATAAACAACTCAATGCACAGCTATCAGAATAAATTGTGCAGGTGGTTAGACAGAATGAGGTAGAAACCACCGAAACTGCTGAACAAGATATAGACGAGTAAAAGTAGCGTTCGATCATAGCGAATATTAAGAAGAAGACAAGAAAAATAAAATAGGAAGAGGAGTTCACGTACTTGGGGCCATTGAAAAAACGAACAAGACAAATAGATGCACGACAACAGACAGCAACTACTAAGGAGGTCTATAGGCAAAGCAAAGAGGCCCCTGTTATAATTGATGATGAAACACCAGCAGATAAAACCAAGAAAAAGCAAACTCATAAGGCACCAAATACTACAAAGTTACCAGTTGCAAAATACTTTACCCAAGATGCCAGAAGTAAGATAGTGCAAATAAAATTGGCAAGCGACCCACAGTAAGTCATGTCCTATTTTCTTCTCAATTCTTTGCATTTATTAGAAAGTTTTGCCTATCGCCTCGTCTAATCCTTATACCAAATCACCATATGTAGTATTTTTGTCTGGTCAATCCCCTAGCAGGATTTATTCATAACCTTTAAGGATTTGGTAGGAGTAATAAAGGAGAAGTCAATCACGAACAATGTATGTATCATCTAATCGTTTAGACGCATTATTGTTTTGTCTTTAATCACACCTCTAGTTATGTTACTGTTGCTTCCCTAAACAGTAATAGGAACTTACTAAGTCTAATCGGTCTCAAAAAGTATGGTTACCACTGTGTGGAGTGCAAACAGTTATATACAATTATTCTTTCTGTTTTAATTGCTGGATTCTTGTGCTCATGTTTAGAGTTTGCCATTTTTATCAATCATCTAACAAGAACTAAACAATCAATGCAGATCATAGATGGACATGCCTACACTCTGATCTGGCTTCCACGAACAGTAAAAGGAAGATATTTGCATTCGATAGCTACTGCTGGGTAAGATTTTGAATCCATTTCCCAAATATGAATCACAGAAGGCAATATTGATTCTGACTTAGGTTAAAACTATGTTGACAGTCTTACATTGTGAGCGATGTCAAGTTACTCTAAGAAGCCAGGCAATTCAAATTTGATGCACATATGGAAGAGGCAATGGCTGCAGATGTTGTTATCTTCCCAGTGAACTCCACGGGCGTGAATGACTTCAGAAACCCCAACCACTTCACACTTCTCGTCCTAGATAATAAAAAGTACAAATGGACACACTATAACTCGCTGCGGCCGAGAAGAGAGAGGGCACCGTATCCATACTTTCGTAATGCCACAATGATGGTGAGTGTTATTAAATACTACGATAGAATAGCAAGTGTTGTTACTTTTGATTTGACTGAAGTTGCATTGCTATTCACATTCTTGAACTCTGTACCTTGTTATCATATTGACATTACTCTTTCCATCAGACACAGTAACATATTATACTTACAATAAGACAACATTGTATCTCTCACATGTAGCTCATATCATAGCCTTCCGTTGGAGAAAACATGTCAAGTGTGATTCTATTAGATGATAAGTTGTTATTTGTTGATGTTTCTATTTCTTGTAAAGAAAGTAACACTTTGTTTTCTCGAACTTCCATTTTTTAATTAAACTTCATTTGGTTATTTCTATGCTGGATGTGTTTTTTGTTGATGTTGTTGTTGCCATAACAAAAACTAATAACTCATAACAATACAAGATGTTACAGCCAGCAGTGTAGATAGTTGCATGCAGTTTTCATTTTTCAATTTTTTTGGTTTGCTAACAATAGAAGGACTATTACGAGAAAAAAATGAATGAAGTCCTTGCACAGAGTGGACTAGATAAGAGGGTAGAGCCAGCCACCGCAGGTCCACCTTTTGAGATAATATCATACGAACGGGCACCTCAATAGGAAGAAACGTCGTAAGTAGTAAGTTCTTTTCTTATCCAAAGGTAACATGTCTAGTAGGTACCAAATTAACTTGTTACTATTTTTCAGGCAAGACTGCAGGATTTTCGTATGCTTGCATATAGAGAATATATTCAGCAATAAAGAGTTTCAGGAACAATTTTCGTTGGAGGAAGTGAGACAATACAGAACAAAATTAGTTACTAAATTCCTCAGAAATTTCAATCTTCCTAGCTGAAGTTGATTATTATGCACATATGTAAAATTAAATTCATGTAAAACCATTGTCTTAGATATATTTAAAATTCAACTGTATGTATAACTCAATTGTAAATGTTAATCTTCTGTACAGTTTAATCTTATATCCAGTTATTCTTTGCACTCAGACAACACGTTGCCATATGAATTACGAACACCTGTGTTGATGTTACTTTTTTTTTACGGATGCAGCAACATCCATTTGTGCGGTACTATTCATAAGACCTGCCACCAATGTTAATATGAATGAAGGACATTCTTTGAAATAGTCCTCAACGATGGACATGCACCTCTCACACGCACACGAACTAGTTTCCTGGGTATTACTGTTTTCGTCCAAAATAGTAACATCCCCCAAATAGGCATTTCTTGTTTCTTATTTGGAGAGGAATTTGTCAAGTGACATAAATAATCACCCAGTCCTGACTTCCAGCCACCCGTAACCTTCAGGGCTCAAGACTCAACAGCCTCGATGATGTTACTGTTTTCGTCCAAAATAGTAACATCCCATAAAAAGACGTTTCTTGGTTCTTATCCGGAGAGGAACTTGTAAAGTGACAAATAATCACCCAGACCCGACTTTCAATCACCCGTAACCTCCAGGGTTTAAGACTCAACAGCCTCGATGATGTTACTGTTTTCGTCCAAAATAGTAACATTCCATAAAAAGACATTTCTTAATTCTTATCCGGAGAGGAACTTGTGAAGTGACATAAATAATCACCCAGACCCGACTTCCAGCCATCTAAAACCTCCCGGGCTCAAAACTCAACAGCCTCGATGATGTTGCTATTTTCTTCTAAAACAGTAACATCCCATAAAAAGATGTTTCTTGGTTCTTATCCGGAGAGGAACTTGTGAAGTGACATAAATAATCACCCAGACCTGACTTCCAGCCACCTGAAACCTCCCGGCCTCAAAACTCAATAGCCTCGATGATGTTGTTGTTTTCGTTCAAAACAGTAACATCTCATACAAAGACGTTTCTTAGTTCTTATCCGGAGAGAAACTTGTGAACTGAAAACAGTAACCACCCAGACCTAACTTCCATCCACCTGTAACCCCCGGGCACAAAACTCCAACAGCCTCGATGATGTTACTATTTCAGACCAATACAGTAACATGCATGTTGGCCTGGTTTCTCAGGTGATGTAGCCAATGCACATCAGGCTCTACCCTAAAAATGGAAATGCATCCGACTAAAGTTCATAAGCCACATTCCTGGGTGTTACTATTTTTGTCCAAAACAATAACATCCCACAAAGAGGTAGTTGTTGGATCTTATTCAGAGATGAACGCATCAAGTTACATAATTAACTAACAAGACCTATATTCTAGCCACTTGTAATCCCCTGAGGATCAATTCTCTATCAGCCGCAACGATGTTATTGTCTCTGATGAAAACAGTGACATGCGGATGGTTAGCCTGCTTTCTCAGGCAAAGTGGCCACTTGATAGTGCGCAGACCCCCAACAATAAACATGTTTCTCTCACACTACAACGGGTTGCATTCTTGGGTGTTACTGTTTTCATCCAAAACAGTAACATCCAAGATAATGTGTAATCATGAGCGTTCGATGATGCATAAAATGGACTGAGCTGTACTACAGGAGTCTCAATAGAATTGCTATGGGAAAAAATATGAATGTATTGTTATATTCCACCAAAAGCTTGAGGAAATCCAGTTTAGTAGCTTATATACATTAACCGGAAGTCACATCAACTAATACATTATGGGCTCCGATGTCAGATAAGTGTCCAAAAAATAAGTGTACATACAAAAGTTCAACAATATAACATGAGTTTAGTGAGTGTGTTGGCTCCTAATGACTACTAGTTTTCATAGAACTTCATTGATTTGGAAGTAACAAACCATGCATATAAGCAGCTCTGAACTCTTCTAGAAGGCTAAAAAGGAAATCAACTTCTAAGGGGTTAAGAGCAATTTTCCTTGCCACATTCATAACTTGGGTAGGAGTTAACCCATCAATCTTCATAATCTCACTAGTCACTTGCATCTTTCTCCTTGCAGAATCAGATTCATGTTGGAAACAAGAAGCCAAGCGGCCTATATGTTTACTTGCATCCTCCATCACATTACCCATTAGTGCAAATCTAGAAAAGAATTCTCTCAAAACTTCTAATTTTTCTATCTTTGCCTTCTTTAACCAACGGTTTACTGGGGTGGTTGAGGAAGAAGTTCCCATCGGGGAACATGGAGGGACTGGGTAAGTGTCTTCCACGAAAAAGGCAGAAATACGTTCTTCTTGCTCTTCTTCTTCTCTATCCCTTACTTCATCTTCTATCCCTTCTAATGCATCTTGTGGATTTACAGCCTCATCTCCAATGGCTCTATCCTTCCCAAATATTTTGGCTAAATCATCAAAAAAATGGAAATGGCTTGTTTCTTAACCCCACGACATTTTTGTAGTTCTAGCATAAAAGAAAGGAAAACATAATGATAGAAGAAGGTAAAACTTTAAAAGCTGTCACCAATAAATAGAAATATACACAGACACACATATGTCCATAGAAGAAAAGGCATAATATAAAATATTAACTTCACCCATTCATCCCAAACTGATTTTGAGCAAGTTACGAACTTCTCTTCATCATTCTATCCAAATCCGCTGGCAGCTGGACCAAGCATCTCCGCAATAGCATTATATTGATTCCTCAAATACTTGATACGGAACTCGATGTGTGATTTAGCCTTCATACCACACTCAGGAAGCTTTTGATCCATAAGTTGTTCCAACCTATTGGAAGCACCATTCTTAAACTAGCCATTGTCCGTTTTCCAACCACCCAGCTCCACAAGATCCATCATTGCACTAATTAGTGCACGATCCTCAGCGCTTCCCCATCTTGTGCATCCTCTAGATGGGTTCACACCCTCACCACCTTGGTTAGCATTTCTTTGAGCTTTTAGTTGACTCATCTGTAAAGAAGGAAAGATAGAGAGAGAGAGAGGAAACATAGGAATTCATTAAAGCGGTATTTTGCTAATGATTTAGTAATTTAGGATGATCATACTACTAGTTCAATAAAAAGTGAAGTCATTACTCCCGTCTTATTAGAAATTCAAATTAAAATAATACAAGAATAAAGTGTATATTGTCTATCAATCCATAAATGCAATACAAGTAAAACACGCTACATAGTTTTTGCTAAACCTTATTCAATGATGTGATATCATGTAACCATGCATTGTACATCTCATTGGCAAGATCATGTCTAAATGTACTCCATGCAACACTAAATTCCATAATCCCAATATTAAGTTCACCATTATCTTCTTCCTCACCATCCACAAGCAAGTGCTCAATGAGATCCACACTTATGTATATTCGAATAAAATTATGCATCAATGCGCAAGCTAAGATAATTCTACCCACAATTCTTCTAGGGTACTAAGTTGTACATCTTAGAATACCTCATCTCATTTTTAACAATCCAAAACACCTCTCGATAACATTTCTTGCTTGAGAATGCTTCATATTAAAATATTCCTCAGCAAATACTGGTTAAGCATCACTCTTCCACACACTTAGATGATATATCTGACCTCTAAATGGTGTTAGAAAACCCTCACAATTCATGTATCCGGCATCACACAAATAGTAGTTGCCTATAATTAACCAACATAAGTGTTAAGTACTTCATCTCAAATAAGCTCCTTGGTTCAAATTGAGCAATGTCAAGGTATCTATGTTGTTACCTTATGGAACTATCAAAGCATTTTTTCTAGAAAGTGCATCTCAAAGCACTCTATTATCATGTGCGGATCCCTCCCAACCAGGTAATATATAAATAAATTACAAATCTCGTGTGCATGCAGCTAACACATTAGTAGTGAGTTCTCCTTTTTTATTTCTGAATCTAGCTTTATCTTTATCCCCAACACGAACCTTAATATGACTTCCATCTAAAGTACCTAAGCAATTCTGCAGTGTATATATATATATATATATATAACTTGTTAATAAATACTGTATATATTTATAAATATTTACACATTCATCTAATCTTCCTAAAAATTCTAACTTACCTTAAATCATTTCCACCTCTTATCTTGGCAATTCTCTGTCACTGGTTCAGGTTTCTTTAGTAGAATATCATAGCATCTAAGGACAGCGTGGAGAACTGAATTGAAGTGCCTAGATATTGTCTCACCACTTCTCCTAAAATACAATTGAGTTCTTCGATTTTTTGTGCCATGAGAAAGTGTGAATAGAAATAAAGCAACCATCTCCTCTAAACTAGTATTCTTATTCCCTTGTAACTTACCAACATCTCTAAGCATATCACATAACTTAGAAAAATAGGTTCTATTCATCCTAAGGTTGTCCAAACATGTTAAGTCACTTTCTTGAATCATTGGCCTGAGATTTAAAAGCCTAGAATAATATCTTTCTTCAGCACAACTGTCAAATATATAGGATATAGGCTTAGGCAATCTAATGTCCAAAAAGGACAGAAAATACAAAAATTCAGAAATAACTTTCAAAATCATGAGCATCATCTGTATGTATAACACAATAAATGTAGTAGCAATCTTCTTCTTTTTACTCAACAATAAGCGAGTTATAACTGTATGACATAGGCAAATTACATGCAAAAATGTTACAAGTTAGAAGAGTAATAAAAATATGGTCAGCCACTTTGAGTAATTTGAATTCAACAAACACCATTCATCTTTTTCAAGGTAGCCAATAGGCAAACAACAACGATATTATATCCAGAACCTCTTAGAAACTCTGTCGTGATGGTTGGACTAAACATCCCAATTTGCTAAACCATAAGCATACACCCTTTTTTATCAAATTCTACCATTATTTTATTACTATTCGTATTCTGACGCTGCAGCTCCTATTCTTTGACGGAAAGTCGGGAAGCAAGTCCAATTTTCAAATATGAAGGCTGTAACTTACTTTAATAGAAAAAGAGGAAATATAATAAGTAAGGTCATCAAGACTTACCAGAAATCACTAGTACCGTTGCCGGAAACTGCTGTTAGGGTTGAGAGGAGATGGCAGAAGCTCGAGAACCAGAAATCATTAGTACCATTGCCAGAGACTGCTACTAGAGTTGAGAGGAGATAGGAGATGCTCAAGAAACAACAGCATACAAGAAGAAAATCCTAATATTCAAATTATAAGGGTAAAATTAGTATTAACTAATTTTAATAAGATCATTTTTATCTATAAACTAATTGAAAACGCAGGCAATAAAACTTACCTAAGGGGAAGTGGATAAATGATCTCTTGCGTTTCATGGAAAATACAAGTTCTCAAGAAGATTCATCTCCTCTCATTTGTGCAACCAAACAACTCTATGATAGTTTATATCCTAAGAAATCCGATATCCCACATTATTACTGCGAACCAAACGACCCCTAACGACCCAAGATTATTGACCACTACTACCACATATTGTCAAAACTACTATCCTTTTATCATTTACTATTGTTGATCACCGCCTACCATCACATAATACAATTAATCATTGCCACCAACTTTGACAAATCAACTTTCCCATTATGACTATATAATTTTCGATAAGGATACTTTTAATAATCTAACAATATTATTAAAAATATATAAATTAATTAAAATATAATATTATAACATTTTTAGGAATTTATTAAATTGAACCAAGCATAGTAATATAATATTTGTGGGAATTACATCCCAATGTTAAGATTCTTAAGGCTGTAGAATTTCACAATTCAAACACCACTTGTGGAAAAAGATAGCATGAACTTTCCCTGGAGAATGCATGCTTCACTATCACTAATTATTAGATCGTACAATTGTTTATTGATGCATATCCCGTCTTCAAAATTATTTGAAATCACAAATTTCATATAGTAATACAGCAATGAATTCAGGTAATATAATCCGCAACAATTCACAAGTCGTGCAAGAAAGAACTAAACAAGATGAAGACACTGCCAGGATGAAGCTTCAGCTATAAGCAGCTGAGAATATCCCCAAGTCTTGAAGCTGCTGCTAAGCCACTATCTATGGCACCTTCAACATTAGGACTAACACAGAAGTCTCCACAGATAGCCAGCATCTTGTCTCTATCCCAAAGACATTTATCCTCAGGCGCTATACTAGCGGCCGGAAATGCACTCCCCCTACAAAAGCATTCAATGTTACACGAGCTCATATTGGAATTTGCTGTTAAGTAAATGAAAATGAAAAAGCATAAAAAAGGTAGCTTGTTTTTTTCCCTCCAAGGCCATCATCCACTTTGTAGTACTCTCTGCAAGTCTGCTTTTATCCCTTAATTTGATAGTTCATATTTGAAGTTTATCTAATGCCTTAACAGGTTACTAGACTTCTCAGGCACAAATACATGCAGGGTGTATTATATAAAGACTGGAGTTTACGTGGGAGAAAAAAGGGGTTTTGTACGTCTCAGCTTATTTAAATATCAACAACAGACAAAGATATCATGTTTCCCGGACACTGGAAAAGCTTAATGCCTAGTAATTATAGAAAATTTAGCTTTCAAAGGTTCAGAATACTAAAATCTGAAAAAGAGTACATTGGTAGGCCGGAACCCAAGCCCTATATACTGACCATCTATGGCCTTTCTTGAAAAAGGGTTGAGAAATGTCCAGTCCTGTGTTTTGAAATTCCTGGAAAAGTTCTTCAGCCACTTTTTTCAATGTTGCATCAGAGGGCTTCTTGAGTCCAGTTTGAGCAATTATATTCTGTGCATATTCTGCTGTTGAATGAAGAACCCATCTTTCACTGTAAAGCAAAGATGTCATTCACTAAGGAGCAATCAATGCAAAGTGAAAAACTAAACTTCAACATGGTGTATTGTCCCAATTGTTGACACAGATGCACCAAAAAATATGTACCTCAAAGTAGAACGGCCTGGCTTACTGCTCTCACAATGAGCCCAGCTTAAAATTTGTGAGTTTTTTATTGAGAAGCCTTTCACTAATATCTGAATCATAAAATAAATTTTGAAAGGTCAAAACTCCAATTATACATATCAGCAAATGGTATTAAAATGGAAATATGCATTATTCAACAAAGCCTTGACTCTAATTCATTTCATAAGCTTGTTATTTGCACAAGCCATTTTCAGTTGGTTTATAGCAGATATGAGGCTACACATAAAAACAAAAAGACTTATCTAGCCAAAGCAAGCACAAAAAATATGAGTCCAAAAGTGATGAACTGTACAGAATTCATGTATGAGGAATCTATACTTGTATAATTTAGTGACAGCTTGAGAGGTGAAGAGCTAAGATCATACTGATGTCAAAGGCTCTGCAAATGCCAGCATTACAGCAAAACATGACTGTACCGGAAGATCATCCAACTTTGCTGACAACTCTGGAATCAAAGTCAAATCTGCATAGATCGTGAATGTCTGAGGTAAGTTTATGGCATTCTGCCACTGTAGCCCCACAATACAATAATTGGATAAAGCATCATATCACCTTGTCACACAAAATATATGAACCACATCAATGAAGTTCCACTTGGTCAAAAGCATATGATGCCCTTTGGAGGACTTGAAAGCCAATACAAAAAGCATATTGCGTATTCTTCCAGTCCATCAAATTCATATTTGATTTGTCCATAAATTGTTTCTAATTGCCCCATATTCTTGGGAGATCAAGACATTCTATTTCACAGTACATGAAATTAAGAAAAATTTTGTCATTTTTAAACAGATTGAAAGATGTGTCTTGCAATCAGATACCCCATTTTCTGGTCTCCTTTCCTCTCCTCAGTTTCTACTGATCTTATACTGGAGCTTGGGACTCTACCAGATTTTTTTTTCCCTTTTAAATCTCACCTTTCTACAATATTTCAAGAAGTAAAAATGGAAAATGGATTCTTATCTTCTACAAAAAAATCCATCTAGCATAACATTAAAATGATTTCTCAAGAAACATGATAGATAACTCATAAGTGTATGCAACATGGATCATGTTCAACAATCGATGGAAAAGACGAAGCCAACAGCCAAAGCATCTACATATTTCAACTCCCAAAGACTCGAAAATCCTGCTTAAAAGCTATTTTACTAGGGCAGGAAACAAGAAGAAAAACAGTAGAAGTCAATTTGCGGCAAACGATGCAGTTGAAGTTTAGAATAAAAGTTAAGCATTTGCAATATATTAAATAACTGAAACTGATATAGGAAACAGGTGATGCCAGGGAATCTTCTCCAGTTACTTTCATCATTTGGCAAACAGACTTCCCAGACTAGATTTCTAGAGAACAAAAATTAGTTGCATGGATTATGAAGAGTTAACAAGGACAAAAAATATAAGAAGTATAGAAAGAAAGCCATCATACCAAGAGGCGGCAATCGTCCTGTAACCTCTGTAATTCTCGGGGAAACTAGATTTTTGTCTGAAGCAACAATCCCCTTAAACTGACCAAGATTTTGTCCATCCAAACCCAACAATGTCCACAACTTTTCATCATCTGACCATGCAAATTTTCCAATACCAACTCCAAATTTACTTTCCACACCTGAAGGCAAGGAGAAAAAATAAAGAGGAAAAAAAACAAATAATCTGTCTTCTAGGTCCAGAATCAACTTTGACGATGGAACTAAACAACATAGAGGCTTTAGTATATACCATTCTCATGGGACAATGCTTTACAAATAGAGTTCATGCCTGGGACACCCACAAATCTCTTGCTTAATCCTTCCTAAAAAGTTTAAATCAAGAAACAACTACTCTAATTAAACCCATCTCAGATGTAAAAGGACTTTATGTTACATGTCATGCCTTCATATTTTGAACCCAAATCATGTAACTGAAGTTTAAAACGAAAGAGAAATATGCCAAGTAGTTTCCCGCACAATATTTACTCTTCTATTATCTGAGATGTTGCTAAGATACGTTCCCATCTGATAAAGGAATACAGAGGGAACTCAAATCAGTGAAGAAAAAAAAGGTGGGAATCTTGTGCATGTAATACTGTCTCAAAGAAATATGGTGTTTCTGATTATTATGACAGACTGAGGAAAGATGAACGAAAATTCCAAGGAAAATACAGGTTGGAACCCACAGTATAGATACCCCAACTTATGTACACACCAAATGTAAAATAGTTCATATTTAAGTGAATCATAGAATCCTTTGATTACAAAAGTAATTGGGATGATTCAACAGTATCATTCATAAGATTGAATTTAGTTGCCGCAACAAAGCATTGAAACACGGCAACAACATATGAAACAAATGCATAATAGATGTCCACCTGCTCTGTGTCGATAAATTTCCGAGTGCCAAAATCAAAGGAGCCGAACTTTTCTTTCCATTCAGCGACAAAACCCTTTGCCTCCCACTCACGAACAAGACCTAACACGTTAGAATTGGTGACTGTAAAAAATGGTGCGCCATGGTCAAAAAGCAGCTCCATCCCATCTTCAGTGATCTCTCTGGATTTTCAGATGAGAAAACTTCAGATCTTCTCTCAATAATTAAAAAGCCATAACCATGAAAATTTCACTGACAATCTCTCAATTAACAGCTTAGGAAATGCTAGAAATAATATAAACTAAATTTAATCATTGGAGCTTAGTTTTCAATCGAAGATAAACTACAAAATAAATAAATCAAGAAAATTAACTAAACCAGCTGAACAATAAATCTTCTCATCACGCAGTTCCAGATTAAAAATTCACATGTTGATACTTTCCTTATCCACATCGTCTCAGACCACATTTTCAGATTTTGTTGTCTTTTTAACCATCTCTTAAGAAAACAACTCCAAGATTCAGGAACTTTGAAATGCCGTTATAAATTTACAATTAATAATAACTTTTGAGACACCCCAAAATTAAAATAAGAAACAAAGAAAGGAAGAAACCTTCTCCGGGACATTCGTCCACCGGGACCTCTGGCTGAATCAAATAGGGTTACTGAAAACCCACTTCCAGCAAGATGGGATGCGCAAACAGCTCCTGAAACTGCCCACATTCCCAAAATTAAAACCATAAAGTTTATGTCTTTAAGCCAATGCAAACAAAATACAACATAAAAAACCAGGTGCCAAGTTATTTCTTACTTCCACTTCCGACCACAGCAACCTTTGTAACGCCGTTGTTCATCGTTTCCTACTATCGAGCCTTGCTCTTTCGCTCTTTCTATCACTTCCTTTGCTGTGGCCCAAATCTGCAAGAGAGAGGTGGAGGAAGTAATATTACATCACTGACTAGTTTTGGCGATGATCGTAGATATGGTGGTGGTTTGGACACGTCCCCAGAAATATTTTTGGTTCGTTACGGAACCCATGACTGAAAACGCGATTACCATACGGGTCAATAGACAATCACTGTCATTAATCATATGTTGCTGCGTCCTCTTTGTTGATGCCATTGGCCTCCTATGTTCCTCCGTAGTTTTTCCGGCCCTTGATTCTGATTCTTGATTCTGATTATTGTCCTTGTTTTATTGTAGAATGTTATGGTTAATTATAAATTTTTTTAAAAATATTTTAATATTATATTTTTATTATATAAGAATTTAAAATATTCATCTCTCTTTCTAAAAATATTTTTAAAAAATATTAAATTAAAAAAATTTATGAGGATGTAATATTGTCAAATATTCTTTTTTATAAATTTTGGATCAAATATAAAAATATAATATTTTTTAAAAATATTTCTTAAAAACATTCGGTGAGCAAACGCCACGTATAAAATTCTTTATCATTTTGCTTGAGAAGTTCTGGGGGGTTATACTAATCCGGTTAAGGTTATTTACGCTCCCGCGTAATCATTTCTCGTTTATTCTTTTCTTTTTACCATTTTTTATATTAAAAAAAAGCTGACTTTCATTATAAAAAATAAAAATAATTGACGCAACAAATTCTTTTAAAAGTAAAAGGGCAAAAAAAAAAATCTCTTCCATCGATGAAAAAATGGGGGAAGCTCCTTTTTAGATTATGGGGGTAAATGGTCCGCGGGGAGGTTATCAGAAACACATCAATTATAGGACTTCATCACCTTAAAATAATTTATTTTTATTTATTCAATAATTTTATTTAAGGCTCATTTAATTTGTTAATTTTTTCCTCACATTTTATTCACACTTTTTTATTAAAATTTATTCATTTCATATAGAAGTTTTATATTTTAAATTTCACTGCTAAAAAATTATTATTGGTTATTCTTCTTTTTTATATAAAATTCTAAAACTTTAAAAAAACACAAATGAATATATATTATTATTTTTTATTTTGTTTTCACTAATTTTTAATAGAATGAATGAATGAGCAAATGTTGCTTTTCATCATCCAATCCCCCCTATTAAATTCATATTTTGTTTGGATGGGGTGAAAATGAAGAAGAGAGAAAATGAAGGTGAAAGACTTTTCACATAAATTATTTAGAATTGATGAAAATGGGAGGAGGAGGAGCAGAAAATAAGAGTAAAATTAATTTTTTTTATTTGGAATAGGTGAAAATTAGGGATGAAAGAAATGAGATTGAGTCAAATTATTATAATATCTTTATAATATATTATTAATTTTTGTTATAATATTAATTCAACAAATTCAATTGAAAGATTTATAATACAATGATAAAATGTTATACTTTTGATAATAGGTAATTTTTTAAATAATTTAAATAATAACAATAATTTTTATTTTCCTATCTACCTTTAATATTAATATTACATATTGTTAGATTCAAATATTTTTAAATATTGACACTTTAATGATACACATTGGCTTATCATATTCTAGCTTGCAAAATATGATAAACATGAAAATTCGTTATTTTATATTTTTTTTAATTTTTTATTTGTCATATTTTAAATGAATTTTTATTTTTTATTTTAGATTTTTATTAAAATATTAAATATATTTCCTAATTTTATTTTAATTAATAAATATTTTATTATTTTATATTTTCAATCCATCTACATTTATTCCATCATATTTTTTAATTATTTTAAATTTTATATATAAAGAATAATTTTTATTTTAAATTTATTTTTAAAGAAAAAACACATAGGGCTTCACTCCATATTAAATTTATTTTAAAGGAAAAACATAAATGTATTTTAAATTTATTTTTCATAATATACAGATAAAATAATTTATGTTAAATTTTACACTTATTATTTCTATATTTGTATTTAAAATTTAAAATTTAATATATTTAATAAATTTTTAAAATTTTGTACTATAATTTTAAAAATATCTTTTGCGAAAATGGAATATTTTTAATTCCACATCTTCATTTTTATTTAAAAAATTTTACCAACTACATATGACCTTCACATATTATTCAACTCCCAATAAAAATGAACGTACCATTAAATTGGGTAAATTATACTACTGTAAACCTTTCAAATAACTTCTTTTCAACCATGCATTAGACCCTTGTCAACATCCACATTACACTTCCTCTTGTTTAGTATTAATATACTAATTCCCCATTTAAATTTTAGGACCTAATAATAGTATAGTGTAAATATAACAAAATATAAACCTATGAGTCTCAGCTGATTTTCAATAGACTTGACACACAAAAACAACATGACATATTAAGAGAATCACATGGCATATAAACATAATTAACTATCATATGTGAAGTCTTGTTCCATATGAATTTCAAAATTCTACTAATTATATATACAAACATAATAAATGGCATTATATAGATTATCTAGTCACTTGCTACAATAATACGAACATGAGAAGACATAACCAAACGCTTCACTTCAATCTTACCAATGACCAATACGAATCAGCCATATCTTCATAAAGCCTCAAAGCAAAAGTACCTACAATAATTAGAAAATATTATTAGAATCCATCATTCTACCAATATTGCAAAATCAATCATTATAATAACAACGAATGTATATTAATATATGCAATGTCAAAACAAGTATCAAGAAACAATCCATACAAACTGTTTAACAACAAATAAGCTCATAAGAGAACAATAACTACTCACATTACTAACAAACTTTCATCTAAGAACGGGTTATTTAGTTGCATCATCATTGTCTTAGTCAACTCCTGCATTCGCCATGAATTGATATAAAAGTTGCAACTGTACATATGGCGAAATACTAAAAAATTACCTCTTAACTTTTTTATTTTTGTACAAGAAGCTATAACACTTCAGTTGAAAATCCTAGGAAAATTTTAGGTTGTCCAACTCCTGCCAAACTTTTACTTCACTGTAATAACGAGGTCTACTACTCTGAAGGAATGATATATTTCTTTTAATTATCTCGGTATGTTTTTCTCCCACCTCTCTTATTATATCTATCAATCTGTTCATCCCTATGTCCAACCTTTCATACCTTTCTTGAATCACATCAACCATAGGCGTTTTTCTTTTAGAACCCTTTGAGGATGAGACCCCTTGTGACTGAGTTGAGGGATTTGAAAGAGCATACTCCTAAGAATGGTGGGAGGGAGCACTCTGAGGACTGAATACATTAACATGTTGTGTGACATTCGAAGCCTCAATTCCCTATGTCATGTCGAAATCAGAGTTGAGTTCCAAACTATCATTAAGGTCCAAGCCTTCTTTCTCTCATCTTTGAACTTTATCGATTAAAGTCTCAATATGTGCACCCATAGTCTTATCCCTAGCAAAGAACTCCAACAACTTGTCATAGTTGTGGATAGGAGTACATTTGCATTTCTGAGCTTCCAGCTTCTCTTGAAAATATACCTTGCATTAGATAAACATTGAATTTGAATTATAAGATGTAATGCCCTTCTACATTTAATACTAAATAAAACAATTCCTTCAATCATATGGCAAATACAATCAATGGTGGAAACATGCATAATGGCATACACCCTTTCCTATGTCTAAATGGTGTATCATGCTATATGACTTGTTAAACAACTCTACAAGTAATTGATAACTTTCAGAAGTTTTATGTTATAGCACAAAAATTTTGTAAGAAACACGTTTTCAATCACATATAAAGAAGTCAAAGAGTACATTATCATATATGTATGTTATATAAGCCAATAATGAATCTATGCACATCCTGCAATGATATAAATATTAATGGGATCACATGTAATATTTAGAATACTTGATTTATTACAGCACAAATCTTGTTTCAGACTTCTTGCTCAGCTTCGAACATTCTAGTCGTTGGATTCCATATAACTTCGTTCCACTTATGAAATAAGTCGTAGCACTCATTAAAGTGTTCCTTCAATATTCGCATCCTATTTTTTATATGATGCATTTGAAGAAATGGACTAATTGATTGCTTGAACTCCACTATGACATTAGCATAAGCCATGAAAGTGAAAGTACTATTCAATCGGTTTCTTTTGTATACATTCTCCAACAATGCATCTAACAATGCTGAATTCATCTCTAGTGTTCATCGTAATGTGTCTTTAGATGAACTCTCTCCCTTGCTATAGGATTTTCTGCTTTTTGGCATTATCTAATTGTAAATTGTCATACAATTAAGTAATATGAATTAGTACAAAGAACTGTCAAATGTATATCACATGCATAGTAACAAGAAGTCAATTCATAAATCATAACAATAATTGCACGACAAATTTAAATTATACTTTGGAACTATACTTACGTCACAATTATTGTATCTATCACCTTATAAGGTACTCAAGCTAATTAAAAGGAAAAATTTTATCCATGACAAATATATAACACATTAATAGAAACAAATTTCAATTTATAATAATAACCTACACACATAAGCATAACAGTCACTTTTAGCATATGTAACCATTGTATTAGATCTATATCATACATAGGATCACTCAATTGGCATGTTCACAAGTGATATAACTCCTTCATTATAAATATAAATTACAAGGATAAATTCCTATTTCAATCACAAGGGTCACATCCATCACATTATAGTTAATATAAGGCTCTAAAAAACAGAAAGACTATCTAAGACAAGTTCTGTTCATAATCATTTTACATATGGATGGTTATGTGTTCCCTGAGGATATATCCTTCCTTATAATCTTCATCGGTACTCCATGCTTCACGGTCCCTAATATCTTTTATTTTACTATGCAATAACTCACGATCCACTTCATCTATCAATCGTGGATCGGAATTAACATATATCAAAAAATTATGCAGTGCACAACATGCAATGGTAATGTCTGTCATTGTCGTAAAATAATAATAAAGTTCTGTCCCACTAGTTATGATAGAAAATCTTTTTTTAAGGACATCAAATGCTCTTTCAATCATATTTCTTAATGAAGTATGTCAATGATTAAATATCTCTTTTATATTTTGGGAATCATGTGTAGTGTACTCCTTTAAGTGATAACAAATACCTCTATATGGTGTAAGAAGTCCTGCTTTCAAAGGATAACATGTATCTCCTAAGTAGAATTTGCCTAGGATATATAACAATCATGCAAACAACCATCATAACGTCAATGTTATTATAAAAAGAATTGTATATAAACGATTGTTATACAATCTTTTAAGTGAATATCATATTATAATATATCTTACCTTTGGAAATTTTTAGTCTATCTCCTCTTTTATTTAATGCATGTTTAAGAACCCTAAAGTCTAATGCAGTTCCTTCCCACCCAAATAAAATATATGTGAATTTCATATCAAATGAATAAACTACTAACATATTTTGTGTAAAGTAATTTTTTCTTCCTCGGAAGTGAAGGGTATCTTCTTTTGGTACCTTAACTTGTATATGAATGCCATCTAAAGCTCCAATACAATCATGTATTTACTAATTTTTGAACATTGAGTTATACAAAGACTATGTACTGTCAACTATAAATGAGAATTAAATATTAGGTTGAACATATATAACTAACTGCATTACCTTGAAATAAGGATAAAACTTGCTATTGTTGAATATCTGGGAAGGAATCTCTGAACCTGAAGGGTGCACAAGATACTCGTCCCCAAGCACTACATAGCTTGTAAAATATTATGGAAGTGATGACTAATTATCTCCCCAGATCGATAGAAGAAAAAAGATATAGTCCTATTCTTAATATGATGTGCTAACATGTATAAAAATTGAGCAACTTGTTTCTTCACTATTAAATATATGGAATCTCTCACTCTACCCATTAGTCTTAACTTTTTATATAGTTAATGGAAAGCATAGGAACTCATGTGCACCAAATTATGACATTTATCAAACTCTATTAAGTTATGTAACAATTGTTGTTGCATTTTATCTCGAGCCAGTGCTGTTATCAATATATTTGTGTACACTACATGCTCCCAATTGTAATAATTGCATATATTGAGCAGTATAGCGTACCATATGACTAACAAACGTCTGACACATTCTTTCTCATTCTTCCATCATATCAACACTAATTAAATTGTGTTCTTCCAACCCCTCTTCGTACACATTGTTCACGTTATCATCTATTGTTACTTGTAAAATACTCTTAATGTGCAACTAATACTAATAAATATATAGACCTAATTGATATAATAGCAATGAAACTATATATCCCACCTAACTATATATCATACATATCTTAAATCAACATTTATCGCAAAATTTTACAATGTTTTCTATTACCAATGAAATCACCACAACACCTAAGCTAATAACGAATTTCATTGAACACTACAACGAGATAACAGATTGATGTGGAAATAACAATCAAGCACGTATCTAACTATATTGGTGGAGATAATATATGGAATAGATGCGAATGTATCTTTTGTGATGGGGAGGAAAAAGTTTGGACCTAATCTCCAATCTATTTGGAAGGAACTCTTATTCTTAAGTATAAATTTATGGATTTGATCACCCACAGTAGTTTTCTTTGAAATCAATGATCTGTCTAACCAAACAAAACATAAGAAACTCAATCAAATAACACCAATGGTATTTAATAATAGTGAAAATAATATTAATAATAAATAATAATTTTATATTTATATGATAAAGATAATAAAATATTTAATGATAGTAAAAAAATTATCATATTCCAACTTGCAAAGTCTGGTAAATATGAAAATTTGTTATTTTATATTTCTTTCAATTTTTTTATTTTTCGTATTTTAAATAAATTTGTATTTTTTACTTTTTATTTTAGATTTTTAATAAAATATTAAACATATTTTCTAATTTTATTTTAATTAATAAATATTTATTATTTTATATTTTCAATCCATTTACATTTATTCCATCATATTTTTTATTTTTAATTATTTTAAATTTTTTATATAAAGAATGATTTTGGAAAACTTATAAAAATAAATAAATTAAATAATTTTTTATTTATCAATGGTATAAAAATTTTATAATAATGATAAATCAAATTTAAAATTTGCGCAAGTGTGTTACTTATATAAGAAAAATGAATACATGATCACTATAAATCCCATAATTATTATCTCAAATTTTTAGTTCAATATGAATTAGTGTTAAATAATAAGTAATTTTTTGTATTTTGGAATAAATTTTAGTGCTTTCATCATACAATAAAAAGCTAAAATAGATGAGTATATTTTTTCCTCTTTATATTATATTTTCAAGATGAGAAAGATAAAAATTATCATTTTTATCTTATTAAATAGAGTGATCAATTTGATTGTATATTTATCCTAATATATTGAATAATGGAGGATAATTAACAAAACTAATAATTTTTTCCTTGCATGTTATGATGCTTTGAAATATTAAAATTTAGAATAATACAATAAATTCTTGATTTGTTATCTTCAATTGTATATTTATTTTCTATTAATAAAATTTTTTAATTTTAATTTAATAATTAAGAGTTATTCGTATCAATCAAAATATTGCAAAAATTGAAAAAAGTACTTATATTCCTAGTAATTAACTATCATACTACATCAACTAATTATACATTATATTAACTGTATAATATCATTTAATACTCATTTAGGGAATTACTTTATAAAATGAGATTAATACCTATTTAGCATTAATTTTTATATTAAAATTTATCTACAAACAATTCCAATACATAGATAATTTAAGAAAGAACAAACTATTTCAAAAAGATAAAAGAAAAAAATTTAAAAAAAAACCTCAATTAGTTCTGGTGTCTGTCAATCCAGGTTCGGGTCAAGTTCTTATATGAACACCTTGACCCGATTTGACAAAATATTGCAAAAATTGAAAAAAGTACTTATATTCCTAGTAATTAACTATTATACTACATCAACTAATTATACATTGTATTAATTGTATAATATCACTTAATACTCATTTAGGGACTATTTAATATAGTTCTGAGGATGTAATTACTTAATAAAATAAGACTAATGCCTATTTAATATTAATTTTTATATTAAAATTTATTCACAAACAATTCCAATACATAGGTAATTTAAGAAAGAACAAACTATTTCATAAAGATAAAAGAAAAAAAATTTCAAAAAAAAACCTCAATTAATTCTGATGTCTGTCAATCTAGATTCGGGTCAAGTTCATATACCTTGACCCGATTTGATAAAAACTAGAGCTCGTCGTTGGGTCATGTGTCATCTGCAGCATTTCCTTACAGATCGGCAAGATTGAGTCGCTGATAACCTCTTCTGTACTATTCTTGATGGCAAAAAATGCTCCTCCATTGGATCCTCTGCTGAACAACAACCACACTACTCTAGGAAGAAAGCAGACACCAGTGACAGTTCAAAGGAGAACACAACCAAGAAGCAAGACATACCTATTCAGTGGGATTCATTAGCAACCACAAGTCGACCTTCTTCGTTGTGAGATGCGTTGTGCGTCACGGAGGAACTGAAGGTAAGTGCCCATGATTTTTACTGTAAGCCCCGTGATTTTTTCACTCCCGTTTACCCTCCATCAATTTTCATCCTCCACCTAAATGAGGTGAAATCTGAATTTCAGTCCCAATTCTACCCTCCTCTTCTTTCTCCCTTCCTACGCTTATTCCAGACAGCACATCAATCCAATTCCATCCTCTGACTATTTTACACCTGGCCATTCCTACGGTACTCCTTTATAGACTCAGAGCCGTAGTGAGTTGGCTAAAAGAAAGCGAGAGTAAGCCACCTATTCATTTTCGACATCTTAATCATCTAAGGTACGTGTCGCGGATTGAGCATCGGCAAGTGCACGCCGTGTCCATTAGGCACGGCTGGACCGATTCTGAAACTGATAAAAGGACTTGTTTGATAAATGATTTTTTGACTGGATTGAATTTTTTTGGATGACTGATTTCTTAATAAATAATTTTAATATTTGATAATCGATTAAATTAATTAATTATATTTTAAAATTTTATTTTAATATTAATATTTTTTATTGATTGTTAATTGATTAATTTATAAAAAAATAAATTATTCCTAATTAATTTTAACATTTCTAACTTTATTCAAAGAAAATATAATAACTATAAAAAAATTATATTAATTTAATTTTAAAAAATATTTAATGTATAATAAATTATAATAATATATTATTTATAAAAAATCTAAAAATAAAAAATATTTACATAATTCATAAAATATGGTCATATTTTTATTTTTTATTTTACTTATAAATAATTAATCATTAATCATAAATAATTAATTTTATTAAATATTATTAATCAAATAATTAATATAATTAATTAATTAATTATTATAATTATCAACTAATTATCAAACAAAACTTAAAAAATTTCCTATGGTTCCCGCTGCTCAATGACCCATGATTAATTGACAGCCTGTTTTAATCTTGGACCGCCCCAAGTTTCTTGTAACTTATAACGACGTCCGTCCGAAAATGTTGAGTAAACAATTTTTTTATCCATTTTTATAATTTGAGTATTTTTAATTATTTATTTAAATCAATCAATTGATTTTAAGTATTTAATAAATAATTATTTTAATTAATTTTTTCATTTTTAAATAATTATCCTAAAATATTAAGAATAATAATATTTTGAAATAATTTAATTTTATTTAGTATAAAAATATTTTATCTATAATTATAAAATTCTTAACATTTTCATTCTTTATAAATATAAAATATTAAATTATACTTATTTATTTTTAGAAAATATTTAATGTTGGTGTGTGTCCTAGGAACCAATCATATAAATAATTGAAATAATACATAATATATTATATTTTATTTTAGATAATTTAATTGTTATATTTTATTTTTATAATTTTATTATTATATTGCACAATTTATAACTTAATATAATAATTATCCTTGGAATAACTTCGTTATTTCTAAAATGCCTCTAGTCAAGTATTATTACGAAAAATATAGTAATAATACATCGAGACTAGCATGTATAGTAACTGATGATTACGAATCATGGATATGTGGTATCAAGTCAATACATGAGTATATTGTTAGTGAACAATGTATTGAACTAACTCACTATGAGAATATTGCATGGATAGATGTGTCATAAGTTATTCTCATATAATCACAAATATAGATAAACCTTTGACCTGAAGTCACTATGGTTCCCTACATAAGGAATTACTCACTTTAATATTGTCCTATGTCACATTTAATTAGGATGATGAATAAGGCATTGATTGGGTGTACCATGAATCGTGCAGAGGGAAGTGAGTGATATAGATGGGATTTTATTACTCTTGTATAAAAGAGAAATATCCTTGAATCCCTTGATTGAGTGGGACTTAAAAATACATGGTTATACTCAATTGAATTAATATGTGATATTAATCATTTATTTTAAGTCTACTCAGTACCAAAAAATATAAATTAAACATTGACAAGGATGACACATTCCATACCTCTAGTTCAATTTGGATATTATTACAAAAAATATTATGATGCAAAATGTTGATCATGTATTAGGTGGGTGTCAAATCACAGACATTCTTACTACTTGAGTGGCAGTGATATATTGCTAAATACCGCTCACTGTCTATAACTCAATAATGAGTCATTGTCAACGTAGTAAGAACTTACATGATCACACAAAAGGAGTAGGAATAAGATAATAATTAATTAGACTTTAATTGTATTAATACTAATTAATTGGACTTATTTTTGTGTATATATACTATTATTAAGAATAATAATGTGTTATTCATGTAATATATATATATATATATAATATTATGTGATATTCTTTTATATTAAAATAATATCAAATAATTACGTCATCAGATATTAGATAAATATATTATGAGATAATATTATTTTAATATTTAATAATTATATACAATTATCTAATATTAAGATATTTATATTATGAGATAATATTATCTAATATTAGATAATTAATAGATAAGTCCTATCTCTTCTCATTATCTCTAAGATAAGGATAAGATAAGTTGTTGAGTGTAATTAGAATTTTGGAAGCATTATCCTAGTAAGATTAGGATTGTGACTTGCCTAAGTTCTATAAAAAGGGGTTCGAGGGCAGCATATTAAACACACGCTCATAAGTTTTCTAAAACCCTAAATCATTCAGAAAACATCGAATCCTAATTCCTAGAGAGAGTAATGCATCCTAGCAGATTCGTGGAGGGTGAAAGGTCATTGTTCACTCCGTGTGGATATCGTAGAGATGCTGTATCTTCCGGCCGGCGTTTAATTCATCCGCTCTTAAGTTTTTATCAATAGAAACACGAGTACCCAATAGGTAAAACCCTAATAATTGATTTATGCTTTTTGCATAGATCCTAGGTAGAATTCGGATCAAATTTTAAATTTTCACTGCATGTAATAATTCGAATTCCTAACATTTAATACATATAATAAATTATAATTATTTATTTTTAAAAAAATTGAATTATTATAATAAATTATATTAAAAAATTTATATAATAATAAAAAATTATATGAATATAATCATATTGTTTTTATCAAATTATATAAATATATATATATTATTTCATCAAAAATAATAAAAATTTATTGAACAAATTATTAATCTTTTGAATTAAAAATTAATATATATTAAGAAAAGAAAGAAACATCAAGATGACATTACTAATAAAATATATATTTTTATACTTAAAATATGTAATTCATCAACATTTTTTATAATAAAAGTATAAGTTTTAAATTTAATATTAAAATAGTTACAAAATAATTTTAATAGTGACTATATTAATCAAAATATTTCAAGTATTTCTTAATTAGAACATTATAAATATTAATTTTAATAAAAATTAAATAAATATAAATTTTAATTATAATGATATAATTTTAAAAAAAATTAATATAATAAATAATATATTATAATCTAAAATATTATTCAAGTTTCTTGCAAAGTATAAACGATGTCCGCGAAAGATCACGAGAACGTTAAGTAAACAAATTTTTATCACTTTTTAATTAATTTGAATATTTTTAATTATTTATTAAAATCAATAAATTGATTTTAAAAATTTAATAAGTAATTATTTTAATTTATTTATAAATTTTAAAAAATAAAAATCATAATTTTTTAAAACAATTAAATTTTATTTAGTATAAAAAAGATATTTTGACTCGTAATTAGAAATTTTTTTATATTTTCATCCTTGATAAATAAAAATATTAAATTATATTTTTTGTTTCTTAGAGAAAAATCTCATACATGTAATGAATTATAATTATTTATTTTTAAATAAAAATTAAATAAGTACAATAAATTAGATTAAAATATTTATATAATAATAAAAAAATCATATGAAAATAATCATGTATTTTCTATCAAATTATATAAAAACAAGAAAATATATTTTTTATTTAATAAAAAATATATTGACAAAATTATTAATCATTTATTAAATGATATCTTTTGAATTAAAGAATGATACATATTAAAAAAAGAAAGAACCATTAGGACGACATTACTTGTGAAAGATATGTTTTTATACTTTGTAGTTTTCTATTAAAAATTACACTTTTTAAAAAAACTCAAAAGTTTTTAAAATTTATTTTTGTTATAACTTTAACGCTTGTAGTGAAAAAAGTATAAAAGAAAATTGGTAGAAAAAGGGGTAAAATAATAATTTTTCACTTCTTATTTAAATGTATAAAAAGGTTTGAACGAAAATGATAAAAATATTAATTTTATTTAATTTGATTGAAAAATAAAAAATAAAAATATATAATTTATTAAATGATAAACTTACCTCTATTATGAGTTCATAAAGTTGTCTAATAAATTTTAAAGAAAGGAAATTTTGACGATATAAAATTTACTACTCCTTTTTCACACCTATTTAATTAGAAAGTTTGCAGTAATTCTCAAGTTACTTTTTCAATTATTTTTCTTTCCACTTTTGGTTTTTCATAGAATCTAAATACTAGAAAAAAATTAATTTTAATATTTTTTCCATATGCTTTCTTTCCACTTTTTTTCATAGATCTAAACAGAAGGTAACTAGTAGGATTGTAACTCTGTATAAATTCATCATGCGTAAAAAATTTATATATATTTATAATTTTTATTAAAAATTATAAAATTTTATATATAAAATATAAATTTTACAATTTTTGAACTAACAAAATTGCGTGATATGATATTTGAACTTTAATGGTATGTTTGAGAGTTAGAAGAAAAAAAATATAAAGAATGGATAGCTAAGTAATGATTTTCCTTCCCTTGCTTAAATGTTTAGGAAATCATTCAAAATCTTGCAATTGGAAGAACACAATTAGCTAGTAGTTCAGGTTTTTAGAAGATTTTTATGAATCAATTAATATTTTAAAAATCAAACTGATCATTGAATAAAAAATAAGAGTAATTCAAAATTTAATAGTTTATCTATGATCAAATTAAGATTGAACGGGAATTATAATATAAATTAAATATTTTAAAATATAACAATTAAAAAAAATAAAATTATCATAAAATTAAAATTATGAATATAAAATATAAAAATATTTTAAACATTATCAAATAATTTTATAATTTGATAAGCTTATAATTTAAATCATTATAAAAAAATAAATATTAAACCCAAATTTCCTGTTTTGTGACTTTTGTTTATAGTGATATTATAATTTTTGACTACTTGAAATTTTCAACGTTAAATATATATATATATATATATATAATATCAATAAAAAATAATATTACTTTTTTAGGTAATAATAACTTTTTAAAGGAAAAATTAATTGCTTAAATCGTGAAAATCATGATCAATTTGCATAGTTTGACTAATTTTTTATGGTTGATTTTAAAGATTAAGTGAACTAGTCACATGGCTAGTTCACAATTTTCCTAATTGAAGCAACCGAATTGGTTTGATTTCTAAAATATTTAGATTAATCTCTTTCCTTCTCTAGTTAAAAGGAGAAATGAAAGGCAATGAAACAAAACAAAATGAAAGGGAAGGAAAGAGAAAAGAATAGGTGATTAAGGACCTGTTTGAATATTTTTTTTAATTGTTAGAAGTTGTTCTTAAGAACTATTTTCAAATTTAAAAAAATAAAGAATATAAGATGTTTAGAAAAATAAATAAAAAATATTTTATTTAATTATAAAATTAACGTCAAAGCAAAAGAATAAATCAAGAAAGCATTTAAAAATCATTTCTATTTTTCTATCTTTAAGTTACACATTTAAAACTACAATTTTTAAAAATAGATTTTAAAAATAATTTGCCAAATAGGAATTTCTATTTTTTAAAAAATAAAAAAGTAGAAAATTACTTTTAAAAATACTAAACAAATAAACTTGGGTCATAAGTTTTCTTTCTTTTCTTTATTTGCACTCATGGTATCCTCATACCTTTTTAAATAGATGTGAGATTAATCTTTACTCAGGATGAAAGTGATGAATAATAAACCTTTCCTAACAAAAGCACTCCTAAAAATTAAGTTCAAAACCTTTTATTAGGCTTGAAATGAATTAAAATTCAATCTACTTCTATTGTACTAACGAATTGTTGGTTTCCACTCTCTTTTTTAATATTTAAAAAACACTCAAAATTGTAGAAATATAAAATGGTTGACAATTGAGAGTTTTGGCAATTTTTGACGATTAGTTATAAATCTCTAATTCCTTCTCCTATCTAATCAAAGTTCCTAAAGTTCCTAGACAAGAGTCGAAAGTTTTTTGTTCAAATAATATTCAATGTCTTGAGTAGAGATTTTTTAATTTAAGTGGAACCTAATCTCCCATAAAAATTTTGTATTTTCAACTACATGCAAGATTCAATTCTTAATCTTTATGTATGTATATTTAGGATTTGTTTGGTTTAGGAAAAATGAAATTTTAAAAAAATATTTTCTTTAGAAAATATATTTTTTAAAAATGAATTGATTTTTTGTTGTTTGGTGCTTAAAAAACATTTTTTGCTATTTGCTACATGAAAAAAATTAATTTCTTCTAATAAATTTTTTAAATATATAGAATTTTATAAAAATAATTTTGTAATAAGCATATACTCATAAGAAAACATATTTTTATATTTGCTTATATCAAATATGAAGGTAAATATTTGTATTTTTTTAATAAAAAATGTCATATCCTAAAAATTAATTTTAAAAATATTTTTTAAAAAAGTTACAACTTTTTCTAAATTTTAAAAAAATAAAAATTTTCCATTTTATCAAAATAATATCACAATGATAATATAATATTTTAATAAAAAATAATTAATAACAATGATTGATTAAAATATAACAAAGTATAAGTAAAATGGACACAATCACTATACTAAGGCCAATATGTTTCAATATATCATTGCATCTATTTTTATTCAAATTATACAAAAAAAATAGAAGATGCAATTTAAAATGCGTTTGGTTGAGTTTTGAAAAAATATTTTCTAGAAAGGCTGAAAATAGAAAACAACAAAACATTGTTTCTAATATTTCTTACAAAAACCTGGTGGCATTACTGTAAATAAATTGAACTTTTTTATGAAAACACAATGGCATCTTCGTAAATAAGCAGAACATATTGAAAATGCAGTGGCAAACTTGTAATTATATGAAACCTACTTTTACAAAATGAAAAGCTATTGTCATGCCCCTGTATGCACGACTGTAATCTACTATTTGGGTCCTGAGTGCATTGAGTCACAAGGAAAATAGGTTTTATTTTTTAAAATGAGAAAGTATTTTTTTAAAAAATAATATAATTTTTCAATTAATTAAAATTTATAAATGTCCAAATAGAAAAAAAGTTGAAAACTGAATTTCAAACATCCATCCCCCACCAAACATACCCTTAATCATTTAATTGCTTCTCTATTTACCCAAAAAAATTCTAAATGAGAAAAAATTATGACTTGAGATTCTCTTCTCGTCTCTCTTCTGATATCCACTATTCAAATATATTAATTACCTTTAAGTTATTTTTCCCTTGGCTTCCTAAATTTGAATTTGGCATGTTAAGTCGTCTATTGCTCCTACTAATAATAGGGTTCCTTCTTAATTAACTGCAATTTATTATGTTTTATTCTAGTCTGAAGCTCCTTTTCTCACCAAGTCCCTTTTGCATCAAAAGAAAGTGGCGTTTTCTAAATAGAGCACGTGGCATTTTTTTTAATGGTATCTGTCAGTGTCACACATGAAAAATTACTCTACCCATTAAATTTATGTTTTATTTTTCCTTCGATTTCACTTTATTTAGTTGATCTTGTTTTATAATAAAAAAAATAAAAGTCATATATTGTTTGCACATTTAAAAAATGAGTTCATTTAAGATGCCAACACAACAAAAACAAAATCCACTATCATGCCCAAAATGTTTTTCAATTTTTTTTATTCAAGTCAAAGCACTTGTCATTTATGTTCACACTATCCTAAAAGCATACTTTCGTCGATTTTCTATAATAATAACCACCCCAGTTCAAAATAATTTCAAATTGCAAAAGGATAAGAAGAAAAATAAAACTACTCTTGTCAGTGGCAAAGTATGTCTTTCAATAAAAAAAAATTAAAAGTCACTAGAAATATTTTGAATGATAGATAAAATCTTAAGAAAGCTATTAAAAATACACATTCACATTGCAATATATGTAACTTCATCACTAATTTTAATGTTTTTGTTCTGTGTTAGCAAGAAATTATACATTCCTAATGCTAGTGAGAAATTATATCTGCATCATTTCTTGGTTAAAAATTCATAGAGATATCTTTATAAAATTAAACTCTTTAAGCCTTAATCTAAATTTAAAATTTCAAAATAAAATAATAAAAATTTAACTATACTATTAAATTAAAAAATATAAAGTATTACATGAATATCACAATTAAATATTAATTTGATTAAGCATAAATATTTAAAATATAATTTATAAAAAATTATTTTTTTGTTAAATTTTAGCTTTAATTAAAGAAATATACACATAAAAATAAGACTTCCATGTCCAAATATTTTCTATATGCTTATAGTCCTTTAAAATGAGAATAAGCAAGTCTAACTAATTCATGAGGAATTAATTCAAATATTTCTTCTATCCAAATCTATAATAAAATAAGGCCCAAAATATATTATGTATAAGATATTATACTACCATATTACTATCAATGAATTTCTATAGAATCTAGCTATAAGAAAGTGGATATGAAGGCTCGATTTGAGAATTTATAAAATAAATCATAGAAAAATGAGTTCAGAACTCAATAAGTGAGTAATTTATAAGAATAATAATAATTTATAATAACTTACCTATCGAACTATCATTCTTTGATTATTCATATCACATTTAAGTATATTAGTAACCAAGAGCTAATAATAATAAGATTTACACATAATCATTTCACTTGCAATGTATCATATCACAATATTCGTGAATAACTACAATCAAGATCACATCTCAATTTGGAACAATAAATAATAAAAAAATACATTTATTCACCTTTTATCTCTCGAATCAACCTTACAAACTTTTTATCCTTATCCCTCTAAGATTTGCTTTATACCTTTCACAAACATATCACCGAAAATTTTCCTTCCAATATTTATAACATCACCCCTATCATATTTCTCATTTTTAATATCATTTGTGGCATGATTAACAATGCAATTTCAACATTAAAACTTAAGCTCTATCCAATGGAGTCATAATTTAATTTTAGTGTACATTACAATACATGTCAATACTATTATGCCATCTTGTATAGCTATAAACATTCACACATATCATAGTAATCAATTCACAAAATATTCCTTAACATATTTCATCCCATGATTAATGCAATAAGTTCATTATAATACATATTATATCATACAACCTCTACTTTCTCATCTTATAATTACCCAAGTTATATGCTTATCTTATAATTATTATAAATCACTCTATCTTTAATGGTTAAACATCAAACACCCTATGTTAAGCCATAAATCATGAAAACATAAAACAAGTTGGATGTTGTTTATTATATAGTCACCACGGTTATGACTTTTCAATGATATTTTATGGATAACTCGAAAATTATGATTATATTATTCATGAAACTTATTTCATATAAAAATATACTTAATTAGCTTTTTTATAAATTGGTCATTTGCTTAAATTAGCTAATTTTTGAAAATAAACACAAAAAGTTTATTTTTTGAAATCCTAAATGTTTGACCTCTATTTACTAGTTTGATGATATCTCAAAAATATAAATAAGATATTAATTTAAAATCTATTATCATTTAAAAATAAACTTAATTACCTTTATGACAATAAGTAATCCATTTAAAATGAGTGTAAGACGAAAAAGTTATACCCTTTTAAAATCAACATAAAATTTTAAAGTTAGTAAATCAATTATGCAATTGATTTAACTTTACTATTGAATTTACCTTTGCACACGTAGAATCAATTGTGCACTCAATTCTGATGCTCAAATTCAACTCTGGACCTTTAAAATTGATTATACACTCAATTAACATATGAAAGTCATAATTTTCTATGAAAATTTTACTATTCATCCAAACATAAATGCCCATTAAACATATGTATTATACATCAAATATTGATACAATCATTAATACACTTACTTAACATATCACATCCCTTCTTTTCATCATTTAATACTTTCACCATATCAAAATAAATATGATTTAAGCAAAATTAAAAAATAATCAATGTTTCATTAGTATAATCATGTAGCCATAAAATTTATAAATTGAGCTAGATTATCAACTCACCTTATATGAAAAAATATGTTAGGAAGCTAATTTGAAGATCTTTCAATCTTAATTGCATCAAAATTCATAGATTTTAGAGTTAGGATTTAGAATACCCAACAAAACTAAACAAATCTCAAATTTCTTCATCATTTAAGAATAAATAGGAATGACTCTTGATGAAAGCAATATTTTTACCTTTATTGAATCAAGAAATTAAGAAGAATTAAGATTTTCCTTGCTTGATTGGTAGAATGGTAAAAAAATTATTAGAGAAAGTTAAAAGAATTTGGAAGATAAAAAGAAATAAAGGATATTGGGGTTTGGAGGCTGATAAGGAGGAAAATAGAACCCCGCGAGAATTTTTAGAAAATTTCTCTTTAACATTTTTCACACTCATACACTCACTTATATTAGTATAAAATTTTATACTTTATAATTTTAATAAGTTTTTTCCTATCAAATTTTCATCAAATTTATATTCCTATATTTTTAATTTAATTAATATTATATTATTCCATATTTCATACATAAAATTTATTATTTAATTGAACTTACCTGTTACCTTAGTTATTCTTTCTCATTAAATAATTTATAATTTGCTAATAATTAAAGAGGGTGTAACAAAATCCAAACCTCTTATTTAACTTAATTATCCTTTTCTCACATTATCTTAGTCACACATTCCTAAAATTACCCTTTTAACATTTATGCTTCTTATTTAATTAATATAATGATATCCTGTAAATTGAAAAGCATCAAAATATTTATTTTGATATTCTATAGTTTAGCCATTTATTTAACACTCACATACATTTTCCTAAACCACAACACCTACTTTTGCTAAAATATTTCCAACATTGTGAGAAAATCATTATGAGAACATTTAAATGAATGTCTGAAACAAAATCATGGTTAAATAAATATAATCTAATGACACTTATCAATTAAAATGACTCATTGGGTATTTAAATAATAAAATGAAAAATTATTTTAAGGTATTACAAAGCCATGCCTCGAAGACTGAAGCTTATGTAGGCTTGTCCGTATAAACCCACAAAAAATGTGAGCAAAATTATTGTGCTTGTGAGCACTCATGGATAGACCACTTTTTTTTTTTTACTATTAGGAGTAATTATATCATTAAATATAAGCATGCAAGAATTAAAGATCAAATTTTAAATGTAAAAGAAAGAAAATACCTTTAAAGGGATATCGAATTTGATTAAATTTTAAAAAAATTATTTTTTATAAATTATAATTAAATAATTAATTTTTTTATTTTATGTAATAGATTAGTTAAGAAAAATTAAAAAAAATATATTAACTTATTAAACATTAGGTTGGGTTAAAAAAGTCTCTAAATGCTTAAGAAATTATCAAAAATTTTAATTAAAAAAAAAAACTTAAGCTTGCAAGCAAGCCTGCACTTATATGATCTTGCTTATGTGAGCTATAGAAGGTACCCACCCCACATTCATTGGCTACTTGCAGTACTTACAAGCTTTTAGCTCATTTTACATGTCTATTTTCTTTCCCTTGTTTAAATGTTTAGGAAATTATTCAAAATCTTAAAATTGGAGGAACACAATTAGCTAGTAGTGGAGGTTGTTAGAAGACTTTTGAGAATCAATTAATATTTTAAAAATTAAATTGATCATTGAACTAAAAATGAGAGTAGTTCAAAGTTTATTAATTCAACCATAGTCAAATTGAGATTGAACTAGAATTATAATATAAACTAAACATTTTAACATATAACAATTAAAAATAGTCAATCATCATAAAATTAAAATTATGAACATAAAATATGAAAATATTTCAAAATTATCAAATAATTTTATAATTTTCAAGTTTATAATTTAAATCATTGTAAAAAAATAAATATTGAACCTAAATTTCTTGTTTTGAGACTTTGTTTATAATGATGTGGTAATTTTTAACTATTTGGGATTTTGAACTTTAAATATGTATATAATATCAATAAAAATAATGTCACTTTTATAAATATAATAATTTTTTAAAGTAAAAATTAACTGGTTGAACCATGAAAATCATGATCAATTCACATGGTTGATTGATTTTTTATGGTTGATTTTAAAGGTTAAACATATTGATCACATGGTAAGTTTATAATTTTCCTAATTAAATTAGTTAACCCACTTCAATTTGTAAAATATTAGGATTACTCAAAAACCTTTAATCTCTTTCTTTCTTTAATTAAAACTTCTAAATAAAGACAATACTTCGTGCTAATATCTTTGTGATTTATTTAGTAGTTAAAAGGAGAAAAGGAAGGCAATGAGATAGAATAGAAGGGAAAAAAAGAGAAAAGAATAGGTGATTAACTGTTTGATTGGATATATTTTTATTTTTTTAATTTTTAGAAGTTATTCTTAAATATTATTTTTGAATTTAAGAAAAATAAAGAATATGAGGTGTTTGGAAAAGTAAATAACAAAATATTTCATTTAATTACAATATCAATATTAAGATTAAAAAATAAAGAAAATATCTAAAAGTTATTTCTATTTTTCTATTTTTAAATTACAGATTTAGAATTATAATTTTTAAAAATAAATTTTAAAAGCAATTTAGCAAATATGAATTTCTATTTTTTAAAAACAAAAAAATAGAAAATTGCTTTTAAAAGCAATAAACAAACAAATTTGAGTCATAAGTTTATTTTCTTTTTTCTTTTTACCTTCATGGTATTCTCATATCCTTTTTAATAGGTATGAGACTAATCTTTGTTCAAGGTGAAAGTAGTAGATAGTAAATCCTTTCCAATGAATGCACTTCCAAAGACTAAGTTCAAAACCTTTTGTTAGGCTTGAAATATATTAAAACTCAAATTACTTCAATTGAACCAAATAATTATTGGTTTTCACTCTCTTTCTTTAAATATTTAAAAAGCCTTCAAAATTATAAGAATATAAAATGGTTCACAATTGAGGGTTTTAGAAAACTTTTGAGAATTAGTTATAATTCTGTAATGTCTTTTCCTCTTTAATAAAAATTCTTAAATAAAAATTGAGAACTTTTAATTCAAGTGACACTTAATATTTTAAGTTGAAAGTTTAACTTAAGTAGAATCTAATATCTCATAAAAGTTTTGTACTTTCTATTTTATTTAGAGTTCGATCCTTTTATATATACATATATATATATATATATATATATATATATATATAATAATAATTTAATTACTTCTTCATTTATCAAAAAAATTCCTGAATAAAAAAATTATGACATAACATTCTTTTTTTAATCTCTTCCATGATATCCTCTATCCAAGTCATTTTTCCCTTGACTCCCTAAATTTGAATTTGGTAAGTTAAATAGTCTATCACTCCCATTAAGAAAAAGGTTCCTTCTTGTTAAATTGTAATTTATCGTGTTTTATTCCAGTCTGAAGCTGCTTTTCTCCCCATCTTGTTCTTTCACCAAAAGAAAGTGGCGTTTTGTAAGTAGAGCACGTGGCATTTTTTTATGGTGTCTGTCAGCGTCACGCATAAAATATTACGTTGCCAATTAAATTTACGTTCGGTTTCACTTTCGCTTCATTTAGTTGATCTTGTTTTATAATAAAAAAATAAAAGTCATATATTGCCATTTTCAACTACGGGTGTCTTGCACATTTAAAAAAAGACCTTAATTTTCAAGATATGAACACACACACAAAAATCCATTATCCTGCCCAAAAAGTTTTCCATTTTTCTTTATTCAAGTCAAAGCACGTTTAATTTATTAAATTCGTTATTAAATAAAAAGATTTCATTTTAATTCAAAGATTTATAATCTTAGGTTTTTTATTATTTTATATTTAAAATTTAATAATTTATAATATAATAAGATATCCTACGTATTTACATCTTTAAAAGTACATGAACGCTGTAGTCTTGCCCTTGACATATTTTTATTAAATTTTAAAGAAGTTAAACTACGTATTTTTTAATAGAAAATTCTGAAAGTCAAAGATTATGAAAAGAAAAGTAAAAATTTAATGAGAAGATACAGAATCTGACGTAATCTATGAACGACGATGTGTCAACTGTCAATCACCAACAAACGACAATAATGTAGTGCGGCGGCATCGAAGTTGTTCCCACGGAGCAGTGACCATACGGAGCACCTGATCAGCGTTCCGGATGCCTGATTAGGATCTTGACCCGACCTCGGTCTCCACTCTGTGATTCGATCGACGTTCTCAGACCCTGAATTGGTCAAAATGAATTTTATGAGGATTAAGACTCCGTCTCATCTGAGGAAGAACATCTTTTATATTAATATAATTAAAATTATTAAAATAATACAAAATATTGTATATATAAAATGTTAAATATAAAAAAATTAATGGAGGATCACTTTCTTTTTTTAAGAAATTATTTTTTATTATTATAATTTTAAATATCATTTTTAATAACAAAATATAAAGATAATATATTACTAATCTGTTTATAATGAAATGTATGAAAATTTGTTAAGAAAAATATTTTTTCAAAAAACAAGCGAAACCTAAATAACAGGAGTTCATTTAAATACATATTTGGATTAGTATTTTGATTTTCTAATTCGTGGCCACGCCGCATGACTTGTGATATGGGTATGAATATGTAACATGTCTTGAATAGAATTTTAATTTTTAAAGATAGATTTAGGTAGCACACTAAATTACGTATGTAATAGGTATAACAATACTGTTCAATTTGCTTTAACATATAAGTAAAAGGAATTAAATTCACTATTAATGCAAGTAAATTTTATACTAACAATTATTAATGTATTGTTATATTAATAAAAAATTATTAAAATTTTTTATTATTAAAATTTTTAATTACATATTTTTTATTATTTATTAATAATATAAAATATTTTATACTAATAATAAATTAAATTTAAACTTTAAATAAGGCATTAATTTATAAAACACTAATACACCGCATTTTTCTTATTTTAAATTTTTAATGATGCCAAAGAGTTTTTCTCCTTTTCTGTTGGGTTTCAGAATTATTTTCTTAATGAGGTTTAAGTCATTGACTTCGACAGTACTTAGTACCTATACTTGCGCCTCCGTTAGTTGGTATCAAAAGTGAAGGTCTGCCTTATTTAATGGCAACCGTAGTTGATAATTATTATTATTTGGTAGAAGATACCAGTATGCCTAACGCCAACTCAACAATAATATTAGGCTTCTTGACCGAATCCCTGCGCGTATGAAAAGTATTGTCCCAATCACTGCACCGAAAAATTATTAACCAAAACACTTAATTTATCTTTTAATATTTTTTGAATCACGGCCTGCCAAAGGCCGTGATTCAATTTTATTTATTTTATATTTTTTCTCGAATCATGGGCAACTGTGATTATTTTTTTTTTATTTTTTTAATTTATTATTTAAATTAAATTTTTTTAATTTGAAATTACTTTATATTTTTTAATTATTTATATTTTATGACCTTTAATTTTGATAATTTATACTTGATTTAATTTTTTATGTTTTAAAATTTTTATACTAATTAACTAATGCTCTAAACTATAATAAAAAATTATTAAAAATTTATATTTTACAATATTTTAATTCTTGTTTAAAAATAAAAAAATTACATCATTAGATAAAATATTTAATTAATTATGAAAATTAATGTATGTTAAAGTGATAAAAAGAATTGCATCATTAAATAAAATATTTAATTAATAATAAAAATTAATGTATGTTAAATTTAGATAAAAAATCACATCATTAGATAAAATATTTAATTATGAAATATATGATAAATTAATTCAATTGTATAATAACAAGAAAATAAATTGTATTAAAATTATATTATTCAATATATTGTGACTTTGAACTTCAAAAAATAGGAATGAATAATATATATATATATATATATATATATATATATATATATATATATATATATATCGGCGATTTGACCGAAATGCTGTACGGTAGAAAAGTATTCTTCGATCTGCTGCACCGTAAAAACTAATTACCGAAAAACTTAATTTTTTTTAAATACTTTTTGAATCACGGCCTGCCAAATGCCGTGATTCAAGTTATTTGTTTTTTTTTTTTTCGAATACGGCTGCCCCAGCGCAGCTGTGATTTTTTTTTTCAATTTTTTTTAATTTGTTATTTAATTTAAATTCAATTTTTTTAATTTGAAATTACTTTATATTTTTTAATTATTTATATTTTAAGACCTTTAATTTTGATAATTTGTGCTTCATTTAATTTTTTATGTTTTAAATTTTTTATACTAATTAACTAATGCTCTAAACTATAATAAAAATTATTAAAAATTTATATTTTACAATTTTTTAATTTTTTTTAATTTTTGTTTAAAAATTAAAAAAATTACATCGTTAGATGAAATATTTAATTAATTATGAAAATTAATGTATGTTAAGGTGATAAAAAGAATTTCATTATTAATTAAATGAAATTTTTAATTAATAATAAAAATGAATGTATGTTAAATTTAGATAAAAAATCACATCATTAGATAAAATATTTAATTATAAAATATATGATAAATTAATTCAATTGTATAATAACAAGAAAATAAATTGTATTAAAATTATATTATTCAATATATTGTGACTTTGAACTTAAAAAAATAGGAATGAATAATATATATATATATATATATAATAGATTAGATGAAATGAGAAAAAATAATATGTGGATTGAAAATTCTTGAAAAAATCCTAATTGAGATATTTTTATTTTAAAATAATATTTAAAAAATATTAACATTAAAAAGGAATAAAATTTGAATAAATAAAATTTAATTTAATGTTACTTGTTAGTCTTGAGAATAAAATACATAATTAATTAATTTTGTTAATAATTTTAATATTAAAATTTTAATTCACTTAGAATATTTATATAAAATATCTAAGTATTCCCCATAGGTGTAATAGTCTAATAAAGATCTAATCGTTGACATTTTGAATTTTAGTGTGATAGTTTTTATTGAAGATTTTAATTAATAATTAATAATTTAATTTACTATCTAAATATTGTATAGTATACATAACATAATAAAATTGATAACTACAAAAAAATTAATGGAACAATTAAAATCTCAATAAATATAAATTTTAGCTGATTTTTTCATAGTTTTATTCTGGGGAAAATTTAAATTATAAAATTAAATCCTTGAAAAATATTTTATCAATGGGTGATGTATATATCCATTAACAAATTTTTAACAAATTTTGACCAATATACATAACGCAGAAAATCATTTTCCCCACACACTGCGCCGCTAAAACATATTCCGCAAATGCTTCATAATTTTTTTATTAAAATATTTTTGTTAATTACGAAAGGGGAATTCCAAGACCAAAGTGGTCCGTGACCCTTTTTTTATTTTCTTATTAATTTTTTACCCCGTGACTTCTTTTCCTTTTTTAATTTTTTTGTGGTTATGTTGTAATATTTTTTTTAACATATAAATAATTTTTATTAACTTCAAAATACTGAAATAATGTAATAAATATTTAATAATAATATTATGATATCATTAATAAAAATAAAAATAGTATAATAGTTATTATTTATTTAATATCTAATAATACTATTATTATTTAAATACTAATTGATTACATAATAAATATTTCAAAAAAATAAGTTTTTAACGGCATTATAGTTACTATTAAAATATTAATTTAGTAGCAAAATAATATTAATTTTTTGTTATGTTAACAAGTTTTTAACGGCATTATAGTTACTATGAAAATGGCAGTTCTTTATTGTTTAGTAATATTGTACTAATATTATTAATTATTACTAACTTGGAAAAATTTTAATATTAAAAATGGTAGTTATTAAAAATATTCCAACATTATCAATATAAGTTAATATATTATAATATTTATTATTTATTTAATATGTAAGAACATTATTTATTTATTAAATAAATATAAGTATTACTATTGATGTGTAATAATAATTATTAGATTGATTTGAGTTAATGGATAAGTGTGGAGAAAATATTTAGTTTGTGTAGTTTATTTACAAATTTGAACATCATGATAAATGAAAAATGAGACAGAATTAATTTTGGATAGAAGAATGAATGAATGAATGAATTAAATTATTAAATTAGCTACAAAAATTTTGTACATTAATAAAATAATCAGCTATCAAAGTAATGACTCCCAGTCCCACATCGAGGGCGTCGCCTCGCTCGTTGCGGTCGCTGAACAAGGGATTGCTGTTGTTCATCTCCGTCGTCACCCTCATCGGAGTCTGTTTGAGTGGGGTTCGCATGACTCATGGTAGGTGGAATAGGATTTTGTGAGGTAAAAAACCCTTGTTGCTGATGCGATGTGGATCCACTGGCGTGCTCAGATGTAAATGCAAGCGGCTCAGATAAAAACGCCGTCAGAGAACCCGGGACTCGCTGGTGTGGGGGTGATGGGGATGGCGTGAAGAACGATGATGGGCTAACATTTCCACCTGCCATGAAATGTGACGAGGGCATGTATGTAGATAGACTTGGACCTCCTGCATCGGGCTGCATCCAGTCAGGGGCGTAGCCGGAGGGGACATCCGCTGATGGCATCGATCGATGACCATAATGTGCTCTGTCATCGTCATCATCAGGTCCAGGCAAGATGGGATCCCTAAAAGACATAAAGTCATGTGCCCTCCTACCACGCCTAGGCTCAGGGATGGGTGGTCTCGATAATTCGTCTGCAGGAAAAGCTGGCTGAGAAGCTGTCATGTCTCGATGCTTACCCAACGCACACAGGATGCGACCACAATCCCGGTCCACTGTCTCTTTGAATTGGTTGTACCCGAGAGTTGGAGGATCCTCACTCAGCGTGCGTAGTCTCTCAGCAACGTCGGCCTACATGATAAGTAAAAATAATTACAGTGTGTCAATTTATATTATAATATTTTGAAGAAGTTATAAATTATATTATGAAGGACGAATGATTACCACAAATCCTGGACCACCGCTAGCTAGATGAATCCATCGTCTCGTGTGTGTCCAATACCATGACATGTAACCCGAGCCACGATGAAGAGCATCAGTCTCCATCTCAGTTAGCGAAAGCGTGGCTCGCCATGCATCCCAAGCACTAATGTACACCATGTGTTCTTGCCGCCAATCCTTCGATGTTTTTCCTCGAAGCTGTAAGGTATGACAAAAACTAAGATTGAATGGCTCCTGTGGGATTGGTTGCTGTCTACCAAACTGCCGAAGAACACGATCTGCATGGTGCCATTCCACGATGTGGAAGCATATGATCGGGACTGAAGCCAACCATATATCAGGTGAGATGAGGCAATACTCAGGCAGAAGCTGGTGGACACTATCCATATCATAAGGCCGCTAAAAAATCTACACTAAGTAAATGAAAAATAAATAAGCACGTAACTACATATGAGACAGTCAATTTAGATACAACAAAGCAAGTCATTATTAACCTCTTCAGCCTTCATCTGATCAAGCAATATTCTGAATTGCCGTAAGACATTTGTTGGAGGCCGTTGAGGCAATCCGGTATTCTTCCACCTGCGGGAGTTGCAAAATGTATATTATTTTCTATGCATAATTTAATACTAGTAGGGGAAATACATTAAATGAAAATATCAAAAATGGCTCACACCTGAAGCCTAATGGTGGTAGCACAGGGTAAATGTCTAAACAGAGATCTGGATACGGAGGTGCCATTGGTGCTAGAGTGGGAAATCGATCCCACGCCCATAGATGTAGAAGATGCAAACATCCACCGATGTTTACCTCGTTGGGGTTGGGGGCCGTGCACAATTCTCTATACAAGCATGCAAGAATTGCTGATCCCCAACTGAACTGTCCAGTGTCAGCGAAGTTTGCTAATAGGGGTAAATACATCAACAACACTCTATGGCCAGAAGTGTCAGGCATGAGATATCCGCTGATGAGTCTCAAAATGTAGGCACGCGTGAAACGTTGTATTTGTTCGTCATCTGCATCTTTTGGCAAGTGTCCAAAATTCGCTGCTAGCCAAGGGATGCTCAGGCGCTGCCCTTGTAAACACTCATCAGGCAGTATAACCCCAAGAAGATCCTCGCACATCGCCCGCCAGTCATGTCTGGTGTACCCGGAGACAGGAACGCCCTCGCACGGTAAACCCAGCTGGATGGCGACATCTTGTAGTGTAATGGTGCACTCCTCGCAGGTGGTGTGGAAAATGTGTGTCTCTGGCCGCCATCGCTCCACTAGTGCAGAAACGAGCGTTGCATTCAACTCAAGATGGCTAAGACGATTGACACCGTAGAAACCAGCCTGCTAAAGATATGGGACAATGGCAACTGGTGGATTAAAGAGGCAACCCACATGTGCGACACGTCGTAACCTAAGGAGTCGATCAGCCTGAAAACAAAAATACCATATCATAATGTGGCAAGAGTTTAAAAATCACAAAATGCATAACCATACATTACTAAACTTACATGGCCTAGCCAAACGGCCTGTGAGATATGTCTAGACTGTAAGTACAAAAGGGACTCGTCATCAGGACCAGGTGTGACAACACGGCGCTGACTGGCCATTACAGTCAAGGGGTATGATATCTGTCACATTGGAATAATTCAGTTAATTGCACAAAAGTATACATTTAAACACAACTATTATCCAAAGTAAGTGACCTAATAAGGCATCAGGGGATACTAATGCTGACATATTATACTTGCTAGTATGTTCATTAATTTACGGCTATTTATAACCTTAATACCAACAACCAATGGGGTGTGCACTCAAAAGTTCCTTTGATGGGCTGGACAGGTTGCGCAGTTGTGCCCTATCTGCCTGCATAACTCACACCTCTGAGGATCGGATGGACCCTCCTGCCAGTCCATTTCGTTCCTTATACGCCTAGATCGTGGTCGACCGCTGGCACATATCGCCGAGGGATCTGGAATGAGTTCTGGTCCATCGACCGCTGGCCAATGCTCCACACCGCCTATTGGTCGGAACTCACTGCTATATGCACTGAGCATTGTCTCCAATCGGAAAACACGATCAACAAACTGCAGGGGATCCAATGAAACTTTCGAACAAGCAGCAAATACATGTTGGCAGGGCCAGTGCTCGACTTGAAACTCGCCACAATCATATGTACGATCGCGAAGGCTAACCTTGCAGGACCGACCGAACTGCTTCCACGTCAAGTCATATAGCTCCTCAACCTCAAATAAGAACCCCAGGCGGTCGAAACGGCGCACGTGGCAGGTTGACGCTTTCCGAATACAATCTTTAATTTTTTTTCGGACGTCCTCAGAAAATACCTCTCCTGCTTGTAATTGTGCTGCAATTGTCTCTGCTTTGTCAACAAAATATGCGTTTAATCGATACATTGTTGCCTTGACCAACCCCATGATAGGCAAAAATCTAACCCCCTTGAAGACGCTGTTAACACACTCCGCCAAGTTAGTTGTCATGTGGCCCCATCGTCTGCCTCCTTCGTCATATGCACGGCTCCACTGATATTTTGGGATATTCGCAATCTAATCAGCAGCTCTTGGGTGCAATGATTGTAGTTCCCCTAACTTTGAATCCACTACATGTTGCTCATATTGGTAACCTGTACAACCCGATATTGTGACATAATTAACAAAGATAATAAGGTGTCATGATAATTAGAGAAGTTTTTCAGGAGTATTACGTACCAATACTAATGAATAACTTTTTTAGCCACTCGGTCTTGAAGGTTGAGTTTATATTATTGGCGATGTGCCGTAGGCAGAACACATGATAACCACGGGGTGGTTGCCACCCTATGCGTGGGTTTGCAACGGCAACAACTATCCCAGGATATCTATCTGATATCAAGCAAACACCCTGCTTATCCTTGACGACATGCCGTCGGACGTTTGATAGGAACCAAGCCCATGTCTCATATGTTTCGCTTTCTACTATAGCAAATGCAAGGGGAACAATTTTTCTATCCCCATCTTGTGAAGTTGCGATCAGTAACACCCCCTTATACTTTCCATATAAAAATGTGCCATCAACTTGGACCATAGGTTTTAAATGATCGAACGCATCAATGCATGGCTTGAATGTCCAAAAGACTTGATGGAACAGTGCTACTGGCGCACTCTCACCACCGCTTGACGGACATTCCCTGCTGACAATCTCAAAGTACGACCTAGGATTGTAATGTCGTACAACCGCCAACCACCTCGGTAGTAAAGCATATGATTTTTTCCAATTTCCAAAAGCGAGGGCAAGAGCTCGGTGTTTACCCTTCCACGCCTTCTTATATGAAACTGTATATCCAAAAATACCGTTAATACGCTCAATAACCCTTCGAATGGACACGCTGGGATTCTCAGTCACCAACCCTACAATGTAAGATGAAATGACATCTGTGTCCAATTTCGGGTGATCACTCGAAAGAGAAGCGGAGACACATTTATGAGGTCCATTGTATCTTGTTATTTGCCAGTGATTCTCTCTCGGCTTATGGCATGCTCTAGCCCTCCAATTGCATTGTCCACCGTAGTGAGGGCACCGATACTCTTCATACTTGGCTGAAGAGTAATATGAGTAAAATGTGTGGTGGGTTCGAATTGAGTATATTTTCATCGCGCGACGGAATGATTTTTGGTCACTATACACCTAACCCACATCTGACTCTTGGTCATTGAGCACATTCATGGCACTTCCCATATCGAGAAAATCATTGCTGTCGGCCGCATCTATATTTATTCTTCCAAAAAATGCAGCTGCCGATTTCACATATTGGTTCACGGGTGTTGCAGGGATCGCTGGGGTCACATCTTCACCACCATCAGCTTCATCATCATCACAACTGTCATTATCCCAATTAAATCCTTCAAGAATGTCGTCATGTGCATCATTCTCTTCAAAATCGTCCATTATGTCATCTGATTCCTCCGGGATAGAGGGGGATGGAAGGAGACCATAGATAGGCTGGGAAGAACATGGCTCTGTAGTGTAATCAACAATAGGAGATTGAAACTGCTGTCCAATACCCACATGTCCACCTACTGGTTCCAGACTACCATGGTACAGGTTATAATTTGATGGTCCTTCACCAAAGTTAGGAAATAGGTTGGTAGACGGTTGTGTGCATGGCCCACTCTCGTCAACTGGTTGACTACCAACGTTCAGATCAAATCCCTTGCTTGCGATGTGTGCATACAATTCTGGGCAAGACAATTGAGTGGGGAATCTGGCATTCGTCTCCCACATTCGTTGAATGTCATCATCATCCTCTAATAGACAAGCTTTGTAACGCGTCGGGTTCAGTGAAAGTGGATGCCTATACTCTAACTCAGTCACAGTTTGATTCTCTGCAAGTCTTAACTTTCGGCCAATTGCAATTTTCAATGCATCCAAAGTGATATCCAATTTAATTCTCATAACTTTGACTCTTCGACACTTAAATGTATCACCCTCGTCCGTTTCATAAATTTCTCCGTTCGCATAGATACATACATTTTCTTCCCCGGTACTCATGGTGATTCCTACCATATTCAGGGTGTTAAAGTGATTTCAGGGATTAAAACATATTTATAAAAAATAAATAATACTCAGATTTATTTTCATGTCATCTAATATTATAACTAAAAGTCTTACCTGGAGGGACAGATTTTATCTGCATTAGAAAGTTAGACTGCATAAACTTCATAAGCAAAACATATACTCAATTATTACAATAATACAAAGAATAATATCTAATCAAGTAGAATAATACAGAATTCTAATTAAAAATAAATACAGCCCAAAAGTAAGTTTCTTCAAACTAAAATACAATAAAAACTTATAGTCTATGGATAAATATATTAAAAAATAAATTCAATAAATTCAAACTTTTAATCCAACAAATTAATTAACTAAATTAAATCAAATAAATAAATTAAATAAATTGACTTCAAAAAAAAATTAACTAAATTAAATCAAATAAATAAATTAACTAAATTAAGATAAATAAATTAATTAACTAAATTAAATCAAACAAGTACATCAAAATATTAACGCAAACAAATTAATTAACTAAATTAAATTAACTAAATAAATTAACTAAATTAAATCAAACAAACAAATCAACTAAATTAAATCAAACAAATAAATTAACTAAATTAAATCAAACAAATAAATCAACTAAATTAAAATAATTAAATAAATCAACTAAATTAAATTAAACAAGTAAATAAAAATATTAACATAAATAAATAAATTAAATAAATTAAATTAAATAAATAAATTAACAAAATTAAATCTAATAAATAAATCAACTAAATCAAATAAACTATTTAACTGAATTAAATTAAATAAATAAATTAACTACATTAAATCAGATAAATTAATCAACAAGCTTAAATCAAATAAATAAATTAACTAAATTAAATTAGATAAATTAATCAACTAGATTAAATCAAATAAATTAAATAACTAAATTAAATCAAACAAGTAAATCAAAAATATTAAATCAAACAAATAAATTAAATACATTAAATTAAATAAATTAATTAACTCAATTAAATCAAGTAAATAAATTAACTAAATTAAATCAAGTAAATTAACTAACAAAATCAAATCAATTAAATAAAATTAACTGAATTAAATTAAATAAATTAATTAAATAAATAAATTAACTGAATCAAATTAATAAATTAATTAAATAAAATTAAATAAATAAATTAACTACATTAAATTAGATAAATTAATTAATTAGATTAAATCAAATAAATTAATTAACTAAATTAAATCAGATAAATTAATTAACTAGATTAAATCAGATAAATTAATCAACTATATTAAATCAACAAGTAAATCAAAAATTTTAAATCAAATAAATAAACTAAATACATTAAATTAAATAAATAAATTAACTAAATTAAATTAAGTAAGTTAACTAACAAAATCAAATCAATTAAATAAAACTAACTAAATTAAATATATTAAATCAAATAAATAAATTAACTAAATTAAATTAACTAAATCAAATAAATTAATTAATTAAATTAAATCAAAGAAATAAATTAACTACATTAAATCATATATATTAATCAATTAGACTAAATCAAATAAATTAATTAAATAAATTAAATTAGATAAATTAATCAACTAGATTAAATCAAATAAATAAATTAAAAATATTAAATTAAATAAATAAATTAAATCAAATAAATAAATTAAATACATTAAATCAAATAAATAAATTAACTAAATTAAATCAAGTAAATTAACTAACTAAATCAAATCAATTAAATAAATTTAGCTAAATTAAATCTAATAAATAAATTAACTAATTTAAATTAAATTAAATGATTAACTAAATTAAATCAAATAAGTAAATTCAAAAAATTAACTCAAATATATTAATTAAATAAATAAATCAGATAAATAAACAAACCAAATTAAATCAAATAATTTAATTAATTAATTTAAATCAATTAAACAAATAAACTAAATAAATAAATCAAATAAATAAACTAACTAAATTAAATCAAATAATTTAATTAATTAATTTAAATTAAGTAAATAAATTAAATATATTAAATTAAATAAATTTATAATTACATAAATTTAAATAAATAAATTAATTAAAATTAAAAAATTAAAAATTAAATAAATTTAATTTAATTAAACTAAATTAAAATAATAAATTAAATTAAAAACTTACCTTTTAATCTTTCTTCTCCGCGCAGCACTCTTCCTCCTTCCTCTTTTCTCAACACTCAGCAACAGCAACACAGCAAGTTCCGCAACAGTGGGAGAAGCCGCGCAACACTCTTCCTCCTTCCTCTTTTCTCAACACTCAGCAACAGCAACACAGCAAGTTCCGCGGTGGGAGAAGCTGCTTCAGCAAGGCCACTTATATAGGCTTAAGGTGCGCTCGCTCACGGACGGAACAGTGGCCGCTCACGGAGAAACAGGGCGCATGGGTCACAGCCTGCATGAGGACGTGATCAGTCTGATCACGTCCTGCTGCAGGACGTGACTTGCAGCCAGTCCCGTCAACCTGGCGTCGTACATGGCTCGTCTGATCACGTCCTCCCGTCGTCCGTGATTCAGCTGACCTCGTGCATGGCTCGTCTGATCACGTCCTCCCGTCATCCGTGATTCAGCAAGTGCAGGTTCTTGTCATATGTTTTGTCGGCGCAGGAAAACGGGAATTTCTTTTTCCTGTTGCAGTGCGTTGGCAATTTTCCCAGTCATATTACCCAAAGTTAGTTTCTTCGATATTCCTAACCCTTTGTTTGGCTTTTTAGAATTCATTTAATTTATTTTAGTGAAAATAATTTTATTTTATTTTTTCTTAAAATTTATTTGAAATAAATTATATAAAATGTGATTTCATTTCATTTTAAAATAAATTTTTTAGAATTTTATTAAAATTTATAAAATTTATTTCAAATATTTATATTTACAATATTATCACCAAGAGTAAAAGAGAGATAATTATTAATAACTTAAAAAAATTAAAGATAAAACTATTCAATGAAAATATTACATTTAAAATGAAATGAATTCCTACTAAATCTTATTTAATTTCATAAGATTTTAAAATGAAATGAAATCTAAAAAATTTAAAGTCAAATATGATTTTTAAAATGAGTTATAATTTTAAAGTGTGCATATTTAAGATTTTTCCAAAAGCACTAAAATTTATATAATCTTCATAATTTTAAAAAAAATTAGAGATAGTATATCATCATTAGTATAATAAGTATTTCAAATATGCCACACTGACTCAATACGATCAATATATTTATTTGTATGGATGATCAACTCTCTCCCTCAATGAAATAATCCTTGATGAACGTGTATTCACATCTCATTAACTTAGAATCACGCAAAAATCATGTACAATACAAGCAAGGATTTCGCCCAATAGAGGCTATGGAACCCACCTTCACGCTTTCTAATGTTATAATCAAGCATATAGATAGGTATCTACCTCAAACTTATGCCATTTAGTGCCATTTTGTTTTAACTTTGTAGAATAGTCATTAACTTAAGTATTGAAGTGCATTTAATAACATTGAAAGCACCTTTTGTCACTAACTTCTTATTTTTCAATCAGTCAATCAGGGCTTAGATTGTGGAATAGTTGTTATATATGAATTATAAGAAAGCAAGTGAATTAACAAGTTCACACAATTTGTAGATAAAAAAATAAAGCAAATTAAGAGAAACTATAAATATATAGCAATGCTTTAAAAATTAAGATTCAGAATAATTAGTAAAGAGTTTTTTTTTTTTGAATTTTGTAAGTAAGGATCTAAGCTATCATTTTATACATTCACCGTGATTCTTCCCTAAAATTTGAGGTTTTCCTAAAATAAGAGGATTAGTTCATTATAACTATTGGTTTACAAATATATTGCATTTTAATTTATTTGAATCAGTTTACTATTTGAGAGGTTTTCTATGTATTTGGTATCATTGATTTAAACTGGTATAAATTATTGGGTTTGAGGTTTGTGTGGACTGAATTCAACATCTTTTTTTATATATGATTCTACCATTTAAATTAAATTAATTCATTATACTAACTTTGATCTAATCTAACATAATTTCTATTCTCAGATTTAATTCCTTTAACTTCCAAGTCCCAATCCGGTACCCATTACTGTTGTATTTAAAAATAAAATAATTAATTTTATTAGAAATATTATATGAATTAGCATTAATCAATTATTGAAATATTTATTTAAGTAATTAGTTTTGTGTTTTAACATTAAGCATAGAACAGATTGGACCCTGATTTAATGTGTATGATTCATGATAGGTTGGATCATGCATAAGCTCATATAGGTAGAGGTCCTAACTTACAGCCCTTTTAGTGATCAGTAGTTTCCTATCACAAGTCTGACCTTAAATAGAGATATTAGGATTATTATTTGAACACAAAGAAAAATAAGGATTCTCACTCTTCTAAATTTTCTCTCCCTTTTCTCTTTATCCTTAATAACCTAAGGGGGCGAAGTAGGTTGTAATTCTACTCATTATCATTTAGATCAGTCATGGTCTCATTAAATTAATGTTCTAGGTACGCTCATAATTTTATTATTATTAATTTCATATTTTTGTGATTTTAATTTATACTTCCAACAATTGGTATCAGAGCATGTTGATAGTATGAATTAATCTGATTATGAGCAATTTTAATTAATCTCATCAAATTTTATAACATTCCCAATTTTTCCTTCGGTACATAAAAAACAAAACAGCCACTCTGAATCCCTACTGGTTTCCATGCCATGTGCACTCTTTATTCCTTCCTTGGAATTCGCATAAAAAAAAATTCTTCTCTTGTGAGGAAGCAATTTGTGTTTATATAATTCTTAATCTTAGTTATTCTTTAATAACTTGATTTAATTTCTTTGGTGTGTCTCTGCATGTATTGTTTTTGAGTGTGATTATGCTCCAGAGATGCTTTAACGTGTATATATATGTAGCATATGTCCAGAGGTTCTCTATATATATTGAAATTCATTTTTTTTATACATGTGCTTGATTTAATGTTTGGCCTCCCATATATATATATATATATATATATATATATATATATACTAATATATATATATATATATTTTCTTTTGGTTTTTATTCAAACTTTCTATGGATTAGTCCCATTCCCATACAAGTTAGTTTTTAGGTCTGACGCTTTGCGTATCCTGAAGTTTTGTGTTTATTATATATATTCAATCTGTTGAATCAGAAAAATGTACACACACGGATAAAAAAAAATGGCAGAATTGAGAGATCAAATCTGAATGTGAATCGGATTTGATTCCTACGTCGAATATACATTAGCTATATCTTGAAATTCTGGCATTATTTCTTTTATAAGGTAACGCCATATAGCTTGCCTACTGTGACGGTCCACTTTGATAATGTTTCACGACCAAGCATCTTTAACTGACGAACGTGACAACTTGATACTTTTCCTCCGATGGGAATTACGAGACCAATAAATATTTATTTTAAATTTTGAAAAATTTATGCTGTATAAAAATATATTATATTTATGGATTTTGCCCTGTAAAATTCATGAGTATTCTTCATTTTTTTTTGGCTTAGTGAATTGTCACTCTCTGTAATTGTAAACATAAGTATATTAAATAAATTTTAGTCCTTAATTATGTAATTTAGTACATTATAAAAAAAATACCTAAAACTATTTATTTCACACTAGTGATAGATTGTGGATATAATAAGACTGTGTTATGTAAAACATTGTCCTTTTAGGATATCTAAGAGAATATTACATTAATGATGGATACACCTATCGGTGTGACATTGTTAATGTAATTTTAGAATTTAAACTCCTTAGAATAAGCATGCAGTAATTATAATATTTTCAATATTTCTTGTACCCTATCGATATGGCTATATTGATTACATTTTTATATAGGCTCTTGTACAAACCAAATCTATGGTACATGTATTTTAGATACCACTTTGTTAGATAGTTGTTTGACTGATTTGTTTAATTGGGAATCTTGTGTTTGTAATTATGTTGTGCACGTATAATTAATAATTTCTCAATCTTGTTGCATCAGTCTCGGCCTTTCAACAACTATCTATGGTGAGGACTCTTAATGGAATAAACTATGATGAATGGAGAGAGTTCTTGAACATATACCTGACAATCTCTAAGGAGGATTTGGCTTTTAGAGAACCAAAGCCGCCTGATCTATTACCTGAGTCTAGTGCTGCAGATAAGGACCTATTATAAACAATGGTATGAATCGAACCAGATTTGTTTGACAGTGATTAAGTTCACTATTGAGAAGGGAATTAGAGAGAGTATCCCATTATAAGGACATTGCTGTGGAGTATATGAAAGCTATTGGTGAAAAATTCAAGAAGCTTGATAAGACTCAAAAAGTCTACTATCTTTCCATGCTTGATAACACTCGTTATGATGGAATTTCAAGTATTAGATGAACATATTATGAAAATGATTCATTACTACAATAGCTGAGATTATACGATGTTAATTTAGGAGAGAGTACTTTAGTTTACAGAGTCCTTCAGTCATTGCCAGCTGAATGTAATTACCTGAGAACCTCCTATAATTCACAAGAGGGAGAGTGGACAATAGACCAAATGATTTCTATAGTAACTGAAGAAGAGGAGACTATGAAAGTAATCCACAACCACATTTTATTAACTACTTATCTCAGGATTCCTACAATAAGTCAGGAAAGAAACCAGAGACACATATATCTGGAAAGCCTGAGTTCAAGAAAAGTGGTGATAAGGGTAAGGGACAACAAAAGAAATTAAAGGCAAGTGCAATTATTGCAAGATCCTTGGACACAAAAAGTCTCAATGTTATAAGCTAAAGAACAAGCGCGAGCAAGAAGGGGCTTAAAAACAGCAGATCCCAAGTGAGATGGAAGAGATTGTATTGGGAGTAGTAGGAAGTAGAATAAAATTAATTACATAGGATCATATTTTTTCTTATGTTTATCTTCTGGATACTTTTAATTTGAATTATGTCATTTATGCACCTTTTTTTCAAATTTAATTTCTAGTTCTATTTCAATAATTGTAGTTATTCCTTTTGACAAAGAAAATTTATTATGATTTTACTATTTTAGTATGCCACCTTACAAAATGATCTGTATCTTTTGAATTTGAAAGATTTTCCTGTTGTATCTTCTGATATTTCCATCAATGTTATGGTTAGGCATAAACAACCTAGAATAAGTTAGAAATCTTCCATTTTATAAGATTATTTTTTAGGCCCTTTTTTCTAGAGAGATTAGAAAGATTGGTAAAACAAAGATGTGTTGTTAAACTTAAATTCTCATATCTTAAAAACTTTTAAGTGTGGAGTTATAAAGTAAAGATGAGACTCTATAATTCCTAGTTAAAGAAATTAGACTTTACAACAATCAGTGGGTTCTTCATTAGGTATTGTACTAGATCAAAAGGTACAGATTTTCTTATCCCACTCGTAGTACCAAGACCATCGAGTTTAATTGGATATTTTATTTTGTGGATGACTTGAATAGTGGGAGTTTGATACTTAGAGTTATCAATTTATGTGACAAGGCCATCATTTTGCCTATACCTATTTTGATTCCCTTATCACTAGAGGAGATAATGTTCGTAGTTCAGTTCAAATAAATAAATATCCTCATGTTGAAAAACTTGATTAGCTAGCCATTAAGTTTAGATCCATTGTAATAAAACTTATAGTATTTTGGGTTTGTACCAAGTTTAATGGATTGAACGGATGCTTGAAAATTTTAAAATGGACAAGATTTCTTACGCTTCCGCTATTAATAATCTTATGTATGCACGGGTCTGCATTCGTTTAAATATAGCTTTATGCTATTAGTATGCTTGGAAGATTATTAAGTAACCCTAGGATGGATCATTGGAGAGTGACCAAGATAGGAATATGTAGTCTCTTTAAGATACTATGAATCATATGTTGAACTTGTAGACAATCTAATTTACTTGAAAGTATTGGTTATTCAGATTCTGATTATACCTTGTACATAGATGATTATAAGTCAACATCTAGATACATCTTTATGATATTTAGAGGAGCTTTATGATGTTTGGAGGAGTTGTTTCATGGGAAAGTGTTAAACAGACATTCACAGCTACCTCAATAATGGAAGCAGAGTGTATCGCATATTATGAAGCCACTTAATAGGTTGTAAGGTTTGAGGAAGTTGATATTTGGCATGAAATTAGTTAATTCTATATCACGATCTCTACCAATTTTATTGCGATAAGGCTTCTGCTTTGTGCTTTTCTCAAAACAATAGGAATTTTAGACATATTGAACATTTTTTATGTTAAATTCCTGTTTGTTGGAGAGAAAAGATTGCTGAATTTTAGACTCACATTAAACATAGCCCTAGTGGAGATATGCAAGGGATTCGTTGACTTAAGGCTTACCTATAAGAGTATTTTAAAATCAAGTAACTCATATGAGTCTTGTTAAATTTCTTTTGATGAAGCCTTAGTTTAGTGGGAGTCTGAGATATGCTTATTTTATTTTGATGATGTCTGTGACCAGTAATTGCTCATATTGAAATATTGGTGATATGTTTTATACATATATAAATCATTTGCTTCCCTATCGGATTCAATGATTTTAAGTTATTTCTCTTATGAGTTGTGATCAAAAGATTAACCTTATATATATATCCAGTTCTTTGGGATTATGAGACATTAATTTAATATTACTTGTCTTCCTATCGGATTCAGTGATTCTGTATGGTCTCATTCCACTTTTGTAATCGTCACTTAATTTGGATATTGAAACATTGGTAATATGTTTTATACATATATAAATAATTTGTTTCCCTATCGGATTCAATGATTTTAAGTTGTTTCTCTTTTGAGTTATAGTTGAAAGACTAAACATTATTTTGTTCCTTTTAGATTATGAGACATTATATCACTTGTCTCCCTATCGGATTCAATGATTCTGTGTGGTCTCATTCTTTGAATTAAGTTTATAGCTTAATGTATAACTAATTGCTTAATTATTGATATTTTAATTATTCTATATAATTAATTAATACTATCCAAGTAGGAGATTGTTGTATTTAAAAATAAAATAATTAATTTTATTAGAAATATTATATGGATTAGTATTAATCAATTATTGGAATATTTATTCAAGTAATTAATTTTGTGTTTTAACATTAAGCATAGAACAGATTGGGCCTTGATTTAATGTGTATGATTCATGATTGGTTGGATCATGCATAAGCTCATATAGGTAGAGGTCCCAACTTACAGCCCTTTTAATGGTCAGTAGTTTCCTATCACAAGTCTGACCTTAAATAGAGATATTAGGGTTATTATTTGAACATACAGAAAAATAAAGATTCTCACTCTTCTAAATTTTTCTCTCCCTTTTCTCTCTATCTTAATAACTTAAGGGGCGAAGTAGGTTGTAATTCTATTCATCATCATTCAAATCAGTCATGGTCTCATCAAATTATGCTCTAGGTACGCTCATAATTTTATTATGATTAATTTCATATTTTTATGATTTTAATTCATACTTCCAACAATTACTTATCATTGCATGTTAATATTTTTGTTTTGAACTTTTTTTAGATTTTATTAAATGTTATGATATTCAATAATTTTCTTTTGATAAATTCTCTTGAGAATCTTATAAATATGTGGTTTTTTAGAATTTACTATTATCATTTTATGTTTGAGTTAGATTGCTCTCTTTCTTTGAAAAGAAAAGCTTCCAAATCGCAAATTTTTGGATTTGCACCGCCAGTTGGACACTTTGTAGATTTTGCAAAGCTGTTCAAATCAACATGTCTGTATTGAATTTCTGTGAATTAATCTGTAGACAAATCAGAAGAATCCGTTCAACAGCTCTATACACCATTTTCAGTTTGATTTTGTTTAAGAAAGTGGCTTTTACTTCTATATAATAGAAAATTTAGTTATAATTTTTTAACATATTAAAAATTGCAAATTACAAATTGTACAATCTCAAAAAAAGAAGAAGATTATTTTAAGAAGTTATACACTAATAAAAGTAAGATACAAATACATAATTTTAAGTAAATAAAGTTTAGGGATAAAATTATAATTCAAGTTGACAATAAATATTTGAATGAATATAAATAAATTCAAATAAATAAAAATAAATAAAAATTCAACAAGGACCTTAACTCAATTTAGATATCCAATGAAACACAAAGATCGAATATAATATAAATTAGGCTCATGTCAATGATTCAATAATGATAATTCGCTTGTATAGATTAGAAACTACTCAAATACACTAGAAGTATTTAAAAGCACACCACACAAGTGTGGCTTTAAGGGTAATAATCATCAAACATGTGTTCTCTTGCAGTTGGTTAAGAAGTTACACTAAAAAATATCATCCTTAAAATTTACAACAAAGGAATTCACAATCTCATTAATCAAACATCTATTTGAACCTAAGTCATTACTATTTGATAAAATATCTATTTAAATATAACCTATATTATAATTATATGGTAATTCTTTAGTATCTTTATAGATTTGTAATCCATAGTGAAATGATTAAATGAAAATAATTAGATAAATTATTAACAAATAATTGAAATTATGGATAATCTTATTTAATAATTTTTATTTGACCATCTCAATATATGAGTTCTAAACCCATAACGAGATAGATAGCCACCTAATTACTTTATTATTGATGCCGTGGGGATATGGCCAAAATTTTCCATGGAATAAATTGTTTGAAAACGAATATATATATATATATATATATATATATATATATATATATATATATATATATATATATATATATATGATTGGGTAGAAAGAAAGTGTACAGAAACTAGCAAACTTTTTTTTCAGAAGTTGCAATTTTTTCTTTTCAATAAAATTTTACAACTTTTTTTTTATTAAGTATTGCATTGTTTTCATAAAAAATTTCAAATTTTTGTTGCAACTTTACATGATAGGTGTAGCAACTGTTATCTATTTATTATATGTAAAAGTTCTTACTCGTTTGCAACTATTTTTTTAAATGAACATGTTACAAAATTTTATATAAAATATCCAAATTTTATAATTTTTACATAATATTTTCATAAAAAAATTATAATTTATAAAGGTGTATCATATTAAAACGTTTAAAATGTTATTCTGTAAGTTTTAAATTTTATCAATGGTTAATGTAAATTAATTTCATATTATTGTTCCTTAATATGCTACCACAACATTAAAAAATATCAAAATTTCCTAGTAATTGATGAAAAATTTTAATTATTATTATTATTTTTGCAACAATATGTTATATTTCATTGAAGTATAAAAAATTGTAGAATGCAGTGCTGCATATACTTCAAAAAATTCACTTTATTTTTTCTTTCTTCACAAGGTATTCTTCAAATTGTGAATGAATTTTTTTTTAAAGTAATGCACACGATCTTGGATGTGGACTCTAGATATAAAGAGGGAGTAAAATTTTAAAATAATATTAAATATTTTATACTTTACTACTAATATAGTAATAAATGTGAATGATTTTTTTATTAATTGATAACATCTATTTTAAATCAATATATATTTCATTGGACAACGTCCTTATTAGTTGATTTTACGCTTTTTAACTGTGGAAATATATTCATGTCGTGAACAATGAGATTATTGAAAAATCCTGCTTGTATATTTTCAACGTCAAGAGTAACGGTAGTACACGTCAATTTGAGGTCTTCAATTTTTTTTAATCCTAATAGTATATTTGATATGATATGATAAAATATAATAGAAATAAATAAAATATTATTCAGTAGATATTATAAAATAAGGATGTACATTCTCTGCATAATGATTATTTCATTAAATAATAAAATTTATATTTTATAATAAAAGTGATGGAATGATCATTTTATTATTTTTAAAATAAATTTTTATATTTTTATATTTTACGTGTTTATATATTTTAATATTATTTTTATTAATGAATATTAAAAAATCTATTTTTAATATTTTATTATAAAAATATTTTAGTAGTTATATTTTTAATATTAAAATTCATAGTAAAATGTTTTTATGTTATTTGTAAAAATTATTTAATATAATTTTTTTTAAATTAAATCTTTTATTATTTAAAATTTTGCGTTAATTATAATTTTAATAACTAAATTTAAAATCTAATACTTTTAACTATCGATTATATTATATTTCTTATTTAATATATATTATTATTTTACAATTTAATATAAATATTTAACTGCAAATTATGTATATGATTAATTTTTAAATAAATAAATAATAATATAATTAATTATATAAATATGATTTTAATTTTTTTTATTTTTAGAAATATTATTATTAATCGATTCTTTTTATTTTTATTGTATAAAAATAATTGTAAAATAATGATTCATTGCATTTTAACAAACTTACCGTAATCAGCAATTAAGGTCAGCTGGCACGCGGGTTAGCTCATCTGAACAAATCAATTATTTGTCATTTGTTTGAGTCGTCGGAGAGAGAAAATTCAAACAACGGACACGCGCCTTCAAGGATTTTGCCCCAGAACTTTCCCATCAGCTTTCCCTGTGGTCTCAGAAGCAGCGGACCCCATTTCAATCCTTCTTCCTTATAGGCTCCGAGAGCTTTATTCTTGACCGGCGTCTCTGCCTTTCCCGGTGTCTCTCTTTTCCCTGGCTTCATTCTTCCTCTCAGCTCTATCAAATCTGCATTGACCTTGTTTCTACCAGCTGCATCTGAGGTTAGCTTGCTTAATATGCTGACTTTCATTTTGTGGTTCTGTTCTCTTTTTTTTTTTTGGACAATGGAAAAAAATAAACCAAACTATATGGGTCTGTTTTCGTTTCTCGCTTTGCTGGAAAAGTTACAAGCTTTTCGTTTTCTGAGATTCATGTGGATTAGTGAGTACGTCTTTGTTTGAATCATTTTTTTTATCAATATTAATTTTTCGTCTTCCTTGTTCTGTAAATTTTGTAGTTGGGTTTCTGATTTCCCCTGCATAGTTTCATTCATGAGGATTTTCGATTAAATTCAAACTTAACTCTTTAAGGATTATTGGTTTTTTTGGTGCTCTGAAAGACAATGCAAAGTAATAAACAGAAGAGAGAGAATTCAAGCCTAAACATAGTTAGAGGGGTTAAAAGTTTGAACAAATGAACTGGAAGCAAAGAAAACTGAATTTAACGTTGGCCTGCCAACACCATAAGTTGGAATTTGGAAGGTAGTGGTGAATGCATGCCGTGGAGCTTATAACAAGAGAGATTTACATAGAGCTAGTCAAAGGTATCTTTTGTATCTGACTTGATGCTGTTTTCGTAATACTTGTGATTTTCCTGGTATGATCGGCTGAAAATGCAAGAAGTTTTATATGAAAGGGACAGACCGCAGAATGATTGATAAGAGTTTGAAAAGGCATTATTAAAGGAATGTGGAAAAAATTATATGGATTGAAGTGATGACTCTGAGAGAGAGAGAGACTCTGTAACTCCTCCCAATTGTTTGGGTTGTCTCGGTCCCATGGCATTGAAGACAATCAGTGTAGTTCTACCTGAGTCACCCTTGCGTTTAATTGGATTCTCAAGCATAAATTCCTGCATTTGCATTGATTTAATCTGTTGATTTTGCATGATTTTAAGACAATCTGCTGGATATCTCCGTCTCTCCTTGTAGTATAGTTATGTCTAAGCTTTTGTCTCCTCTGGATATTCCATTTTTCGGGCATTTCCCTCTTTCTTTCCCTTTGATAACATGCCCCTTGCTTTTACATGCAAACAATGATGGAAATATTACCATGAACTTCTTGTAATTTGTTCATATTTTACATGATTATCTTTATCTGTTCAATTACTCTTTTTCATTAGATTAAAATATGAGACGTTTACACTCACAGTTTTTATGTTTAAATCAGGCTGGCATTAGAATTTGTTGCATTTGAAGAAATTATTTGGAATCGACGTAAAAAGCTGGTCCAGCCATGACTTGTCTTCCCTTTTTATTTTGTAGAAAGGAGAATTCTTCAGCAAGACAAGACCCAGGCATTGATGAAGGTAACTGATATTCTTATCATCACAATGACAGATACTACAGAGATGGTTTTTTTTGTAGGTTCTTAGGTTTGGTTTAGGAACATGATCATATGCTTGAGTTAAAGTATAGTATCTTCGGCAAAACAGTTTGAGCAAAAGTCTATTTCCAATGCTAGATATTGATTATCATGTACTTTGAACAGAAATTTCAGGTATTCATAATGTTAAACGCTATACATACAAAGAACTCAGAACCGCCACTGAGGATTTCAGCCCAGCCAATAAAATTGGGGAGGGGGGTTTTGGATCTGTCTATAAGGTAAGAGCATAACTTTCTAAGAGCATAACTTTCTAAGTTGTCACTTA